>JAVJAQ010005972.1:0-184450 GCA_032362365.1 Zygogramma bicolorata
AGTTAAGTACGAATAGCCCCCGAAAACAAAGGTAATGTGGTTATCTTTTCAACTACCTAAGAATAAGAGCCCAACCTAATCCAGGTTAAAAGTATCGAAACACCACCCTAATAACGACTGCAATCCATCACTCGATTTTCGACACTTCCAGTTCAGTTTTTGGGCCGTCACTGTAATAATGTGAACAGTTCACTCGATTACTTCACGTCTATCGAGGATTCTTCCAGTAACCACTATGAACAGCAGTTGTTATTTATTCTATTCGTCTCGGAAAGTTCAGCTATAGACATTTTCCGATCCACTTCTTCTACTTCTTTGAGGGTGTCCAACAATGGCGCCCCGCCGGTTTCTGGCAAGAAGAGAACTGACAAGCCTCCTACGATTCCAAAAAAGGCTAGCACACCCATCGGAATACTCGAATGAAATGGTGCCTGAAAAATAAACGAATATTAGATGAGTTACGGCTATTCCTTAACAAACTGAGAAAATATATAAAATAGGTTTACAAGCAAAGTGTACAAGGTGCGCCTAGGAGTATAATAGTTGATTTTCTACTACTAGAATCCAAGGAAGGTTTGGGCTATCTCCAAAAGGACCTCGTTTCAGGGGTATTCACATCTCTTGTTGCCCACATCTCACCTGAGTTTATCCTCTGTGCTTAGAAGAACCCGTAAGTGGATTCGTGAAACTCGAAGACTGGAGGCACAAGTTAGTCCATTTATCTCATATGCCTTAGGTATGGAGGAAGTTCCGCATAACCGTCTATAGTAGTTCGAAAATATGTTACAGTCCATCTCAACTGACGAATAAGAAGATTTTCATATTGTGAGCGGCCCTCCTCCAACAGGCACCTCTATCATCAGATTCATCGGAAAAGAACAAAGTTGTTGCAAATGATATGCTAGTCTTTCTGTATGTAGGTACTCTTTCTTCTATATTGGTTTTGTCTGAAATGAACTGGTGAGGTGCGGAAAACAATTTGAAATTGAGACTTCCATAATGATATATTTCCATGAAGACTTTAATTTTGAATGGTACATTTTCCACCTGAAGTTTCATCGATATATGGAAATAACGCGTAGGGAAAGATGGACTAGGAAAAACATTTTGAGCGGTAAACTTATTTTCAGATAAGTTCCAGAGGCCTCGAAGAGATACCGCTCCAACTAAACCACTATGACTTGAGGTCTATGGCGGAGTGGCTTCTATCACCGATAATGGATGCCCTGAAGTTGAAGTTCTGCCTTGTTATGGAATGTCGAGTCTAATCAAAAAGAAAGCGTGGCAAAAACTCATGCCTTGTGGTGCGAAAGACGAATGGATCTTAGTACTTTTGTACATGTATATTCGCCATAAAATGAATTAAGTCATGTCGACGCGATTACACTCGTCTCTTATCCGAAGTCAAATGGATTACTGGACTTTCAGTATTCCTTAGAAGAACAGAAATACTGCTTATCACCCGAGAGTACATATCCACAGGAATGGTCTTCTGATGGCTGCTAAAAAGTTACTAATCGAACAGCTGGGCAAATAGAAATCGCAATATTTTAATTCCTCCTATTATATTGGTCTTTGCTGGAAACAAAAAACAATTTGAGAATATGGAAATATCCGAGGGCAGCTTCATTTTAAGGTTGATTCTGGAAGAACTCCAAAACGTCATGTTGATCAGTTGGTATCGAGTCTTGTGAAAAAAGGAGAAGAAACGGGAAAATTTTTTTCCTCATCAATGTCAGAACACTTGCTCTCAACTCTGCATGAAGAATCTGCACAGAATAAATCAATTCACGGTTTTCCAATTCTTGAATCAGTTCTTCCAGTTGGACCAGAAATGCCTGTTGCATCAAACAATGTATCAGATTCAATTCCTCAGATTGTTCTCGACGTCCACCAATTTATCTCAGGTACTATGTTACATGATTATTATTTTTTCGATTGTTGCTTTTTATGATTATATTATCAATTTTCAAAATAAGTGTTAGCTATTTTTATAACCCTGTATTCAATACTTCTTTTATATGAAAATGTTCGAGTTCACAGTTACAATTATCATAGTCAGTGAATTGTCAAAGAAAATATCACGAGTTCTGTTTCATCTTCAATCAATAACCAACACTCGGCTAGAGATTATTCAATCCTATAGGTTGTTTTTCCCAAACGAGTTCCGATATTCCTGATTAGGACTAGCAGAGCACCTTTGGACGAAGGACGAATCAATACAGCATTAAATGGCTGAAGTTTAACTCAAACATAGAAAGGAACACTGGTTCAGAAAAAAATTCAAGGAAGGTGCCTACAATCTCAACAACGATGCATTCAGTTACCTCAGCGTGAAAATCTGGAATGTGTGGAAACTACTCATTCATTCATCTGAAGCGAATCAGCGTGCAATATTAGTAGCAGCTCCCTTTCAACAGGCAACAGAATACTTGTAAAAAACAAAAAGTATGTGGCGCAATTCCTGTGGTGGTTGTTGACCACAACTATTCACCAAAATTGGATGGATTGGAGAAAACTGTAGAAACTACAAATGAAGAATACAGAATGCGAGAAGCAGTTTTTTCAGAATACATGGCGTCACATAACCTATGACTAACATCATATGACGCAGTTCAAAAGGATACATAATTTTTTATAACTTACCTGGAATTTTAAGATAAATGAGAGCATTATGTAAGTCTTTCAATAGTGGCAGCGTGAATTCTGAAGAAAACTTTACTTTGAACACAAAGTATTGGTTGAAAATTTATTTCCGAATTTATCGGATCTAGTTTGGTCAATTTCATTGCATGTTTATGCTTACCAGAAGCCATAAATACGGCACCAACATCAGCGCTATACCCGCCGTCACATTAGAAGCCCCCACCCCTATATTCCTGATCGTCGTAGGATACAGCTCGGCGGTAAAGACCGGCATAATGGCGTTGGATGAACTAATGCAGAACTTGCTAACCATAGTCAGCGTGGTGACCAACCACTGGAGATCAGAAACGCTCGACGACCAGTAGATCGGTAACGTGAGAGAGCAAGCCGCCCCAGATATCGCCATCGTGAGGCAGAGAGGCCAACGTCTACCGCCCTTCAGAAGAATGAAGATGCTGATGGCGACTGCTGGGATTTCCACAGCACCTTGAAGAACCTGTAAACAGAATAAAGATAGTCAGAAAAGAATTAATAATTTGTTCAGAATATATACAAGAAATGACTTCTAGTCCACCTCGAAAAGTTGCTGACCCCAAGAAAACGTGAAACTTAAAAAATGGACAAAAATTTGTCGTATAAAAAATAATTAAAAATGAACTGATAATTACAAAGAATACTAATGCCGACGGGGTCATTGTTAACTAAATCGGTGGAAATCAATACTGGAAAACAGATGCAGATCTCTTTTCATGAAAATTCGATTCAACATTGTGCAAAATTCTTCAACGAATTCAACTATCTCGATGCTTGGAATTACAATCAGTAAAATATCTCAATATTTATGTTCTATTTCGTGCCAAGTAATGGATGATCCCATGATCTGTGATGTACATATCGTAGACTACTGTTCTCACGTGTGAATTTTTGTGACAAAATATATATTGATGCTAGTGGATTCCATTAAAAAGGAAATGCCTCTTTCCTGCCATACTCCATTTACGAATCCGTCAATTCCTCGTTACACAACAAATAAGTCGACGATATATTCTACATCTATAGACATATTCATGGCCATCGCTGAGTACAGTTCTTTCAGCTGCAGTATTCATTGTCAAAAGAGTCAATTCATGGGAATATTAGCTTGAAATGCATGATATTTCCTGAAAGTTACTATTATCCACCATCAAGAAAATATTAATGTAGGTACTTTATACTCACCGAATTCACATATAAGTTTCCGCCGATGTTTCCCAGATTGAGCACCAGTCCATAATACACCAAGTAAACACTGAACCAAATGAGAAACAAACAGAAAGTCTTTTTTCTCATCTGCGCCGTTTTGAACAAGTCCAATACGTTCACGTTTTCCGTTTCTTGTTCAACAGATTCCGGTTGCAGCTGTTTGTCCAGATTCTGCGGTAATTTTCGTTTGTTCATCTTAGCCGCATCCTCCAAAATAATCATAACCTCTTGCTTCCGGCCCATCGCCAAGAGCCATCTGGGAGATTCTGGGATCACAAACCTAGAAGAGAGAAATTTCAATGAGGCATTTGGTACTTGGATATCGAATTTTCTGCCCGGAAGGTCATTTAATTCTGTGGTCAACGAAATGCCATCCAACAATTTGTCCACCAACGTTAAACTCCCACAAATATTCGTTTCGCAACCAACAATTTTTCCATTTGACCAAAAACTCCGAATACAAAGTATACGGAGATCTCAATAAACGGGCCAATCGAACAGCGATGCTCTTACGCTTGGCTCCGTTGCCATCGAGAATCGTTCCCAATCCCTCGCAGGTATGGCTGCATCCCCGAAATGAATAATGCTGAATCAGCTTTCTTCGAGAAGTCATGCCTAGATTTTGCCGAAATTGAATTATAGCAATCCATCAATCCTCCTCAGCCCATAACACTAGCGTACGGATTCTGAAACATTGCACTTCCACCGAGTTCTATATGTGAAACGTCCTAGGTGCTGCGGAACACCAGTATTTTTACAAGCTGTCAAATTGAACCTCATCGACCACATCACAGTCAGAAAACTCAACGAGAGAGCTAACAAGTGAGCAAGCCCCAAGCTGGATTCATGTAGGCACGAATTTTGCAAAATTTGTCCAAATAAAAAAGGATGTGAAATCATCTTTCGAACAATCCGTACAGGCCAGTCTCAAATTACCTACACAATAGGTTTCGGCTGGCACCTGTCAGAAAACAACTACTCCCCTGGCTAATACCACAAAGGGCATTGATTTACATCCGACCGGTGCCAGTGCAGGTTTCTTCACAGAAGAAAATAATGCATTTGCTTTCGTCGATACAATACCCTTCGTGGTAATAGCCAGGGGAGTAGTTGTTTTCTGACAGGTGCCAGCCGAAACCTACTGTGTAGGTAACTTGAGACTGGCCTGAACGGATTGTTCGAAAGATGATTCGATTTAACGCCAGTCTTCAAGTATGCCCACTGACTATGTCAAATGTTTTTAAAAAAGGATGTAATTGAAAATCTGCCAATGATATTCCAGTGTTACATCTCCATCTCATTTTAATCGAAATTTATTTCCGAAAATCGTGCCAACACGAACTCTGCTTCATGATCTATATTTCGCCAGGGTTTGAAATGTCAACAAGCAGTAATTAAGTAACGCCTTGGAAGAAGTCAAAAGATCACTCGTTGGAATACTCGGTATTGTGACTTTGTTCGGTTATAGAGACGTTCACCTGAAGCTAATAGTTTCCTAAGACTCACCATAGTATGAGAAACAGGAATCCGGGCAATGATATAGCCAACTGCAGATGGCGCCACTCTCTCAACAGCCACGCGATTCCGGCTATGATCATGTAACTCATGGAAACCGGAAACAGGTACGATATGCCGGCTACGGTTCTCCAGTCCCCTCCTACCAGTTCGATGCAAAGAACGAAACCGCTGAAGACGACCGAAACGGAGATAAAACCCAGCATGGCTCGCAAAACGGCGTAGAAGGCGAACCACGGACTAAAAGCGATAAGAGTACCTGAAAAAAAATTGTGATAGAGCAAAAGACAACTCGATAGTCATGACCACTATTTAATAATATTATTGGCTTGATTTCTCGCTGAGCTGGACCACTTTTTGATGGTTGGAAAATAGGACAGAAAGGGTAAAGTTATTGAGATCGAATTAGATTATTCGAAGAAAGATAAATGGAAGAAAGAAGAAATTCAAAATCAGATAATAGAAATAGAATTGAGAATACCATCATCAATAAGTTGTTACTAGACTCAACACATTCTCAATAACTCCCTTATTTTTTTCATCTTCTAATTTCATTCGTATTTATTGGGTACGTTTTTTATTTTTTCCCAATTCTTCAGTTTTTTTCATTCTTTAATATTCGTTCTTTGTATACCTCCTCAATAATATTCATTTTCTCTACTACTGCAGAAATATCCTTCTATCTATAACATTCCTTGTATTCGAACAAAACAAGAGGAAATTTTTGGCTATTGCTATTAGTTCTTGCGGGTACCCAAACTTACACATTTTACATTTTGTAATTCATCTTTGACAAAAAAATCCAATGTGATAAATTATCAATGATGACTAAATATGATATCGAACCATATTCTAATAGTGTGCAACTAAACGGTGAGTCTGGTTCAGAGTGGGGCAACAAAGTAAACTGATGGCCTCAATATCACAGTGTTTCTATGGGAACCAAATATTCAGCAATACAGACTAATTTGACATATCAAAATACATTTATGTTGTCATATGTTAAAAATGTCAAATGCTGTAGTGACGTTCAGTTTGCTGGCAGTTAATCTGGTACCCTAGGTGAAATATTAAAAATATCATTTTGCGGCCTCTGTTGCGGCTGCAAAATGCTTGTTTTGCGTCCGGTTGCACCAAAAATCATTTTCTTGCTTTATGAACAGATCAGCTGATACTCATATGACCGTTATGTAGATCAATCATTAAAGTCCCAAGATTGTATGGAACAGTAACTTCATGATTGAAAAAAAAAAGAATACCCCCTCCAACAAACATATTGCCTTCGTTTCTGTAATACGATATACAATTTGGAGGGATTACATTATTTTTTGGTCACCCATTGTGATAATACCTGATCATTTTCCCCATTATCCTTATTGTTGTATTGTAACTGAGTGAATCATTTTCAACGTATCGCTGTCACATGTAGAATATTCAAGAAATTATCTGAACAGCAAAGTGGATGTTCTTACCTGGAACATAATATAGATTTAGTGAATAGGTACTTCAAGAGGTCGAGTCTAAGACATTGAGGTCTGACTGAACCTATTTTACAAATTTGTTTTTTCATGATTAAAATAATTGGTTTGTGATCTGATTGAACATCAATCTCGGTACTATATAAAAAATTGAATGGAAGGAATTGCTAATAACTCTTTTTCTTCTGGCTATAAGTGATTTCAGCATAATTCATAGTTCTAGAAGCAGAAGAGACTAATTTTCATATTCCAGAAATAAACAACTTTCAATGAACTTTATGATAGTATTTTGGTTACACTGAGCATCTGAATTTGAAAATAAAAATGTTTGACCCACGTAATTCGGTCTCCTCCAATGAAATTACTAGCAGTCACGTCGATTGCCAGAGATACAGGTCTATTTCGTTGTAAAAACTCACCATTCTTCACATAACATTTTTGTTGTTCGTAACACACAAAATTCGTTTTTTTTTCATCTTAACACCATACACGCCCTCATGTATTGTTCGCAACATTTTTCAACAGGAAAAACCATTATTGTTTCAAAAAACTAACCTTTTTTCAAAACGTCAACAGTAACAATGAGAGCCATAAAATGGTAAATCAATCAGTATTGAATGATGATACCCCAAGGAATGGATATTTCCAAAAAAAGTGAATTTATTGAACAACAATAGTTTTTTCTTTTCGAAAATGTTGAAATTAATAAATAAATAAGGGCGCGTGTGGTGTTTTCATAAAAAGAAAGACAACTTTTGTGTATTTTCGATGACAAAAATTCCATGTGAAGTTCAACAAAAAACTGACCTGTATCTCTGAAAATAGACGTGATCGCAAAAATTTCATTTTGATTTCTTGTAGAGGAAACCGAATTACGTAAAACCAACTTTTTTTCAGAATTTTGATGCTGTGTAACTTGTGGTGAATAAATATTTCTTCGTAGTATTATGGGTTTCTAACCTACCATGATCTGAAGAAAAAAGAATATATATAGAAAACTAGACAAGTGTAGAAGGGCAGATTTTCAATCTACCCCGAAAAGTTGCTGCTTTTATTGAAAAATAATTCCTTCTGGGGCCTGTTTCATAAAAGTTCAAGTCTTGTGAGCTACAAGAGAAAGAAAATGTGGGTACAGAAGAAAAACGAGTTAAAAACAATTATTTAGCATAGTGTTTCTTTGTGTTTTTCTTGTAGCTACAAGACTTGTACTTCCATGAAACAGGCCCCTGGATAGAACAAGTCTTATACGTGAAAATACTTTTCGAAAAAGTTGCTGAAACTGAATCTGCTTCCGTTCTCAAAACTAATACACAAATTCCTTCTCGAATGCAATTATTTCTTATTGACAATTTTCGTAATTGACATCTGTCAAAGATTTGAAATCTGACATAACATCTTGTCCTTCAGGGCGGGAAGCCATCCGCGTCCCATATAATTCGAATTCATAGAGATGTAATCTTCACCAGACAGTACGATAAAAGCAAATTCCTTAATTTTTTTTAGTGTTATTTCATTTCACTGTGCGATCTCCATCGGCAATAACAATTTCCTCTGATAATTAAGAACCACCTATCTGTCTGTTCCTGATGTATGTACATCTTGTGTTCACTCTTTCGCACTTCAAAGGTCAATATATCTTTGACCGCACGAACAAGGAATTTGATAAATATAATTTTTTTGTGTTTTCCGTTGTTTCATTTGGTTTGGTATGTGTCGATATTGAAAGTAAAGTATTTGTTATTTTTGAATGTTGTTCTGACATTATACCTGTTGCCGATACGTTTTATTTTTTCAGTCAAACAGGGAACATAGGGTATAATGTTTGATACAGGTTGTGTATTTTGTGTAGGTTGTAGTATAGGTATCTTTTTTGTGGGGTGTGTTTGAATTTCCAATTTCTGTGAATGTTTTTCCTATAATTTTTTTTGGATATCCATTTTCTTTCAATATTGATTTCATGAAGTTCATTGAGTTTTTCTTGTGAGTTACAAACAATTTTTGTATTAATGAAGGCATTTAACAATACTTTTTTTTATAGTATTGTGGTGGTTGGAGGTGAAGTGAATATATCTGTCGGTGTTTTCCTTCGATATACACCTGTCTACATGAATTGTCGATTTCAATGAAAGTTCATTGTTATTTTCTGTTTCTAACGTGAACTTTATTCTCCGCACCATACCTTTCGACCATCTGGATAACTTTCAATGGAAGAATCTTCAAAATACCCCATATAAATAATACCAAAAATCGGAGAAAGTGGTGAACCCATAGCCATACCAAATTCTTGTTAGTAAAAATCTTTTTTGAATTAAAAATACATTTTTTCGTACATAGTTTTGAGATATCCATGATCACATTTACATTCGATTCTGTTCTATTGATCAGTATTCCATCATTTTCTAATTTTGTTTTGACAATTTTCAAAGTTTTGTTCGAAAAAACGTTGGTGAACAGACTTTCTACATCGAAACATTGAAAGAAAATGAATATCCAGAAAATAAATTAAAACATTGACAGCAATTGAAAATCCAAAAAAACTCAAAAATGAAGACATACAACCTACACAAAATACACAACCTGTATCAAACATTCTACCTTCTGCCTTGTGAACACGATTTTGAGACAAATCCACGACAAAATTGTAACAAAATTTTGGGTATGCAGACAAGTCAAAATTGAGAAAAACTGTCCACACCATACCAAAAATGCCAGTTATTATATCTTTCTTTCATCTGCATCAAATGTTGGAAAAATAAAACGCAAATGTTTTTGGATACAACCAAGCTTAAAAAAGCGAGAAGGTGAGTCCGTCCATAAACAAGTTATAAATTACGTGAGGATGATATTGGACTGAGTGGTGAGATTCGTTCCAAGAAGTAGTAGTAGTAGTAGTTGCCATAATACATATAAACTACAGAAGTGCTATAAGTGTACCAGAAAGGTTAAGATTTCTATCAACACGCGATTCTTACCACAGCCCAATATATCTTTCAAAAGTATCAAAGCAGACGATATCGAAACTAAATTTCTGTGAATTTTTACTGATTTAATGCAGGTCTCCTAGTTTTTTCAGCGTGCACCGACCACACTGTGCCAACAACTTATCGTAAACTATGTAGACAAAACAGAGGCCCTTTGATCTTTGTGAAAAGTTACACAAATTCAGAAACCATAGGCTGTGGTAGGACTCGCCTGTTGATATAAATCTTAAAGTGACTGCTAACATGTCTGGTATTCCAACGTTGGATGCAGAGGAAAGAAGGATATAACAAATGGCGACTAATATTAAATCTTTATTTTTTGAATTTTCCTCCCTTCTGGAAATGCCACATGGTTGAACAATGGATTCAACTAAATTTTGTTGCACATTCGTCTTTGTAGTGTGGACAGTTTATCTCAATTTTGTCTTGTCTGCATACCTAAAATTTTGTCGCAATTTTGTTGTGTTTTTGTCTAAAAATCGTGTTCGATTTTTGTCTGCTTGGTCTGGACCCGGCTTTCAAAACATAATTCAAAGCAATAAATACTTTAATAAAAAAAAACATGTTGATTCATAAAAAAAAGGAACCGAGTCCGATGTTCAATATATATCTTTTCAGGTCATTCTTGAATTTGATCAAGGAATAAGTTGATTTAATCTTATGATGAAAACTATTGTAAATAGTGATATGAAAATATGATGATTTTCTTCCGAATTCAGTTTCAATTTTTGCAGTTTTCAAATAACTGGATTGCCTGGTGCCATGATTATGAGTATCTGAATATATCGCATAAGATATTGAGAAATGTCTGTTCTTATGTTTTGTTCAATGGATAAAAATAAATATTTTCATTTTGAAAAAAGAATCGTGGTCAGAGACATTTCTTGATCTATAATAATTTTGAAGTTGGTCCCGAAAATGGTTATTCGAAATGCACTTGATTGCCTTGTTTTGCAAAGACTTGAGAGGTTTCAAAATAGATTTGTTAGCAGTATACCAAACTGAAATTAGGTATTGAATTTTTCAATGAATCAGACTGAAATATATAATATTCAGATAGTTGATAGGTACAAATGATCTCAATTCATAAAAAATTTTATTGACTACAGAAATGTTTTTCCTGACACTTTGGACGTGCTGGGATCATGAGAGAAATTTATCCAAAAGCATTCCTAGGAATTTCAACATTCTGTATAATGTATCACTGAATGATACTGAACTGATGGCAGAAGAGAGCAATGGCAGGAAACAAAAATTGAAGGAATCTGCTTTCATCATGCTGTCTGGGGAAGATTGCAATCTCTATGAGTTCGCTTGATATGGATCGCGGATGGCTGCTCTTCCTGAAGAACAAAATGTTATGTAAGATTTCAAATCTTTGAGATGTCAGTTACAAAAATTTTCAACAACAAATATTTGCATTCGAAAAGGAATTTGAGTATGAGTTTTGAGAACGGAATCGGATTTAGTTTCTGAAACGTTTACGATGAGTATTTTCATATATAAATATTAGTTCTTTCAATTTTTTGATAGAAAATTTTGAGTTATACGATAAGTTGTTGACTCAGAAAGAATTGTTATTAAATCAACGCAGTGAGTTTTCAGGGTATATTGAAAAATCTCACCTTCTACATTTGTGTAGATTCCAATATTATTTCTTATTCTTATTTTTCAGATTGTGTTAGGTTAGAAATCTCTGTAATTCGTTGGTTTCTAGTCACTAGTCAATGAAATAATATATTTAATGTTGAAAAGTATACACCGCCATCTGTCAGAGCAAATCGAAGCCTGATTGATCTCAGAAATTGGGCAATATTATTTTGCCGAATGCATCCCTAACTTTTGCAGTTATGATAGTGAACGCACAAGTGCCAGTTGAAATCAGTCCGAAAATACAGAACCAAATCAAAATTTTCTCTTATCGATTTTTTATATATACAGATACACACGAAAGAGAAGCCCTGTAATGTTCAAAAAACAATCGAGTGATAGAAGATAGAAATTAACATCCACTTTAATTTAAGTTTGTAGGACTCAGGGAAACCGCTCTTGGCAAGGAAATCCAAAGTTCAGCTGTTCTATTGAAAAAAGATCCTCGAGCAAGGGGGGTTCGACAGGTCTCCAAGCTCAAACAAAGGGGTGGGAAATTTGTACGGTTGGGTCATCCGTGTATATACTGCCAAAGTGGGGATGATTGACGACAATTCAGGAGAGCACCGACCGTGAAAATATCTATAGAAGAGAGACAATTTTCCGTCCCATGACGGGTTGCCTTTCTCTGAATAAAATAAGTTGCTTCGATGAATGTTTTGGTGCCGAACTTTATTCCCTGACAGGCCCTATCTGTACCTTGAAGGTCATCAGAAGCTGACGAGAAGTGGAGTAGTTTGGCAAGAAATAGAAATCCTAGTCTCTGGGAAGCCCCCTTAGCGATCGATCTCACATGGTTTCCCCATGAGAGATTATTATTGATCGTGATTCCTAGCATCGAGATACTTGACTTTGTAGGGATAGTTATCTATGACATCTGAACACTAGATAAAGATAGATCGGCTTTCTTTGATAAGAGATATCCTTTGGTTTTTCCGGCATTGAATTCCACCAAGTTACCCCATTGTATTAATTTAGCCAAGTCATCGTTGATTCTAGTGACGTTAATGCTTCCCTGAATTTTTGTTTCTAGTGCTAGTTTCCGCAAAACTATGCGCTGAACAAGAAGTTTTCTCTAGCATATAATTTTCATAAAGCAGAAGCAAAGTGAGCGCCAGATGGTAGTTCAGAAAGGAGACCCTGATGCCAAACTCGATCAAACGCTTTCGAAATGTCGACAGCTTTCGATTCTCCAAATTCTTCAATGGAATGCTGCCAAATATGTGAAACACATGCTTATAAGTTACCGATTGATCTCCGATGTCGAAATCTGAATTGATCTTTAATTAATCCTTATTTCTATTTTTATATTTGATAAGCTTCATATCAATTGTTTTTTCCATGACTTTGGAAATAATAAAGAGCAATGCAATTGGTCGATGATTAGAAGCTAAAGTTTCCTTTCCTTTTTAGGAACTGGCTGAACTCTTGCTGTTCTTCAGGACTTAGAAAAAAATCAAGTTGTGGGAGAGGTTGAATAATTTGCAAAGTACTGGTGTTAATAAGGGGGCACACACTTCAAGAACAATTGCTGTATGCCTTAATGAAACAGATATACTGTTGCTTTGGTATTCAATGATCTGAGCGCAACAAATTGATTTGGAAAACGATGGATTGATTCGAAATCTAGTCTTCCTTCATCCACACACTAGGCTCATAGACATACCACTGCTTGAAAATGAACCAATTTCCTGACAAGAGCATTTGATAGCAGCATGTGGAAATCTTCAGTCTATCATATGAATAATTCGGAGCTATTCATGAGCATTTTCGAAAATTACGGTTTCCTTTCTGATTGGACAGCTACAGGATCGATTAGAACTCACCAAGTACACTCTGGATTAAAATCGACGCCATCAAAGTACGTTTCCTTCCGTATTTGTCGGACAAAATTCCGCAAACCAATCCGCCAATGGCCACTCCTGCTAGAAACATCATTTCTCCGAGGCTCGTCAAGTTTTCTCTGCCGCAGAGTAAGTTGAAATCAGATATGATCGTTGAACCTGCAAAAGGAAATTCGAAAAAATTTCAAACGTCGACTGCTATCGATTTGTATGAGTTCAGTGAACAGCTTGTATTTTTTCTTTATATTTTGTGTATGAGTCACCCAGTAGGCGAATTTTTTTCAAGTGAAAATTTTAATGGATTCGAATGCGACGATCTGGACTTCCGTGCAAGAGCAAAGTTCAAAATCTAATTCCGCTGTTCTAAAAATATATCTTCATTGGTGTATCTAAAACAAACATTTAACGAACTCGATAATAAAATTAGTACTAGAAACTCAAAGTCACAAGATTAGAATTATTTAAAAATTTCATAAGAAAATAAGAACGCCTTTTGGTTTTGTATACGAGAATTTGAAGGAAACAAGTAATGCAAGTATATTTTCAAACATTTCAGATCCTTATAGAAGTACACGAGAATCTGTGAACATTGAAGATATTTGGGTAGGAGGTATGACATTGATAACAGATTTCGTTTAATGAACGCGAGATGCATAAAAACCCTGGTGCGTTGACTGACATGCTTGCTGCCTTCTGATCTAAGAAATCGAAATGAAAGCTTACGTTGTTTGACGACAACCCACGAGTTAATTTCGATGCCGACGATCTCATTGGTTGAACTCTGTCGGGATATTCCGTTCACCAAGAGAATCATCAGTACAAACACATTGTGAAGACAGTAGTCCAATCAAATAAACTTTTTTCGTAAAATTTTCGCCTACCCGAAAAGTAGCGGTGGATTCCGGCAGAAACAGGTGTCCTTATCATCTCCTGAAGTTTGCGCCTTATTCTGTCCGTGCGTTCAGCAACAATCAGCGGTTGAATGCCGGAATATGCTAATATAATGAAAACTATTGATCGTATCGACAAAAAGGTGAATTGAAAGTTGTAGATAATTGAAAAATCTATCGATTAGCGTTAGCCCGATGTCGATATTCTAATTTGTTGCTAAACCATTACGCTCGGAAATTAAAAAAGGCGTTTTTTCCATTATTGTATTAAAATTTTTTGAAATGTATTTGGGGGTTTCAACTGTGAATTTGGGAAGGTTTCAACCGGTAGACACTACAGTTTCGATTTGGTTGAAAAACAATTGATAGGTTAGCAACAATCTAATATGTTACTAAAAAAAGTGTCTGAGTAGATTGTTATTTCTTGCCCTACGGATAATCGTAGAGCAATGAACGAAACGGTTTTGATAGTCTGAGAGTTGAACTACAAACTATCATTTTTGGAAAATCGATTTTTGCAATGTGACACCTTCACAAATGGCGTCAAAAAAACAAAGTTATTCGAACTGAAAAAACAATGAGGAATAAATGGTCGTATCAAAATGCGACAAAATGCATTGGAATGCTGCGATTTTTCCATGGATTCCATGGAGGAGGAAGCCGAAGAGAGCGGCCGTCGATTCCATCGCGTGAAATAAACTGATCAGAGCCCAAAATGATCTCGCTGTCTGTAATCTCGGAAACTACTGGGCGGATTGTTTTTTTATTGTACTAGTTCATCGAGATATGATCGAATATCACTATCACAAATAGTTCAATTTTTACGCTGCAAATTTAGTGTTGGTGTAAAAATATATTTTTTGGCAAGTTAATAACGTCGTGACATAGGAAGTGAATGTTGACTTGAAATAGGATTGTTTGGAAGGATTGAATATTGATTCTGATAAAAAAATTATTCCCACATTCGTAAATATTCACATACATACATTCATTTGTGTACTCCCATTACAATTTTGGTCGCTGATTTGCGATAGTATATTCAATTGCGCTCGCATTGCTCTCATCCTCATAACTTTTCATTGTCGAGCACATATTCGCCAGTATAATTTGAACTGTAGCTTTGTATCGGAACATTTGATTCATCAATGAAGATATTATGCTCTATATTAATATTATATTAATATCTGAGATTTCAACAATTTTTTTCCAAGGTTCGTGCATGTTTCACCACGGCAACTATAAGAAAGACTCCACGTTTTCTACAACCACATGTAGCTCTCTTGCATCCTTCTGTGCATCGATAACTGATTTGTCTCAACATATCTTCAGGTAAAAACTTTTCGGTTGAGTACCTAAACAAGATGCAAACCCTTCAAAAATGTAAAATACATTTTTTTAATAGATTCAATACACATTTATAGTTATTCAATCCTTCTACGAAACAATCCTTTTTCAAATCAAAATTCATTTCTTATGTCACAACGTTATCAACCTTCCAAAAAATATATTCATTCACGAAATTCGCAGCGTAAAAATTGAATTATTTGTGATTTGAGGGATTTCCGAAAACAATCCAGGCTGGCCATAGTGATATTCGATCTCATCTCGATGAACTAGTGAAAATAAAAAAAAAATCCGTCCAGTAGTTCCTGAAATTACATACAGGGAGGTCATTTTGGGCTCTGATCAGTTTATTCCACGCGATGGAATCGACGGCCGCTTAGCGCTGGGTCGCTCTCTCCGGCTACCCCCTCCACACGGCACCTCGAACGGTCTCAGAAGAACCTCCACTGCCCCCATCAATAAAGATGATAAATAATTTTGGAAAACAAATTCTTCTGGATTCTATGGATAATATGATTCTTGCTCTGTGCAATCATCGAGGTCTCGTTGCTTTATATAAATAAACAAAGGAGAGGAAAATTAAATAAAAAAAGTGTTATCTCGGCTCGTGATTATCTTGGAACAGAAGTCAGGTGAGCAAAATTCGTAGAAGAATCGCAGCTTTCCAATGCATTTTGTCGCATTTTGATACGACCATTTATTCCTCATTGTTTTCTTAGTTTGAATAACGTTGTTTTTTTGACGCCATTTGTGAAGGTGTCACATTGCAAAAATCGATTTTCCAAAAATGATAGTTTGTAGTTCAACTCTATGACTATCAAAACCGTTTCGTTCATTTCTCTACGATGTTCCGTAGGGCAAGAAATAACAATCTAGTCAGACACTTTTTTAGTAACAAATTAGATTGTTGCTAACCTATCGATACTGAATCTATTGTTGAGAAAAAATCAGTCAAAATTCTTGGGCTTGAAAATCGACTCCCAATTTTCCTGGAATGATCATAAAGACTCATCTGTTTCTATTAAATTATCCAAGCATTGTTTCGTTATTTGGAATGATAGAGATTTTGTCCCCTTGTATATTTTATTGAGTTACCATTATGCCTATGTTCACTCCAGTCTAAATTATCGCTTAGTCTGCTATGGTAACTGCAGCAGATTGAATGATCTGTTGATTGCTCAAAACAATACTGAGAACCATGTGTTTTAAAAAATATGGTGATTTTTGTAAGCAGTCATTCACTAGATTGCAAATTTCAACTGCAACATCCATGTATATTTTAAATTGTGTCACTTACTGGGAGTCATTACCATGAGTTTCAGTATCGAGATACTATCAGCACAGCCGCCGGTTATACTCTAAGACAAAATCATAATCTGATAGTTCCTGTACATAAGTTAACATCTGTATCAAACGGGCCTCATATCATGTCTATAAAATTTTTCAATAAACTTCCTATATTCATTAAGAAAATGTCTAATCCCATAAAGTTCAGAAATAGCGTTAAAGGTATTCTGTACAAAAATGCCTACTATACCCACTTGATGAATATTTCCAAACTGATCTAACTGGTTGACATCACCATTGCTTTGCTTGCTTGTTTACTATTTTATTGTTCATACTCCATCTTGTGTAATTGTTTTTAATGACTATCTTCAACATCTTCTATTGAAAAATTTTCATGTACTTTCAATATATATGTATATTTTTTCTTTTTTTGGCTGTGAATTCCATATTTCATCACCTGATTTTTTTTTTATTTGAACTCCAATCATTACTTGTATATGTGACGATTTCCATGCATGTAAAAAAGTCTTAGGAAATAAAGTATAGTATTGTAATTGTTTTTCAACCAAATTGAAACTGTAGTTTCTACTAGTTGAGAGCTTTCCAAATCGACAGTTGCAACACCCAAATGCATTTGAACATTTTTTAATAAAATAATGGAAAAATGCTTTTTTTCATTTCCGAGCGCAATAGTTTAGCAACAAATTAGAATAGCGACATCGGCCAACGCTAACCGATATACTTTTCAATTATCTAGAACTTTCAACTCAACTTTTTTTTGATCCGACCAATAGTTTTCATTATATAAGCAAAAAACAAAAAAAATTATTTCCGGCATTAAGCCGTTAATTGTTGCTGAACGCACGGACAGAATCTGGCGCAAAATTTAGGAGATAATAAGGACACCTGTCTGCCGGAATCCACAGCTACTTTTCGGGTCGGCGAAAATCGTCATTTTGGGCTCTTGAACAGTTTATTTGATTTGTTTACATGTCTTATAGAAAGCTTACTCCTGAAAGAAAAGTTTGAGAGTATGGTACTTCGATTCGAAGTATTTGAAATTTGAATTCGTTTGGAAGTTCCAGTGAGTTCTGTTCGTTTCATTTCACGTTATACTACCCACGTTTTTATTGTTACTATTGCTATTGTTGAGTGAATTTTTTACTTCTGGTTACTTATACTTATACATTGTGTGTGATGTAAATAGTGCCGAATCTCGTATATTATATATTACTATAATATATTAGGTAAGTAGGTGTGCATGGAAAGTTAGACGTGGTCGAGAAAAAGGTAAAATGGACGAGGCAAAATTTGTCAAAGAGGGCCGTTCATAAAATACGTTCGCATACAAGGGGGGAAGGGGTATGACTGAGTGTGACAAGATGTGACAAGGGGGGACGGGGGGTATACGGCAGCGTGACGTTCGCCGTTTATTATTTTTTGACATGAGCGCTAGCCAGCGTGACCACTTTTGGTAGAAATCTACTTTTTTAGTAGATTTCTGACGAAAATTGAAAAATTTTGGTATGAAAGAAATTTTCTGTAAATTTTGGTAGAAATCTACATGTGCGACAGCCTCTAACGAATTCCTAAAAAATCAAATCTATAGTGACTCCAGAATGGTTAGATGACGATGAAGTGGACGCTAGTTTTGAAGATGAAGAAGAAGATGGTGCAATACCGATTGTAGATATTTCGGCCAATTTAGAAAATCCTTGGACCTCTATGAATAATAGAAATATTATTTATTATTTATATGTTCGTTATAAAAGATATTAATTAATTTAGTTGAATTTTATTATAATAACTAAATAAATATTTTTAATTTTCAGAATTTGTGTACTATCATTTAGAATTTATCATACTCAGCAGGGGGGGGGGGTCTTAGTTTTTGTGACGAAATATTTCTAGGGTGGGTCACAAAAAGTGTGACACAGCGTGACAATGGGGGGGGGAGGGGGTCAAAAAAAGCTAATTTTAGTGTGACGTATTTTATGAACGACCCCAAGAGAGAAAGACCAAGGTAGAGTTGTGGAGGGCAATGGTTGTCGGGGATATTGAGCTGGTTCCGGATAGGGCAGCGTGAACCTTTGTCCGTTACATAATAACTCAGAATGAGCCTGGAACACTATCACGATCAATTGTTGGAAAGCGTATGATTTCTTGGGGTCACGAGGTAACCAACACTAAACCGTAAACCACAGTATTAATTTTGTTGACCATGATATCAGTAAGTTTTCGAACCCTTTATTTTCTTTGATAATCAAATATTTTTCGAAATTTCAGAAGCCAATACCCAAATGATCAAACGACAATGGAGAGATGTCCGCCACAGCGATTCGCGCAAAGCAGTCATGTCAATAACAAACAATAAAAGGTGATTTTTTCTATTCATTTTTTCAGTAAACCAACAATAACTATCCCTACAAAGAGTTCAAGTGGTATCGGTAGGTTCGGACTTACATTGTTTGTATAATCAGCTAAATCGAAACCTGTTGCAAAATATCTCAATAGATTGAAATCAAATGAGGCATATGAATCCAGATTCAAATTTCTCATTCTCTGCAACAACTTCCAATAGAGTTAATTATATAAAACCAATAGGACCCAGCGAGGAACATTGTCAACCACATTCAAGCAATATCCAGTCTCACACACCCTGTAGATTGTAAATTTGGTTGAAAATCATTTTCTTGATAGAAATAATGTACGTATTATCTCAAATTTTGCTCGTATTCTCACAACGTAAATATGTTATTTTTATATCCAATTGTTTACTCGTTTAAAAATTATGGTAAATTAGGAGTCTATTTTTATTCTCTACTAGTTTCCTCGAAAGTCACCAATCTGTCGCGCCTTGTTGACATCCTTACGCCAGGTAAAAAGTATTTGAAGAACTTGGCACTATCTCAAACACTAGACTTAATCGTTAGCAAATTTTGATCATTAAATTTTGTTTACAAACATTCGGAGTCTCGTACAGTTCAAATGGTTTTGTTTCTTTTCAATTGCAATTATAAAAATAATTTGGCAGTCTTCGTAAAATACCTCAACCACAAATTGAAATTGAGTTGATTATTCTTTCAATGCGATAAAACGATGAAAATGTGAAAGCTAGATATAGCTTTTGCCTAAGATGTCTGATAACCATAGTATTGTTAGAAGAACTCTCAATAAATAAATTACTTGCTTATATGAAGCGCCAATTGACATATTCTTGTGAAGGATGCTTTATTATAAATGACATTTCATATTATATATTCTATGGTTATGTGAATCTGTTAGCATGAGTAGAGGGCATAGATAATGACAGTTGTTAGCGAGAAGCCCATTATCCAAGCTGTTTGTAATGAAGAAGCTCCTAAAATTGAAATTCACAAACGGAGAACTCCAAGACCATTTTGTAGAAGTCGAAACCCTCCTCAGGGAACTTGAGTCACTTGGGTCTAAACTAGATGATAACGACAAAGTATGTTTTCTTCTATTGACCATGCCAGATAGATATGAAAACATCACTACTGCTCTAGAAACACTGTCAACTGGTATCACATACGAATTTGTGAAAAATCGACTTCTAGATGCCGAACTAAAATTCAAAGAAGCAGGTGCAAGCGATACAAACCAAAGTGTTAGCTCTTTTAATGCCTATAATCAGTCTTCCTCAAGAGGATGTTTTGAATGTGGAGCAAACACACATTTCAAGAAAGATTGTCCAAAACTCAACACGAAACAATGGAATCACAAACAGTCTTCATATAGAAGGAGACAGGGTAGATTTGGATACAGAGGAAGAGGAACAAGTCGAGGAACGAATAGAGGATCAAAAACAGCTACATACGTAAACGTGACAGAAGAAGAAGATGAAATTTCATTTATTGTTACAGAAGACACAGAGATGGCACTCAAATCAGAACTATCAAGCATTAATTTCATTTTAGATAGCGGAGCAACAGAACATTTAGTCAAAGAAGAGGTTGCCGAATTGATGGAAAATATAGAAGAACTTGATCAAGAATTGAAAATAAAAGTTGCAAATGGAGATAGATTGACAGCAAGAAAAAGGGGTAAACTAAGATTATCCGTACGGGACACCGGACATATAGTCACATTTTATGCTGTCATTGTTCCGAATTTGTCACATAACCTAATTTCTGTCAGAAAGTTGAACAAAGAGGGCAATGTTGTTACCAGTGTTGCCGATTGGCGGGTAATTACCCGAAATGCGGGTATTTTTGAGCTGTGAGGGCGCTTTTGCGGGTATTTGAATTTTGCGGGTAAAATGGGGGCAATTCCAAGAGCTTGGCAAAAAACATAAAACATTGTCAACATTTCGAGAAAAGATTGGAAGAACACGGCTTGTGGCCTGAAATTTGCCCTTTAGAAAAAAACTAGAATGACAGGAAATCAGAATCACGGAACACGGAATTCACAATATAAGGATTATATATATATATATATATATATATATATATATATATATATATATATATATATATATATATATATATATATATATATATATATATATATATATATATAAATAATATGGATTTTGTGCATGCAAAATCCAGCTCTTTCTGTCACTATTGTTATTGTGTGTCTTTCTTCTTTCTTTAATCTTCAAAGCCGAATTTCAAATATCAACCTTGGAACATAACCCCATTAAATTAACATTTATTATTGTTGTGTTCGGTTTCCTTTTTAATCTTTATACAATTACGCATACAGATTTGAATTTTAAAGAAAATGGACAAGTGGCTAGTAAAATATAATGAAGATAAAATAGTAAGATTATATATGAAAAATAAAAAATGAAATTTTTTTGAAACTTTTTGTAGGAAGATGAAAATGAGACTGCTTTGGGGAGTGATTCATCAATGACTGAACCAATGTATCACATCATTATGGCATTCCTCTTGGAAAAATTTCGAGTGTTTTGGAGAAAAGGGAGTTTCGAAAGCCTAGGTATGGAAAGGGGCTAAAATGCGGGTATTTTGAAATAGCGTGCGGGTAAAATCGGGTATTTTCATTGGATGATGTGGGTATTTTGTAGATATGTCATTGGCAACACTGGTTGTTACCTTCAAGAATAACCACGCCATAATATCAAATAGTAAGAAATCATTTCACATGAAATGTGATTTAACTGGTAATCTATTTGTGGCAAGTTTCAATGTAATTTCTGATAGTTGCAATGTGACAAAAGTTGAAAACTTATGGCATCGGAGACTTGGTCATCTCAACAATGAAAGTCTGAGGAAAATGAAGCTACCATGTACTGAGAATGTTTGCAGTCCATGTAAACAAGGCAAATCTAATCGCTTACCGTTCACAAATGTTATGGGACCAAAATCAACCAGAAAAGGAGAATTTTTACATAGTGATTTGGGTGGACCGATTAGAACACAAACTCAAGAAGGCTATAGATATTACCAAACCATCATTGACGACTTTTCTCACTTTATTGTTGTTTATCTTCTCAAGCAGAAAAGTGAAGCTGAAGCTAACCTTATGAATTATATTCGTCAATTAGAAGCCAATGGTAATAGATGTTGCAGAATAAGGGTAGATTGTGGAGGAGAATTTAGTTCTCATGTATTCAAAAATTTTCTCAGTCAAAAAGGTATTCGTCTAGAACAAACCCTACCTTATACAAGTCAGCAAAATGGGGTTAGTGAACGAGCGAATAAAACTTTACTAGATAAAGTAAGAACTATTTTTGCAGAAACCCACTTACCTAAATATTTATGGGGAGAGATTATAAGATCTGCAGCATATCAACTGAATAGATCACCAACATCAGCTCTGAAAGGTGATATACCATCAAACTTATACTATGGTAAAACTGATTTGTCAAAACTTCGAATCATTGGTTCAAAAGCTTGGGCTCATAAATTACCCGTCTCAGGTAATAAATTAGAAACAAGAGCCAAAGAAGTACGATTGGTTGGCTATGGATTGAATGGATACAGACTCTGGGATCCTGAAGATGACAAAATAATCCTATCAAGAGATGTTCGTTTTGATGAAAATGATTTTGTATACAAGCCAAAAGAAGAGTTGCAACAACCAGAAAAATATTTGATACAAGAAGAAAATGAAGAAAAAGATTCGGAGACAGACATAGAACAGATACAAGAGAGAAATCAAGAAGATCAAACCATTGAAGGGGAAATATCAAACGGTGAAGAAAATCAGATCATACAAACACCAATCAATGTTAGAACGAGGTCAAGAGAAATTAAACAGCCTGCCAGGTTCCAAGACTACGAGATTTATTCGGCTTATTGTTTACTAACTGAAGAACCTCAAAATTACGATGAAGCCATTTCCAAGGGGCAAGAATGGAAACAAGCAATCATGAATGAAATAAATGCTCATGAACTGCATAATACTTGGTCTTACTCAAATTTACCTGATGGCCACAAAGCCATCGACACAAGATGGGTTTTCAAAGTGAAACAGAATGGTGAAAAGAAAGCTCGACTAGTCGCAAAAGGGTACCAAGAGGATACACCATATAATGTTTATGCTCCAGTAGCTCGTCTACCAACAATAAGAATGTTACTTTCACATGCTTTACAAAACAGCTGGGATGTGAGACAGTTAGACATACCTACAGCGTTCTTGAATGGTGACCTAGATACAGATGTATACATTAAAATTCCTCAAGGGGTAACCAAGAAAACTGGTCAAGTTTTAAAACTAAACAGAGCTTTATATGGATTACGTGAATCTCCTAGAAAATGGAACGAAAAATTTGACAGTTTTGCAGAAGCAAATGGACTACACAGATCTAGTAGTGATTTCTGTTTATATGTGGGAAAGGAAATATGGTTAGTGATATGGGTTGATGATATCCTTATTACTGGCTCTCCACAATACTGTCAAAAACTTATAAAGTCACTCAGAGATACTTTCTGTGCTAAGGACTTTGGCACACTACGGAAATTTTTGGGCACAGAAATTACAAAAACCAAAGATGAATTGAAAATCTCCCAAAGTGAGTTTATCGAAAAGATTCTGGTAAAATTTAAGATGAAAGACTGTAAAGGTGTCACAACACCAATGGAACCTAACTTTCAACTAGACCTACAAGATAATGTATGTGTGGAAGTTCCATACAGACAGCTTATAGGATCTTTGATGTATGTGGCAACAGTTAGTAGACCTGATATTGGATTTGCAACGTCTTACCTCAGCAGATTTTTAGATCGTCCCACAAGACAGCTATGGCAAGCAGGCAAAAGAATATTGAGATACCTCAAGCTAACCCAACACAAGGCATTGACATATCATCGTTCCAGCCAAGTAAGCATCCATGCTTACTCTGATGCAGACTGGGCAGGAGACAAACTAGACCGCAAAAGTGTGAGTGGTTCGGTTATTTATCATTGTGATAATGTTATCATGTGGAATTCGAAAAAGCAATCTAGTGTAGCTTTAAGTACATGTGAGGCAGAATACATTGCTTGTGCATCAACCGCCTCAGATTTATTGTATTTGAAAAATGTTTTCTTTGATCTCACGGGCAAAGATACTCTACCAACCATTTTTGTAGACAATCAAAGCACCATGAACATGATTGAGAGCTTCGAAAATAGTAGAAGATCCAGACACATAGATATAAGAAATCATTTCATCAAAGACTGTATAGCCAAGAAGCAATTAAGAGTAGAGTATGTTTGCACATCTGAAAATGTTGCGGATATTTTGACAAAATCTTTGTGTAGCATTAAATTCAATTATTTTTGTAATGCTTTGAAAATATTCTGACTGCTGAATATTTTTTTTATGTTCATTTGACAAGTTAACATTTTTTTTTTTGTTTTGTCATAATAACCTCAGAGATGTTAACTTGAGGGGGGGTGTTAGAAGAACTCTCAATAAATAAATTACTTGCTTATATGAAGCGCCAATTGACATATTCTTGTGAAGGATGCTTTATTATAAATGACATTTCATATTATATATTCTATGGTTATGTGAATCTGTTAGCATGAGTAGAGGGCATAGATAATGACAGTTGTTAGCGAGTTGTTGTTTACTGTTTTTGGCGTTGTGTTTGTCATGCTGTTTTCTCAATAAAGTTATTGAAAACTAGCTGTGAAGAATCTTTATCCAGTGAATATTTATCAAGTATTGCAATTGATGCGATATTGTTGAGAATTATATGACGACACTTTCACGTCATTTTTTTGTATCAATTTCGCCGCTAGTTGACACCAATTTTGTTGCCATTACAAGGACGTCAAATGATTTATTATTAATTGAATTTTTTTCGGAAAGATTGTTCATCGTAGTTTTGAGTTGAATCGTTATTTATAGTTTACTTCATTTTTCATTCAGTATGATGCTTATAGTTGTTGATTTGAAACTTGTGAGATAGTGACACATGCGATATTCCATCTTTTTAAGTCTAACACCAGATTTAAGCAGCAGTTTCAAGTAAGTTTTAGGTGATAAGAAAGAAATTATTCAACTTTATATTTTTGTGAAGAGAATGGAGTTGATGAATTATTTCTTGGCTTTTCCTTTTTCGAATCAAAAAATACAAATCACAACTTCTATGAAAGAAGTGAAATCAAAAATGGTAAAATTCCGTTAATCAGGCTCCGCCTCAAAAATAAAAAAAAATTGGTGGAACTTCTTTCTATCAGCACAATATACACATTCTATATATCCTTCCTCATCACTTTCCAACAGAATTATAAGCATCATCCCATTTTTCACTGCAAAACTCTGAAATGTAAATCGTCAGAAGAATTCGAGGTTAGCAAAACAGTAGAACGCGCTATGCGAATTTCTATGACGATTTACATTTTAGAGTTCTGTAGTGAAAAATGCTTATAATTCTGTTGGAAAGTGATGAAGAAGGTGGTATAGAATGTGTATATTGTGCTGATAGAAAGAAGGAGGAATTTCGAGCGGAATTGGCTGAAAAACAAACAGGCGTTAAAACCCGATTTCCTGTCTTTGGTGGGCCGTATCTCCGAAACTAGTTGAGAGCCCCAAAAATTTCATTTGAATTTTTTTTTGTTCAGGAGGCCAAAATACGTATGTTCTACCAATTTTTTTATTTTTAAGGCGGAACCCGATAAACGGAATTTTATCCAGAAAATGAAATATCATCTTGGTGAGTAATATTTTTTCTACAAATAGCTCTATATTTTGCTTTGTGTTTGAATTTCTATTTTTTGTTTCGGAGAAGAGAAAAGACAAAAAATAATTCTTCAAGGATCCAACTTTCATATGAAAAGTGCATGAACGTTTCCATTGAAAAGTTGAGGTTGAATTTCTTATAGTTTATTTCTGAGAGCTCATTACTTATTCCTTATAACTAGAAACTGCTGCATAAATTCACGTTAATGATCCGCATATACGACTTGCGAGGTGCAGTTCCGAGGGATATTACATACGATCCATAATACATATTATCATTAACGCAATGATCCTGAAGAATAATGGAAACAATTTCGAAATTTGTTCCTCTTTGGAGAGCTGACGATTTGTTTTCGATTCGAGGTAGTTTTGTTATCATATATCTGCCCGTTTAAAAAATATTCTTACATAAACTTATATTCAGATGTGTAGAATATAGATGAGGGAGTGAAACGCGGCGCTTTTCCCTAGTTCGGAAGTTATCGCCTTTCAAATTTGGAAAAACAGGCCTATTTTAGCTTTTCTGCATTATAAAATCAAAGAAGCACACGTTACTCATCACCTTCACACATTCTTGCACTAGCTGCAAACTTTTCTTTCCGCAAATATTCTAATTTTTCATAGAGAGACTAAGTTTTTGAATTCTTTGACTTTTAGTTAGGAAATTGGAAGTGCATAGTCAACCGATCGTTCGACAAACTATACTTTTTGATTTGAGCACTCAACAAAATGAGCAAGATCTAATGTCATATTCATGAAAAACGAACTCAGATGAAAGGAACACAATAATGGGGAATTTTGACGATATTCTGAACAAATAATAAGGGCTGTCGATCGGTCAGCTTCCTGAAGAAGGGTTTCTCAGAGTGGGGTAAGCAAACCCCTAGGGTTTCGCCATTCTACAGCAGGGGGTTCGCGACAAGATTTACGTAATGGTGTCTTCAACCTTAAATTTCAATTCGAAGATGAAACCTGGGTTCACAGAGTAACCTATTTAGTTGACATATTTTCTTGTCTCAATGATACGAATGCCTCGATGCAAGGTTCCATGTGCGGTGTATTCACTGTCCAGAACAAAATGAACGCAAAAAAATTAAATTTTGGAAAACTTTGGATCAAATATCTTTGAATGTTTTTCTCTTTTGTGTGAATTTATCACGACGAACGCCTCATCCGGGGATTCCTAAATGAGGGCTGAAATTGTTCTTCATCTTTCTCAGCTCTTCGAAGAACTGAAAAGGTATTTGCGTATATTAATAATGCTGAAGAGGGCTCGATTCGTATCCCATTTGCGATCACGAACAAGAGTAGAAATTCTAGTTTGAGTATCAAGCAACAGAAGTCATTATTGGAAATGTCCGCAGATGAAGCTCTTCAAGCTGATTTAAAAAGCAGTCTTTGATAGATTTTTGGGCACCTAGACAGGAAGATTATCCCGGACTCTCACTCGAAGAGGTGATTTTCCTTTTACCTTTTTAATACAATATACTGATGTGAGAGTGGTTTTCACCAGTGGTCATGGTAAAAACTAAGTACAGAAATAGAATTGACCGAGTCAGAATTAATGTTAAAATTGTCCAAAATTACTCTTCAAATTGACTTTATTTGCGACAAGAATCAAGCACACATTCATATTGAAACGATATTTTTTTGGCACTTCATTTGTTACCTTTCTTCAACAGACAATTTAATAATTTCACTTGGAAAGGGCGAAAGGGGTGGGGTTAATGAGATAGGGGGTTTGATGTCACCTGGAAATTTCAACAGGGGTTCGTGGAGCAAAATGTTTGAGAAACTCTGTCGAAAAGTAAAAGTATAGCCAGCCGACTGTTTGGCTGTTCATACTTTTCCCAGGAAAGTCGTAACTCTTTTCGTTGTAAATGCCATTCGAACTGATTCAATATCAGAGGTCTTGATCCCACTATGATAGTGGGTGAGTGTCGCCAATTTTACCCCAATCTACTGCAGGCGTAAGTCCCAGACTTTAAGGCAGTTTGTTTCTCAATAACGTGCTAATAGTTGGTGTTATTTCCTGTTGATATTTGGTGACAACAATATTTCTGTCTTCATTGTTATCACTGCTATGCATTTTGATACCAATGCACAATTTGGGAAAAGTTCAGGTAACTACTTGAGATTTGAATTGGAAGAAGAAATATATTTTGCTCTGGGAAATTGTAATCATTCGAAGTTTTGCTATTGCACAATATCTGAAGACAACCGAACATTTTTTTGCTTTTATGATCCATTTTCGGATGATTTATAGGGATTTGGTGAAAATGTTATTAGTACTGCAAAAATCAATGTATAGAACAAAGTATTCAAATTGATCATAATGATTGCTAATTCATCCGCAAAATTAAACCTGTTAACAATAATTGCACTCGTGTTCAGGCACTTACCGTAAAACATTATTCGTGTTATTCATTTCTCAAACTGGAACTACCATAATTTCTGACTATTATTGATGATTTTCTTGAGCCCGAGATCCATTAATGTTATATTATTTACGAAGGAATATTTCATTCTATTCATACCAACGTCCGATGTTTCAAAGTTGCTTCATGATTCGACGTCAGTATTCTTTGAGTTGACAATCATCGTATTTTTCGTTTACGAGAGCAATAAAGTATACAGAGTACAGGTGATTTATTACCTAATTTTTATTGGAAACATTTCTATCGAGACATTCACAACTTTTAAAAACATTCCGGAATATTCACAGAATCTAGTGAAACGCTGAAAAAATTGAATTAGTGAGTGAAATTCATTTGATTTTCTGGTATTCTCTGGACTTCTTATTGAAGTAAAGGGGTTATTGTTTTCCTCAATCTGGTTTTAACGCTTCGTCAATATAATCCCCTGTTTCATTTTTTCTGAAATTCATGAATTTCCCGTACTCTTTTTAGATTTTTTTTTAATTTTCAGACCTTCTCATCAATTTTTTCTTTCAGTTTGCTTCCATTTCGTCAAGCTTGGCTATTTCACTTCAAATTATTCAGCTTTCCATTAAATGTTGAATAACTCAGATAATGGATGGTGAGATTCTCACAAGGCACTTTTTTTTCATATGCAGATTCACACGAAAAGGAAGCCCTGTAATGTTCAAAGAACACATCATATGGGACTACAATTTTTGCTTCTATGAAACTATTGATTTTGACGATTTATATGGAATGAAAATCAGATCGATGCTGTCCAGATATATTTCGTTATATTGCAATGTTGGTGAATATGTGAACATCGGGGGTGTCACCGAGAAAGAAACGATCAACGGCCTTTCTAAAGATGATGAAGGAGCAAGGCTACCTATTGGGTTAATTATCTAACTAATACAGAGAGTGATTCTGTATAATCAATATGGATGATGATTGAGGGCTGCAATAGATACACAAAGATCGCAGTGAAGAATATTTGAAAGACTAGTCAGTTATTTTCTCTTATAATTCACCTACCTTCTCCGGCAAACTCCCACGCGGAACACTGAGTCCTTTCGGAGACACTATTATTGTCGAACCGACAGTTCTCCGTCACATTCACGACGTTATGAAACATACAGAACTCATTTTTGCTCTGTCCGCTACAATTTATCCACAGGTTGGGCGCCACATTTCGAAAATGTTCGGGTCTCGCGCACCACACATCCCTTTCGTTGGCGTGGAAAGTGGGCGCGAAGATGTGCCATGTGCACGGGACGTTCACCAGGGACAGCAGGAATGTGTGCAGGAGTTGCCACCTGCCGTATTCGCCTATAGACGCCGATATGATGTCATCTTCTTCGATAGTCTTCTTTTTATGTTCGGACGAGGCTGAAACAAGAGAAATTTTGATTCATCATTATTGTTCTTATCGGAGTTCAAAATTTGAGGTTATTCATGACTCAGTTCATAAAACTGACCAATACGTTTCCAAACTACCTCCTGAGTGGGTTGGCGAACTAAAACAGTGCAGGATTCTTCTCAGAGGACATTACCACATATGTTTCTAGTGAAAAAAGTGATAATTTGATATTTGGGTTGGGTACACTTTCTGAGCGGTTTCGGGCGTATTGGCCCGTCATCAGTGTAAAAGAGATTTCAACCAATAACTCGAAAGTCGTTGATTTACCATTATCCAAAATTTCCCCAGCACCTATAATAAATCTCAAAGAATACTGAGGCTGACATAGTGCAAATGACTCGTCATGGCGCACCTGCCCATATTTGCCTTTCACTTTAAAATCTTCATGTATATCCTTTTCGGGGATGGACGAGAAATCTGTCATTCTATCATTGTATAGATTTCAATATTGTTTTGGGTGCAGAATAGCTCTGGGGCGTCTTACTGATTTTAACGTTAGCGCATTTGATATTTCAACTCCAGAAAAACTCACAGGTCAACAGTGCCACCCGACCGGTCGACCGTTCGAAATTATTGGATTTAAAATGAGTATATCGGAATTAAAATGGCCATATGAACATTTTTTGTGCTCAACAGATCTGCGGTAAAATCGATAACAAAAAAATTACTGGTATTTTGCCAAGGTCCACCACTGAGAATATAGCAAACGGTACTTTTTGAAGTGATGTATAACAGTACTATTGGAATAATTGAATAATATCACCGGAGAAACCAGAATTTCCTACCATTTTTTCAGAATTGAAAGTTATAGAATTATAATATGGTGCCTGTAGACTCAAAATAAAAATGTTGAAGTCTATTCTGTCAGTAGTTGTATATTTTTTGATTGGTATATTTCGAAAAGAACAATTAAAAACAAACAGTATCAATTTTTCACCTTCAGAAGAGGGACGAGGGAGGGAAGAAAAATGATTGTCGTGAATGCTTTTTTTGATCTGGGTAACTTTATCTGCAGGTCGAATCGAAAATTTGTGATGAAGGGCATTGTGGAAATTCCAACCCAGGATACCCTTACAACCCTAGTTCCGCTACCAAGGCCAATTACCGACGCCGGTGAGTACATTCCCTCCAACCGGAAATTTTGCCAAACCCCTTGTTATTTCAAACAGAGGTAGGGAGCTTCTACGAGCCCAACATTCATGGACTCGGGGCCGCCGGCTTTATGTCCCACTCGAAGGACGGCATATCCTCAATATGTCTTGTGCTCATTGATACATTGCCTACGATCTATGATATGCTATTTTGCTGCAGCTGTTTGGGCTTTCGACGCGGTCTTTTCCTGCATGACTTCACCCATCCAAGTACTAACCGTGCTGGGCGCTGCTCAACTTCAGATATCAAATGACTGTCAGTCAACCTGAATAGCTGGGCCGTGCCCTTGTAGAGAATCTGTTGGATATGACTTGATCTCCTTCGTGGCACCTGCAGGGAGTTACACCTAAAAAGCTCGATAGAAGAAGTGCATTCATACGCAGTGTAAATCCTGTTATCACGGAAACATTAATCAACTTTATAATGTTGGAGTGATTTGATAATTTGGATAATTCATTAATTACCAGAAACAAAAAACAATCCAGTATATTAGTAGCAATTATAAAGGATGAGTATTATATATATTTATACATAACCAGCGATAGTTCCGTTGAAAAAACAAGATGAAAATGTGAATCAGAAGAGTTTGGATACATGTTGGAGCTTCTATTGAGAAATGTTCTTGAAATAAATTTCACCCACAAATTCACAAGCCATTCTCCTCAACTTTCATATTCAGAATGCTTAGAATTGTCCCTTCATTTTTTCCATTCCCAAACAAGCTCTCATTAGTTTTCGATTGAATAACTGGAATGAATATTCGAGAAAGGAAGAGGGATGCCAAACGAAACGTTTACATCATATCAGGAATGGAAGGGATTGCCAATAGTTTCGAAAGTTAGTTTTGAAAGATACTGAAATACTCTTCTCTTTGCTCAACAATAGCACCTTCACCTGCTTTAGAGAATATAACTGGTTTTCAAAATTCACAATATCAAATTTTTTGTTTTTTCTAAGAATCGTAAATTGATATTGCAATTTTTGAACTTCAACTCACCAGACCGAGAAATTCTGAACATCAACTCCATCGACAGTGTTTTCAGAGAAAACTGAATCTATCTTCATTTCCCAACTTGTTCAGTCAATACATCAACCTTATCTTATCTACATTTTGAAATTGACATTCTCTACTTCTGATACAAGTACCACAATGGGTATAGTACCAGTGAAAAAACTCAAAGTTATTTCGAAAAAAATTCGCAATATTATTCTACAATGAAGCTGCAGAATCAATGCATTTAAGAGATGAATTATGCTGAAATGCAGTTTCATATTTCTGCAGCACGAAATACAGTTTGTCATAGTAAAACATTAATAAGGATGTTATTATATTCACAAGTGACACAATTCGAATAATTAACAAACATCTGCATGAGAGTAGTTCTGACAGAAAACAATCATTCGAAGGATGAGAAATTGAGCAACTTTTCAGACACGTTTGGGTCAGTTTACCAAACTGCGAAAAACGGGATATTTCGGACCAAGGGTATAAATAAAATGAGTTGTAAAGATTGAGGCATATTTGGCAATCCTGCGAGGGTGATTTAGGCACTCTTGAAAAGTATTGTTTTACCTAAATAATTACTGTAACTATTTTCGGTAAATTATCACTGCCCTATTGGTGTGTGGGAGGAGAGAAATACTGATGATCGAGCTGCCAATATGGGTTTTAGAACTTGAGTAGGATTGTTCACTGAGCGGGAAAATCTGATTCGAGATTAACAGCCGAGTGCACCGGCTTTTTTTATTGAAGCATCAAGCTAATGGACCATTGAAGGTCAGTTAACATACTGCAGCGATTGCACCATAGTTCAAGAGATTATAAAACACCCATTGACAAATCCTCACCTAACTAAAAGAGTCCCTTTGTTGATGTTGAAATTTCTTTGTTTGTCTCATAACAAAAAGTCAGCGCAATCGGCTGTTAATCATGATAACGCATGTTGATGGAAAATAATCAATTCTGTTCCAAATATCAGGAAGTATTCGGTGATTTTGATTTTTGAGTTACTAAAACTCATTTCGCTCCATAATAATAATGAATTGTTTTTATAAAAGCACATCGATCGATATGATCTAGCACTAATAATTCTCTACTGAAATGTGAAAAAAGCACATAGTTCTATCGATAACGTGCATACTTTTAATTTGAATTTAACCGATTGAATTGTCCTATCAAAAATTTACGAAAACTTTTGTACATTATCTTTTTTACTGAACTGATTCTTGTTGCTGAATAGTTGCATAATGAAACTGGAGGTCTTTCTTCCTGTACGATACTATTGTTCTATTTATCTTCTCTCTGTTCGTTGAACGAACAATTTCATGAACAGATAAATTCAGTTACAATTTATCATTCAATCCAAGGAAATATAATGAAATTCAATTCTTTTTACTCCCACCCGTAAATATGCTGATTTCTTTATTGTTTACTAAACGGATAAGTAGGCGATTCCTGTCAACTGAATGGATTCCATATCCACACAAGGTAGAATATAAATTCCATCAATCACAGAGAACAAAATACCTGGCTACCAGGGACAACCTTGTAGAAACGTTACAATTCTGATCTGTTCACCTACAATTCTCTGTTTTGTCGAGTTTGAATTGTCACATTTTTTTTTCGTGGAATTGAAGGCCTTACATCTGATCTTCATTCCTACCAATAAGCAACCGAAATTATACAGTCCATGCGGCCTAGTGGTTAAAGTGCTAGCCCTCTGACACGAACTACTTTATTTTCGCGGGTTCGAGTCTCACCCAAAACAGACTTTTTTTGGCCTTTTTTTTAATTCGACATTAGTAACTCAATTCGTATTGTTCAATATTGAATTGAAATAAAGTTGCTTTCATGTCAGTTTTTCATAGATATCGAAAAAATACTCCATATTAAAAATTGATTATCAATATGAAACTTGAAAGAGAGTTATAAAAATTTACCTGGTCGAAGAAAAAATCAACTGTACAACTCGAATGGATATTGACAATATCGCCTTCGAAGTTTTGAGCACTACGGCAACGTGCTCAAACTTCGTCCTCGTACAATATGGCCACCATATCCAGTCTTTACCTATTCTCTCAGGATTTTTTTCCAGGCTTCATTCACACATCTGAAATAGGCTTTGTGATGTTTGTAGGGAAAACGATTTTTCACTTAATTATATATGGTTAACTTTTTCAAGTTTTGCCGGTGTCTCCTATAATTTCTCAGAAAGTTTAAAAATGCCTTTCGAATTTATTGACGATTTGTTCATAACTTTAGGTATCGGTGGGCTGGTTTTCGATTGAGTGGATCTTGTGCACAAGGCTTATAAGTGAGTGAAGGTGAATGAGGTTCTCTGAACAGTGATTAAGGGACTATGGGGTCGCAGTGGCTAAGGCAATAATATTTAACCTGAAACCGAGCCGTGTGATACACCCAGCGTTCATTTAGGTCCGCTGAATATTCATCTATAGAAAAGAATATCTCAATAATATATTGTCGCTTTTGAAGTGCATTGGTGCTAAACGAATACTTAATTTGTTCCTGATTGTGGTGAGAGATATAGTAGATACGATTTAGTTCTCATGATAAGACAGCATGTTTTCAATGAGTAAAGAGTGTTTCCTGAGTATATCGCTCAGTCAAGATAAACACGCTTCAATCTAGTTCGAACCATTTATCTGATTGCTATCGCTGAACAAATTGATTTTTCTTGTCTCTCAAACATTTATTATTTTTCCAGCTTATCAAAAATCGGAATCGATCATAGTGAACAGTCACACCGTGATCCTATCTCCTATAAACGTCACAAGCGAAAATACTGAAAAAGCGGTTTGTTTACCATCGTAAATTTCAACTCAATAAACATTTGCCACCTATTATTAGATTCGAACAAAAAAGGTTGTTTATTCGAATTTGAGTAATACGGCGAAAAGTAATTTCTGAATCAGCGTCACCATAGATACAGTTCAATGAAATTAGACAAATAAGCAATGTGTTTTAGCAATTTTATGTGATATCTTGAATCAAAATATATCTTGAGGTTGGCTGATGAATACAAATAATTCACTGGCTTGGAATATGGTTCTTTGGTGATTTTCGAACGATAAACTAGTTGATTGTAGAATAATTACTGAGAGATATAGAAGATATAAGGAAATTCATATAAGGAAATATTCGATAAAATTGATCTCGTCGGGAAAGATGCTCAAGAGCAAAAGCTGCTTCTTTCAACCACGAAACAATTATTGATTCAGAGCGTACAAAAACAGAACCCCAAAATTAATGACATCTTACTGCATACGCCACCATTGTCCAAATCTTCGCATTTTTTCACCTCTACAATTGGTCCCGTAAATTTTTCGAATATCCAATTTTTGAGATCTTGAAAGACTGAATGTTCATTATATTAGGTTCGATTCAAAGAGTGGAGGTGAATTTAAAATTTTAGGTTTTTCGCGCAAAATATTAAAAGTCTTCGTCCAAAATAGTCATGGCTTCTTCGTATACTTCTTCTTCGTACATTTTTATGTTCAATATCGATCACAAAATGGAATTATTTATTGGAGATTCAAGACAAAAGATGCTTCCCATATCAATTGGTATACTTCTCACCTAAGAAAGGCATCAAATTGGTATGTTATTTCTCACAGGAGATAAATTTGAAATGAAAAATTAAAATTTTTTGTTTTTTTTTCTGACGTTTTCTCACAAAAAATGGTTCAATTGCTGATATCCAAAAAACAATTTCTCAAAACATTTTTTTTACAGTACATGATAAACAGTACACTTCGACACTCTTCCAAATATACACGTGGACGTATATTCCCTACCTTTGTTGGCCCATTTTGGCTTTGATATGAATCAGATACTGTTTTAATTTCCGATTTTTTTTTCTTATCAAAAAAAACATGTATATGTATATATATATATATATATATATATATATATATATATATATATATATATATACATATATATATATATATATATATATATATACCAATTTTGGCGATGTTGCAAACGTACGCATATTCCATTTTTAGTGGACTAATACATTTTCTATTGGATTCGACGTAGAGAGAAATTATTCTATTATTAAATGGGCTGCCGTTTACAGTGGGGATCATCTAATTATATTTTCTAGACCCTCGGATTACGGTCTGAGGTTGAGGACCGTGAATAATTTAAATTTATTGCACGCAGCAATAATAAATCTTTCATTCACCAACGTGAATCATGCTCATCTTCTCGAGCAAATGTATTGCTGGTGGAGTAGTTTCAATGAGAGCCTACCAATCAGCAATAGTTTGTACAAGTTGCTACTCACGTACCAAAGAGGATACCTCATGCCTTTGTGTTCGGCCCATTTATGTATCTCTCCCCATTTCAGAATTGAGAATATTGATTTTTTGCTGGAAAAATGATCTTCTAGAATCCTGGGAGAAAAGAGTGTAGGAATAATGAATGTAATGTCGTTAAACTAGGCATCACTCTTCTCGAATGGAACAGTGATTATTTCTATGTAGGAAGTGGTCATCTATCTCATGATGTTAATCAGCAATAGTTTCTCAAGTAAAAATCGTGTAAAACCAATTTCCAGAAGACATTCTCGAGAACCTGGTTCTATATTGCATGCTAAAATAGAAGTCCGTATTATTAGGATGAGTGATGCTTTGTTTCAGAGTATTCGACAAAAAATCAAAACAAATACTCTTTCCCGCACAGGGGCCAAAATTTGGACGCGAGTAACGACTCTTTGATAAGATCCTATGTTGCAAAACAAGGTCAAAATTGGACAGTATATTGGACAAAAAAAATATTTGTAATAATTCAATAGTATTTTCTTTTTTACTCAATTTGTATTGTATATTGATGATATTCATTTTTAATATACTCAAACAATAAATTCAAATCAAACTAACCTCAGCTGTAATTGACAACAAGATCAATTTTGTGCCTCTTTGTCGATTCAAAATTTCCCGGGCTAACTATGATAATGCGTCAACCTACCCTCTCTCCTTCAGACATTGTTAAGTTTGTATAAGTTGTTTTTTTTTGTAGAGATCAATTACCCTAACACTAAACTGATATTTGTGCACTTGGGTAATTGATATATAGAAAGGATTCAATTGTTTAGTTCCGTACATCCATGCAGGATGAAAATTCAATCTCACAAATGCATCATTCCATGCCGGCGCTGCGTTCGGCAAGAATTACGACGAATCAATTACAAAATTCCAAACTGTGTTAATGTCGACCTTTCTGAATGCTTGTATCAGGTAAATATAATGATTAAGTTATATCATATGTGGCAGTCACATGGATATTTTAACCTTTTATGAATTCAATCTCATGGACATTGTGAGTTGTTTTTTTCCGCTTATAATTTCTGAAGTGATAATAAAAATTTATGCAACATTGTAGCTTTTCCTGATGATAATAATGACAATGAACATTGTCGAAATATTGGAATTCGTGTCAATCCAACAAAAATGTCTAAGCAAATTTTTAGAAAAAATGATCAATAAACGTCTCATATTCGTTTTACAAAAAAGGCATGTACTTTATGACTTCCAAATAGTTTTAAAGAACACCGGTCTACAAGTGCACTTGCCTACATCGAAAATTCCTAACAAAAAAAATTTGACACCACCTAGAAGTGGTGTTCTTTGATTTAGAGAAAGCCTATGACACAACTTGGTGGAATTTAAGTCTGGAAAAACCCAGACATGTCTTTTCTCGATGAAAGACAATCAATCTCTATCTTATATTCGAATGAAAAGAGTGACTATTCCTATGAAAATAAATATCTTGATGCTAAGAACACCGATCAGTAAAAATTTCTCATTGGAAAAACATTTGTGATGGAACGCTAAAGGTGCTTGGGTTTCTATGTCGTGCGGAGAAATACTTCACTTCTCGTCAGCTTATAATGATAATATCTTAAAATATAGTTCTGATGTATGGAGCTCGGCACCGAAACATCATGTGAAACGTCCTGATTCTATTCAGAGAAAGATAATCCGTCTTGTGGTAATTCTTCGCTCACAGACTCGCTCACTTCGTTGGAGCATCTTAAAAAGAACGGAGACATTATTTTCCATTTTTTTTGTCAGCTTCGAGACATGTCGAACCTCTCTTGCCCAGGGATCTTTTTTCGAAAGAAAAGCTGAACTTTGAATCTCCCTACCGAAGAAGGTTTCCCCTGGGGCTTATAAAAATGATATCAATTCATATCCCGTATCTCTCAATTCACGCGGTGTTGTTTGAACTTCACAGGGCTTTCCTTTCGTATGAATTAGTATATATGGAAAAGGAAGTACTTCAAACCTCACGAAGCTGGGGAATCAGAGAATACCGGGACGGATACATCATAACAGGAGATGCACTGTCAACTCCACATGATATAGAAAAAGAAATACCTCAGGGATTAACTCTGTGTAGCATCATTTGCCATTGCTTTCAACTGCCATATCACCATGATATTGACCCCAGAGTTCGAGAACTATTATATGCTGTGAATGCTATCAATCAAATCACGGCCATTGCCACATCAAGAGAATTCCATTTTTCACCGGAGAAATTTATGTATGTCCACTTTTGTAGACTGAGATCCTCTCGCCCCAACGTTTTTCTCGATTTAGATAGCGACCCACTAGAACTTAAAAACGAAATCAGATTCTTAGGAGTGTTACATAGGAGTGTTACAAGATGAAATACTCTCCACCAAATTCAAAATAGCCTTGAGATAAAATGTTTATCGGGTAGTAAGTCTGGTTCAGACCCTGAAATTCTAGCTATACCTATCACTAGTTCTATCTGAAATAGAATATGGTGCTATAGTCTACTCCTCATACGAAAATTATAGAACGCATCAACTCAGCAGTCACCTGAATAGCACTGATCGCTTCCCATACTAGCCCTACAGATTCTACGTACTGCGAATCAGGCAATCAATCACCCCAACCAACAAATTCTTATTTGACTCGACATAAATTCATCCCGCCCTCCGGATACCAGACTGTACAGAATTTTCTCTGATCTAGGAGAAACCATAAAACGTGTTATTGCAGAAGGAAGACTCCCCTTGGACACTATACATTCTTCCGTAAAAAATGACTATCACTCCTGGACTCCAGGACAGTTAGTACACCGAATATACATATGTACCATTTCATATTTTATTCTCTCATTAGTAAATGTTTCATTTGTCTATCTTTCTAAAATAACATCCAATATATTATTTTAGTTGTCCTGACGAAGGTAATAAATTTGCCGAAAGCTTGACAGTTAGCAAAGAGTCCCCATATCCCTGTCATGACGAAATCCAGTGCGAACAATAATGCACGTAAAAGGAATTTTCCTCCAGCTAAATCAAAAATAATAATCCACAATTAACTGAAACATAAAAACACGAACAAGAAGAAACGAAACAGTCTTATCAACATTGACGCTTATGGGAAAATCCAATATGTGCCAACAGTTTCTATATTGTACAACAATGCACGTAAGAGGAATTTTCCTCCAGCGAAAGCAAAAATAATAATCCAAAATCAATTGAAACATACAAATACGTACAAGAAATTACGAAACGGAACAGTCTTATCAGCATTGACGCTCATGGGAAAATCCAATATGTGCCAAAAGTGCCATATTGATTTGACAGGTCTCTGGATTGCCTAATAGTGGTATTGTGAACATGATTATCATGCAACGATCATGTAATGATGATTATAAATACACTAGCATAAATCGGGATACGGAACGAGCCGAAGTTGAGGTGGTTTATGCAAGTGTATTAATAACCATTACAAGAGAGTTGCATGGGCTATTTTTTCTACAGCTGATAGATAATGAAGTATTATAAATATTATATTTATATTTTTATTGTGAGCACCACTGATCTGGAAGTGGAAGGAATATTTTCATTAATTTCAATAGTGCCAGTCTCAAAGGAGTCCTATTTTTTTTTGGCAATGCTGAATTCATTCTGAAGTGAATATTCAATGTAGCCTTCCACCACTGAATTGGATTTCCAATTGATTAAAAAATCTATTATCGTGATGGCAGATCTATATCATAATGAGCTATAAAGATTTTTCATTACCATACATATTTTCAATCCGATTCACCTCATTTTGAAACAGATTATGGGCATATAAGTGTATTATTACAGTACATGTGTAGAAAATAGTATATTATCGAAAGATCATGTAATGATGGTAATTAATGTTCAAGCATTAACTGTGATGCGAAACGAGCCGAAGGTGAGTTCCGTAGGGTTTATTCGAGTGTATTAATAACCATTAGATAAATGATGAAGAACTATAAATATTATATTTGTATTGTGAGTCCCACTGATCTGGAAGAAGAAGGAATATTTACATATATTTCGTTATTGCTAGTCTCAATAAAGCTCTTTTTTGTATTGAAAATACTGATTTTGTTCTGAACCGAATTCTCAATGTAGAAATATTTTCATTAATTTCATTAGTGCCAGCCTCAAAAGAGTTCTATTTTTTTTGGCAATGCTGATTTTCAATTGATCAAAAATCTATGACGTAATGAAAACTCTGTATCATAATGAGTTCATTATGATACAGATTTTTCACTACGATCCATATTTTTAATGATTTCAATGATATCCATTATGAAACGGATTATGGGCTTATAAGTGTATTATTATAGTTTGTGTGTAGAAAATTAGTTTATTATGCAACGATCATGTAATGATGGTTTTTTATTACACGAGCATTTACCGGGATGCAAAACGAGCCTCAGGGGACTGTATTAATATTAATAACTATTACATGGGAGTTGCATATGCTATTTTTTCTATATTCTATAAATAATAAAGAACTATTAATATTATATACATTAGGTAATGAAATCATCATGATTATGGACATATAAGTGAATTATTATAGTACGGGTGTAAAAAACCAAATTTACATCCTGAGAATCTTCAATCTACGCAGACCACTGGAGCTTGAGGATATCTGCGAACAACAACGTGATATGATGCCATCGGGGAGTTTATAGACCACAGAAATAAGCAGAATAATATCCGATTGGGGACAGTTGCTGATACAGCAATTTGAAAGGTGTTTCAGGTACTATATGTATGTATAAAAATGAATCCTATATAAATCATGAGTAGGGATCGTGAAAGTATGGCACGCCGTTTTACTTTTTATTCGACATGACCGTAAACTCCAATTTAAATGTCACTTCTATTTTATGCCACTTCACTTAATATAAATGAAATAGATATTATTATCGTTGGTGGTAATTTCATTGCTAATAGCAATGTGAACTCTTATTTTCATGTCACATGAGCCTATCGATCTAATTTAAATTTCAATTGTATACTTTTCTTCCTATGGGATATTGTTATTTTTGTACATGATATGTTGGTGTCTGATTTTCTAACATCACATCTCCTATCATCGACAAATCCAATGGCACACAATACTTCCATTTCCATTTCACATGCATTGTTACCATTTCATACTATTGCAATATAATAAGTCTTCATGTGCAATAAATATACGTGTGATAAGAGAACTCGTTTGATGTCACATCTACTCATATGACTTGGAAATTCAAGTGCTATTTGAATCCTTCTTGAATTTAATTGTGACTTTGATGTGCATGACAGTAGACTGCACGAGATATTCCATTGACAAAAAAATTAAACAACATTTATATTAGATTTCGATACCTGCGATATCATGTTATAAAGCCGAATAGAAAAGAAACGGCATTCAACTCATTTATTGCGAAGTCATCATTAACTGTATATTACAACTGCAGGCCTCCAAGTGCCATTCAAATGCAACTTGAATTTTATTGTCACATTGATGTAGGCGACATCGAAGTGTAACGGAAACGCAAGTAACAAAAAAATGGAATATCATTTAAATTCGACTTCAATACCTACGACATCAACGTGGACCATACAATCATGTTGAATAGAAAAGGTATTCAAATTGCTATTACCAATGGAAATGCACAAGACACCATAAGTCCAAGTCGAATAAAAATGCATGTTCCATTTAAGTCGAAGACACCATAAGTCCAAGTCACATAAAAATGCATGTCCCATTTAAATTGGCATCCCAAAGGCGTGCGTAACATTTTACGTTGGGGTTTAAAAATAAATGGATGGAGTAAATAATTCTTCTCCTTCTTCATGTATTGGCCTTAGCTGCTAAGACTATCCGGCCAATGGACAGAGTAATGAATTAAATTTGTTTATCTAACACATGACAGTTATGACTGTCATTATTATTGTCATTTTAGACAAGTAAACTATCAAATAACACATGTTCGCTCATGTTACGCTGGGGATGGCGCTGATATGATATCATTGTCAACTGTCAAAATGGACTTGGGGGTGACAAGTCATAAATAGTCGGAATTCTTCTAAAGTTATCCTGCGTTCTGTTCTTCATTTGTGATCGGTTTCATTTTATTGTTTGAATACTTTATAAATTTGAATTATGATTTTTCTGAACCTCAATCATGAGAAATAAATGATGTGTGACGAGCTGCAGTCAATATAAAAAACATCGATTTCCCAAGGATAATCCGGAAATATTTGCGGCATGGATAGCAAAAAGCCAGTCTTCTTGTTTGAATAATATGCCATATGATGAAACATACGACAGGGTTCGTGTTTGTGGGAAACATTTTAGAAATGAGGACAAAGTTGATGGAAGAAGAGTTCTTAAACGCCCGTATGCACCGCTTCTACTTGATGGAGGTTTAACTAAGCTTGGCTCCATCACTAAGGAACAAGGCATCTGATTGGCAAATCCATAGCAACAAAACCTAGCTTACTAAAACCATCATTAAATAGGAGCGGTGCATACGAGCAAAAAGAACACCAATTCCGTCATTATATCTTTCTGGTGAGAATTCAAAGACAAGAGATAATATTACTTGATTTATTTATCAATTTCATTTCAGGTAATCATAATGTTAGTGATGCCGAATTATCTAGGAAACCACCTGAAAAAATTATGAAAAATTCTCTACTTTGAATACAAGTGAACCATCTACGTCCATGGTGGGTCTTGAACAAATTTCGAATAGCCCCAACAATCATGAGACCAATTCAGAATATTCGGAGGAAGATGCTGTTTGTCCATTGGATACAAGCACAAACACATGCATTTCGCCCATGAAGAGAAAGATGATTGCACTACCTAGAGGTAAAATGCAATAATAATTAATGAATTGTTCATTGTCTGTTTCTCAATTTTGAATCAACGACGAAAAGTTTAGTGGAGGGCTCGCTAGTTTTTGAATAATACTAATGTGAGCTAATCTTTGAGACTTTTGACATTTAATTTGATGGAAATTTTGATAATTATACGGTTTTCATTGTTTTTAAATACTTTCCTATAATGTATTCTATTTAATACTATCGTTAGATATAACAAAATAATAAAAAGGTGAAGATGTAGATCAACCCATTTTTGATTTAATATTTACAGTTTTCTATAGTTTGTTTCAAGCATATCTACAGTTTTGCTCTATGAGGGGGTTGACAACACTGGTGTCAATGTCAATACTATACATCACACATCAAATCAAGTGATAAGTGGTTTATAACGGAAATTTGAATCGTCTATTGTGTGTGTGGGACTATGAGTTTGTTTGAAGTTGGGGTTGTTCAAGAATGACAATAATAATGACAGTCATAACTGTCATGTGTTAGATAAACAAATTTAATTCATTACCCTGCCCATTGGCCGGATAGTCTTAGCAGCTAAGGCCAATACATGAAGAAGAAGAAGGAGAATTAATTTCTCCATCCATTTATTTTTAAACCCCAACGTAAAATGTTACGCACGCCTTTGGGATGCCAATTTAAATGGGAGATGCATTTTTATGTGACTTGGACTTATGGTGTCTTCGACTCAAATGGAACATGCATTTTTATTTGACTTGGACTTATGGTGTCTTGTGCATTTCCATTGGTAATAGCAATTTGAATACCTTTTCTATTCAACATGATTGTATGGTCCACGTTGATGTCGTAGGTATTGAAGTCGAATTTAAATGATATTCCATTTTTTTGTTACTTGCGTTTCCATTACATTTCGATGTCGCCTACATCAATGTGACAATAAAATGCAAGTTGCATTTGAATGGCACTTGGAGGCCTGCGGTTGTTATATACAGTTAATGATGACCTCGCAATGAATGAGTTGAATGCTGTTTCTTTTCTATTCGGCTTTATAACATGATATCGCAGGTATCAAAATCTAATATAAATGTTGTTTAATTTTTTTGTCAATGGAATATCTCGTACACTCAACTGTCATGCACATCAAAGTCACAATTAAATTGAAGTGGAATTTAAATGATACTAGAATTTCTACAACATATGAGGGGATATGACCTTAGACCTTACATGAGTTTTCTTGACACTTTCATTTTTATGACACATCAAGGATTATTGCTGATGGTATGCAACGAAATTCATGCACAGTAATAATGCATGTAGAATAGAAATAGAAAGAGATTATGATATTTTTTGAGGCATATTACCCTCAAGTGCCATGTTTGAACATTGCATAAAAATGTAAGATAATAAGAGGAAAACCGGCGCCTTCAATATTCATTCGACCTAACTATCTAAGAGCCATTTTAATTTGTTTTCATTAAAATGACTCTTAAGATAATTTCGGTGAGTCTCGTTTTCCTTGTAATTTCCAATATAAACCTTTTTTCCATTCTGAATTGAAGGATCTGTCATGTATTCTGCCAATTGCTGCGAATGACATAATTTCATTTATTTTGGATATTATACATAACACCATAAGATACCATAACACTACATGAGCTATCGAAAACATTCCAAACTTTTTTGGTGCACAAACAAAATCAATTACAATTGTTATTTATAATTGAAATACCGGTTGACATAATAAAAATGAATTTTTGATAATTGAATGGAAATAAATTCCCTTGCAAATTGATAGACCGAATGTTTAAGTTTTGCTATTTCCAATAGGAAAATACATTTGAATTGCTATTAGCAATGAAATTACCGCTTACGATAATAATATCTATTCCATTTATATTAAGTGAAGTGGCATAAAATAGAAGTGACATTTAAATTGGAGTTTACGGTCATGTCGAATAAAAAGTAAAACGGCGTGCCATATGAAAGAGAATGAGTTATAAACAGTTGAAATGCCAAGAACTCATTATTTTCCGCAATTCATCTAACTATCCAAAGAATAACCTCATAAAGAAGTGAAAAACCTTCAATATGACGTATTACTGAAGTCGACAGGGCGATTTTTTGCTGATAAAATCGCGAAAATAGTTGAAATATGCACATTATTGAATTAGTTATTACGATTGCAGTGAATGCCTTACGACTCATTTATCACGTGGAGTTATTGGTTTCCTGATAGTTGAAGTATGGTAAATATTTCATATCGGATACTTTTTGCGAAATTTTAATTGATTATAAAATACTTCATTTTCTGCAACATCATTATACGTGCAATAACGATGATATAATGATGATACGGGTACATTGAGGAAGTATTGTGATATAAAAATGAGTCGATATAGATCAAAAATGTCGTTTTAACCATCGATGGATCTCATTGCAGAAGTCCTTTTATTTTTACGTTATATATAAATTTATTACCTTCGCTACTTATGTTCATAGGATGATGGTTCCAATGGCATTCATGTACTTACTTTGAGAGACATTTTTTTGAGTTCATCCGGGGCTGAGGAAGTAATTTTTTTCGAAGTTTGCTGCCTAATTTGTTACAACGAGCACCTTTTCGAAGAGAAAGAGTTGAACTTGCAGTGAAGGAAATTTGAGGAAGAAAGCATGTGAATGTGATCATCATCGTGGCGATTTTACTGTTCCTCATAGATAAAAATCAATCGATGTTAGGTCGGGTGACCTCGGCGGCCAAGGAATAGGTCCAGCTCCCCACGTACTTCGCCCGAAAAATGTGCTGGTGCCCCATCTAATTGAAGCCACATTACATTTCATCTTTGATGTGATTGGGTAGGTGTTCTATCAACCTAGGAATTCTTCTCTCAGGAATAGAAAAAAATATAGAAGATGATCAATTTGTTCATATGGTAAAAATTATAGCAATGAGATTCAGCGATGGCATAAACAACATTTTTTGATCTATATCGACTAAGTTTGATAGAACAACTTTCTCTTCCTCAAGGTTTTTGTATCACCGTTATATCATCGCCGTTGCACGCATAATGATGTTTTATTAACTAAAATTTAGCAAAAAGTATTCTACAAATCGATCTGAAATTCTCACCAACTTGAACTATTTCAAAAACAATCACTCCACGTGATAACTGAGTAGTATTGCATTCATTGCCATTGATTTTATTTATTCAATAATTTGCGAATTTATCAGCAATTTCCTATCAACTTCAAAAAACGTCATTTGGTAGGTTTTTTCCATGATCTCTGTAAGTTGATTCTTTTGATAGTTTAGTGGAATGCTCTCCTTTTCACACGCAAGTAGAGATACCTTTTCGGGTCTTCAATTGTTTTAATTCAATCCCATGAATCCTACGCATAATTTATAGTAGGAGAGCTAGTGAACCCTCCGACTAACGGTCTTCCTGTAAGGCTAGAAATTTGTGGAATGATGAGTCATAGTATACCAAGGCCAACAACAATGACCTGGCAGGCAACAGCCCTGCACGCCATCAGCCCTTATTTTTTTTTAAATGTAAAATAAATAAGATAAAAAAACTTACTTCTGTAAGCTTCAAAATTTAATATCATTTAGTTTATATATTGATAATTATGGAAAAAAATGGACAGGCGATTTGAGCAAGCAAAAGTATCTACCAGGTAAATCGAAAGGTGCATAGTTTAGGAAATAAAATAAACTTTCTCTTGTAAAGTTGGAATTTAAGTATGTATTTGAGTAAGCCATTGAAAAGAAAAGTGTATACTGACAGGCGGTTCTGAACAGCATAAGACCTTGACGGGCGAGGGGAAAGATGCTAAGGGCGTGCGAGTAAAAGGCAAAATGTAAATGCATATAGTGCGAGTGAGACTGTTTATCTAATGAGAAGGGTCGTTTTCTATACCTGCTTCCGGTCAAAAATTTGTAAGAGAAAAATTTGTCAGTTGTGGCAACAATTTTTATGTGTGCAGATGTATTATATTGTAGTGCTACGAATTACTACGCTTTATATTTTTAGTTAATTTGGGAGTTTGAGATTCCAATTCTACATTATTATTAATTGTGTAGTTATTTTTATATTAACATTTCAGATAGTGTGCAGGATGGAATCTGAACTCGTGGTTTGTGTAATTTGTAACCAAGAAAGTGGTGAAAAAACTGTACAGTTCCCATCTACTAAATAAGAGAAAAGCAAATCTATATTAAAAATAAGAAAAGACAATAATTTAAAATTCAATGATATTTCTTTGCCAGAGGAAGTTAATGCAGGTACTGGTTACCATGTTAAATGTTACAAAAACTTTTTTGCCGTGATGAAAAAATTTCGCACGAGTGAATTACCATCTTCTTCAAATTTGCCAGCATCAGCATCAGGTACAATGTATATATTTTAATATTATATTCCAATAATTAATTCATTACTATTATTAACATGCTGTAACGGGTAGAAGTTAATTATATGAGCGAAATTTCATTTTATTTCTTAAATATGAATATTTTTATAATTTCATGCCAACATCATGGGGAAGCTGATACAAAAATAATATACCACATATGCCAAATGGATGAAGATGTATCCGACGTGTTAATAAAAACGTGCGACACAGACATTTTAATATTACTGCTCGGCAACGTGGACCATCTCCGCAATAATAATTTAAAAATTTACGTAGAATATGGCACCAACAATTTCAAAACATGCATAAATATTTCTGAATTATATGAAAAATTAGGATCCTCGATATGCCAAAGCTTACCAGGATTTCATGCATTAACCGGTTGTGATTTTAACCCATCGTTTTTAAGAAGAGGAAAAAAAGACCTTTCAAAATATTAAAAAAATCTCATCAGTACCAAAAGGCATTTGCAGAGTTAGGAAGTGCAGAAATAGTAGAGAAGAAAGAAGAGATTTTTTCAATACTTGAGAAATTTGTGTGCCAAATGTACGGGTCAAAATGTCAAAGATTGAATGACGCACGTTATGAGAAGTTCCTTGCCACATATGACAAGACCCTACTAATGCTGATACTGCCGAAGCCTAGTCAACTGAAGCTGAAGATTACATGACAGGTAACACACAGTTATTTGATTTAATAAGATTCAATATACAGTCCTACGTAATTGAGCGCAATATTCAATTCTTAATGACATTATTAATTAATTAAAACATTTTTTTCTTTTCAGAGGACGAAAACGATATCGAAGAGTCGGATTATGATGAAAGAAGTAGTGGTGCCGTCAAAAAAAAAAAAGTAAACGAAGTCAGAAAAATTGTTTATTTACGTCTAGTAGAGGTACTATTTTTGTATCAAATTATTATTGACGGCAGTTGTAAAATTTATTTTATTTTATCATGTTATTTGATTTTTTATCATCGCCGTCAAAATTTGGTGGCCTGGGGGTTGAGAAAAGGGGGTGGACGGCCGCCTTTGATGCTTGCAGCCTAAAACTAAAAATTCGGAAAAAACGAAAAAGTCAGGAAGACGGCCTTCTTCTAAGTAAATTAGTTAAAGAAATTGCGTGGATTAAGAATCTAGGAATCTGAACACCTACCGAGGGGTGCTATTATTTATAAATAAACTAATTCTAACAAAAATATTTTTTTTATAATTTTTTTTTCATTTTTAATCTGCAGACTTCTACAAGTTTATTCTTCCAATTTAATCTCTTCTGAAAATGCCATCAATCCAGCATTAATAAATGCTTTTGTTTACCAATAGCCTGACTCGAACTTTGTCTTCTAAAAGTGAAAAGTAAAAAACTAAAACGTTTTAAAGTCAAAAATTTTAGGAAAACACTTTGTTTTTTTAGCATACAGTTTATTTGTTTTAACCAGCAACAATATTAAATATTGGCACGAATTAAATGTATCTATCATATTCAATATGCAAAATAATTCATGTAAAAAAACGTGTCACGTCCCAAGTTGAACGCGGTTAAATCGATTCGTAAAAAACAATTCACACATTCAATATTTTTGACGGCGTATCACGTCTTGTACGCTATAAATTTTTTTTAATTTTAATAGCCGTCGGTGCCATTAAAAATTGACGGCACAATATTTCATAATATTGTATTCTCAAATAGTTTAATAATATTAAAAAATTTTTTGTAATGAAATAATACTAAAACCCTATTCAACGTAAGGGGTTACCACCCCCTTTTTTCAACCCCGGTGCCAGTAAATTTTGACGGCATTAATAAAACACGAAATAACATCACAAAATATAGTAAATTATGCTATTGCCGTCAATAATGATTTGATACTAAAATGGATACTCAACTTTCAAATTTTCAAAATTTTTCCTGACTTCCGGTGCCATTTTTTTTTGACGGCAATAAGTTTAAATTTAATTTTTAACTACTACTGTTAATATAAACAGTATGCCGTCAGTAATAATTTTATACAAAATGACGTTTCCAGATGCAATGTTTATTTAATTATGGCGGAAAATCGGGCCACCAGAAATTGACGGCAGTGGTCCAAAAGTCTTAGTTACGTCGTTCCCCATACTTTTTACACGGTCTCTAGAGTAATAAAATGGCACCTAGTTTTTGGGCCGTCTCGTTGGGAACTAATTTGGCTACTCGTCAGTACAAGGCAGTGCCATCATCAACATAAAGTCGATGATGGTATGAAGAAAGGCACGAAAATATTCAGACAGCATAGTTACAGAACGCGGTAAGCCCGCACATCGTATAAGTTGTTCCGATATCAAGATTCGTAAAAGAGCTCGGTAATGGCTGAAAAATGATTCACTAACACGTCTGGAGAAGATAGCAGAACTTAGCTGAAACGGATGCATGAAGTTCGGATATTGAGTCCCAGCCAGGTGTTCCACTAAGTGACCTCGCGAGTGGGTGCTGACTCATGTATCATGCAGTCATTATAAAACTCTGGTTCATTTTTGTCGTTACTTCTTATTTTATAACCATGACTATTGTCAGCTAAAATAAGCTTGAATTCGTGTTATATAAGAATAACTTTATACCTTGAATTTTCCAATGTATTGTGAATTTCACGACTCCTAATAAATTTCTCTGAATGGCACTGAGCTCTCGGACAGTGAAGGCCGGTTTTGCCATCTCTAGTCGGGTGGCATTCGGGATATGGCATCAGTTGACAACTTGTTTGGCGTTTTACAATATTTTGTTGATATTTTGTTAACGACAGATGGATTGCATGAGCTTCAGTCGAGCTTAACAAACGGTAGTTGGTGAGTTTTTTGTTAGTTATTTCTGTTGTTCAACGATGTTTGCTAATGTCGACTCCATTTGGGATGAACAGGAAAAAAAATTAAATTTCATTGAGTTTGTAATGAATCAAATGTCTTTGAGGCGACTGTGAAATTATTCACTTCTTCAAGGCGTCATCAACCAGCTACTACAAAGTTCACTTGATTGGGGTCGGTAAAACTGGCCCTATGTTCTAGTTATCTGTGTCATTCCTCAATATCTGATTATGGCATATGTTACCTTGACCCTTACCGAAACTGTTGATTGTGAAAAATTTGAGGTTAGGTTAAAATCGGAAGATTTTTTCCACTTTTGTTTACGTGATTATTATATAAGAGAAACTGTTCTCAGTACTTACGCAAAAGTTTTTCTTCCACGATGAGGTCCATTTTACCGAACCACTATAACGGAGAACACGCACTAAGTCAATTTGTCAACTGTAACTGATAAAACACCAACAAGTACCACTCACTCATGGTCCCAAAACAAAACTGAAAAGCTGAGATAAAACAATCTCCATTATGTTTTTATTAGCAATAAATTGTGTAAACAATTTGTCACTTTGGGCATAATTATCATCATATTAACCGAAAACCTATTCGATATACAAGGTGAAGGAGTTTTTATGAACCTAGGCTGAAACTGGTGCATAAATGAGCTGAAATTTCATTAACACAGTATGAAAGAAAATTTTAAACGATGTGGAGTTGAAGAGATTACAGTTTTGAACAGTTACACTGGTCATGCGAAACGATTTGAATACTGGAAACTTCATAACTAGGACTTCAAACTTCAACGCATATTCTATTTCTGTTGATACTAATTTCGCACTGCACATTAAAAATCGTATAAATTATCCAACAATATATGTTTTCCCACACTCTGAAAAGTTTCACGATGCACGATTATATTTAGTTTTATTCAGAGAATTATAATTTTCCCAGTGTTCAAAGCCCCACTTGGTGATTATTATCGGTAATAGTCTAATGGCGCTTTTCGCCTTTCAATTATCTTTAATTACTCCGATTGAATGATGTCGTGTTGCAAACCGATGGATATTCATAGTTGACTTCTTATCCGACATAAATGGAGATAAACGAGCAGATTATTTACGATTTGAAAAGAAGTGATTATTTTATAAACAGATCCACACGAAAGGAAAGCCCTGTTATGCTCCTTTGAAAAAATATCCCTAGACAAGAAAGATTCGACACGTTGCCAAGCTCATAACAGAAGGGTGGGAGTTCCGCACTCGTCGAGTCATCCGTGTTGATACTGCCAAGGATGGAACGATTGTTTCAATATAGGTTTTCACCTGTTTTAGCAAGGTCCTACTATCGATAGATACTAACTCTACCGTTAATCACATGAGTACAACCTTGCATCAAATTGGAGTTGGGAGCTTCAGGGGGCCAATAAATATAGCCACGTGTTTCTCACCATCGAGTAGTTTTTCTTATAGCATTGTTCAACATGATTGAATCGGAACTCAGATCTCCTGAACTAACCTCTTTTCACTGTGAGACGATTTGGGGGACGAAATCTATGAGCAACACAATTCTGATGAGAACATCTTGTAACAGGAAATAACGAAAAAGTGACTGACGACAGGACCGACCACCTCGAAAAGAATTCGAAGAGTTCAGAATGAATACAAATATGCATTCAAAAAAGTGGGTGGTTGCGTTGGATTACCCTGTATACAAGGAAATTATTCCATCCCACTGACTGAAAACTATACACTTGTTTTGTCACTTTCAAACACTAAACACGTTTCATTACATAACAATTCGTTGTTCATTTTCCGAGAAAACTAGTAAGAACATTGACTCTGCAAATTATTTTCTTGAGATAAACACTCAGAATGAAAGTTGTGTTTTCTTGGCTGGATATATATGGGATTCGATTTTGTCGTTTTTTCACGATGGAAGGTCGTCTAATGATTATTTTCATCAATATTTTGCATAGTAGTTACCGATGATCATTAGGATAGGTAATTGCATGATGGATTGTTTGGCATGAAAGTTATAAGGTGTACCGAAGGTTCGGGAAGAAATTCAGCTACGCCGTCAATAAAAGTAGTCTTTTATTTTACAAAACAGTCTTGATTTGTCTCCAAATTATGATTTTCATATTTTTCATTCTTAATCTTTCACTGCTGGTTCAAACCGCGGCCAGAGCAGAATTTTTCTGGTTCGCTCTGTGCGACATATAGGCAATTGTTGGATGTCTACATGCCAATCCTAGTAGGTGGAAATAATTGATCGAAACCAACTCATCGGTAGCACTCAGGGTTTTTCTATGTTTGGCTTCAGTGGAAATAGCAAATGCAGGACTGTAAAAATCAGTAGGACTCCCCATACGGCTTCGGCACCTAAGATAATTGAGCAACCCTTTACCGCACAAGGCTCTGCCTTTTAGGCGCACTCGTATGCGTGTTCGACAAAGGGATAAGATATATAAATTTTAAGAGAATCATGTTATCATTATTTCAGTTTCTACCCCGAATAATCCTCACATTTTTCATAATTGATTTTGAAGAATATTTCAAAGTTCATCGAAAAAAAAATTATATTCTGATGTGATTGACATTTGGCCAATAATGATTTATTCTCAAAATTATCAAATTCACCAGAATAGCTGTCGAAAAAATAACTAATTGTGTATTGGAGAGTTTTCGAATTAATCATGAATTCGTCTATTGATCCATTCAAAACACACTCAGGATTCCAGGAGTTTTAGTAATCCATTGGAAGATTTTTTGTTGGATTCGAAAGTTCTGCCTATGTTTTAAGCGACACAAAGAAAATAGTAATTTTCGTATCAATTGTGTGAAATGGCCGTTTTTGTCAATGGCACATGAGAGTGGCAATTTTTGGCAGAGACCGAAGGTCGAAGTCAAAAATGTTGTGCCACGAAAATACGAACTTTATACACGAAATACAAACAACATTTCCTGTAAGACTGAATTCACATCGTCTGGAATATATTAAAAATAATTACTTTCAATTCATCTCTCGCCGCGAAAAATATTTTTTTTCGCGGCGAGAAAAAGTGAACATTAACGCATCATTACAGAAATGTTAATCCGTTATTATAAAAGCCAGTTGTCACACAACTAATTAAAAACTACCTTAAGGAAAGAGGACAAATGGTTAAAATAGACGGCGTACTGAGCGACCTTTCAGTAATTAAATACGGATTTCCCCAGGGTACTGTTCTAGGGCCAATCCTGTTTAAATTATATTCGAACGACATGTTGTCCATTGACATTTCTGGGAAAATGGTCTCATATGCTGATGATACAGTACTAATTATCGCTGGAACAACCTGGGAAGATGTAATATCTCATAAAAGAAACGATATTGACACCATAGTGAATTGGCTTGATGACAATAAATATTTATAAAACAACTTACATTTCATTTTGTAGTAACAGTTATGATTCTCCCAATGCACAAAACATCAATATTCATTAAAGTAGAAGAAATAAGAACATATCTCTGAAAAAATCCAGTTCAGTAAAATATCTGGGAATACACATCGACCAAAATCTTAAATGGAAAATACATAAGGACTATCTTTGTAAAAGGCTCAGAGCCCTTTTGTATGTTTTTCGAACACTCTGACTATCAATGATTTGCGCAGTATATATTTTTCGTTACTCCAGTCTCTCTTAATGTATGGAAATCTTGGATGGGGTGGGGTCTATAGTACAACTACTGTACATCCGCTTATGGTTCTACAGAAACGATTTCTCCAAATTATCTACAATTTAAATATCTGTTTCCCATCGGCACAAATATTCCAATATTGTGACCTGATGAGTTTGAGATATCTTTACTTCAAACAATTGTTGATATTTATATTCCACAATAGAGATAAGTTCAAAAATTATCAACATAGATATGAAACCCGACTAAATGCGAGTAACCTAAATATAACGAAAATGAACGAAGCTATTGGACAAAGATCATTTACATATATTGGACCCTAATTATTCAATCTTGCTCCAGATCATATAAAAATGGACTATGTGTTCAGATTATTCAAAATGTCAGTGATCAAATGGCTCAAAAATGAAAATATAACTTTACTATGAACAATTTCTAGTGAATTAATTCTCTCAATTTTTACATATATTTTACATCCCCACTTATAATTTGGTATACTTTTTATTCAAAACGATTTTATATTTTATATTGTGACAAAATATTTTTATACGTTTACACATTTGAAAAATTTTATACTTTATATTTTTTACATAATTCACACGCATGGGAATTTTATACTTTTATATTTCATATTTGATGTTTTATTGTAGTACACCAAGAATATTATCAACTACTTTTTAGGAAGAGATAGACATTGATATTGTTGATACTACTAGGAATATAAGCACTATTATGTCTGGCCGAGTATCTCAAAATACATTATATTTTGACCATCTTCAAAGGAAAAAAATCTCAATATTGATGTTTCACAGACAAGTTTTCCAAAAACTTAAGTGAATCATCAGTACCTATTTTTCCGATGATAAAAATTCAGTGATAAGACTGGGTTTGACAAACCTTTCCTTCTACCTATATTAATCGCTCATTTTTCTGTTGGTTGCTTTTATAAACAAATGTTATTTGGTGATTAATAAACTAATACTACTACTACTTACTAATTCTTGATAGCCAATCGAATGTTCGGTGAAGCATTTCAACTGCTATCCAAGGCGATTTCAAGTTCATTTCTTGAAAAGGAATAAAACATGTCTTCTTCGAAATCATCTTTTTAGTTTCGTTCCATCAGACATTACCGGTGCGGTTGGTCGTGATACACAGCGTCTCAATATGCGGATCACCACGAAGCGCGTGTATTACGTACTCGTCATGTATCTCGTGTTACCTCACATCGCACGCGCCATACGCTTCCCAATTTGAGCCGAGGCTGTTCAGCAGCTGCTTCTAACTAGCTGCTGACAGAGAAAAATAAAACGGCTATGCAGAAGAGAAACGGTAACCTAACACAATTGCCCAAAAATACATAAACTATAGCACTTTCATCGACACTGAGAAATCTGACAATATATACCGACAATAGCAAACTACACTGAGAAAATTCAAGTGACATGCGTCGAATTCATTAGCTGTCTTCATCTGACTCACTGAAGCGAAAGCAATAGAATATTTTAGTACGATCTCATTGGTGCACTTGGGGAAGGCGTGGTTTTTACCGAATATGTCATCGGATTCGCTTCTTTATAGTAGTTTGATTATTCTGTGCCGCTGGTTATATTGCCAGCGGCTGTTAAACAGCATAGTTTGACCGTGGCTTTAGGCTTAGGTGATTGAGAAACTGTCCTAAGTGATAGTTTTTGCCATAGTCATAACCACTGTTCAAACAGATGTACGTTTGGTACATATTTTATGTTGTGTAGTGTATATACAATGGATGAAGAAGTAGATTCAAATAGTAAAATTCCATTATTTTATCACTATACAGATTGAAGTTCAATATATTTTGCTATAAATAATTTATGAGTTCACGATGATGATATATATCTCATTCAAACAAAAAAATTTCAATTGATTTCAAATTGGTAATGAGATTAACAATTTCATGAGAACTATCAAACTTACACATAATATATATATATATATATATATATATATATATATATATATATATATATATATATATAAGTATTTATATGTTGTTGTTGAGTTCGGGTTGAACCGCGTCTGGAGTCTTGTTCTCGACGTTTCGGCTCCGATTTTGGAGCCATTTTCAAGAGTTAATGTGACTTCACGCTGAGGTCTCTATATGCCTCGAACAGTTCGATCTGAGGAGTAGGCAGATTGAGACCTTAGAAAGAACTCGTGACGAGACCTGGGGAGTAGGCAGATTGAGGCCCCGGCGTCAAGTCACAAACCCTTGCCCCCTGTGACAACACCTGAGGAGTAGGCAGATTGAGACCTCAGCGTGAAGTCACATTCACTCTTGAAAATGGCTCCAAAATCGGAGCCGAAACGTCGAGAACAAAACTCCAGACGCGGTTCAACCCGAACTCAACAACTACATACAACTGACCGCGGAAACCTATCCGAACACATATATTTTATATATATATATATATATATATTTTATATAATATATATATATATATATATATATATATATATATATATATATATATATATATATATATATATATATATGATGAATTGCGCTTTCGGGTTTCATTCCGTGTTCCGTGTTCTGGGGTTTTGATCCTCTGAAGGATAATTGTCGCAACGTTTCGGCAGAGTCTCATTTGCTTTCTTCTAGGTGATGATTGAGTTTCGACCTCCGAACTCGACTAATTAATTCGAGTTCTGCTTCTCAATATATAGGGGTGTTCAATGATGGTATCTTTGACCTGGGCCCCTTCCACTTTCTTCGTTGGTCCGACTGAATTTTTCATTATGTCTGTATGGTAATTACTTGATAAGGTCCGACCTTGTTCCTCTGGTGTGATCGGCTTGTTTTTGTTTTGTGATAGGATGGATTTCCACGTTCTTGGTAATCTTTGGGCGTCATCTCTCTTGTTCATACTACTCGGTCGTTTCTCAATTTCGATAGCCTCTCTGATTGTTCTGGAGTAGAAGTTTTCATCGCTCGCTAATATTTTGGTGTTATCGAAATTGATGTTATGTCCTGTCTCCAATACGTGTTGGAAGATGGAAGATGTGGTGACTTTTCCTTTCACTGATAGCTCATGTTCATCCTTGCGTAAGTTGATCCGTCTGTTGGTCTGGCCGATAATGTAAGACTTGTTGCAGTCTCGACATGGTACTTCGTAAACTCCCTTGCTTGCAATTACCACCCACATGAGTCTTCGAGCTGCAGGAAAATTGAATGAAGCAAAAGTGGTGAAGGAGGTTGCTGCGAACAAACCAAGAGAAGTTGCAATATCTGACTCTAGCGACAATAAAGATTGCGATTCGGATAGCAATTGGAGCCTTTGGGATTGAGTACCTTTATATCATTTTATTCTATGAATGTTAAATTAAATGTAATTTCATGAATTCAAATTCGTATTTACATACTTTTCCAATCCACTATATCCACAGAGATTGATTCATGTTTGAATGGAATTATCCGCCATTTTTGAGGCGACATTCTGTTTTTTTTGGGAATTTGACTTCAGATTCGTATTCAGCGACCTCGAAAACCCCCTGGTACCAAATTCCATGAAGATTGATTCAAATTTAAATAAAATTATCCGCCATTTTTGGGCCGTCATTTCATTTTTCGAACTGTGCTATGTCTGCACGATAATGTCGGACTAGAAATCACTTCAAGCGCCCTGAAGGTGATCTTGTCTCATTCGATTATCAACTATGGAATATCATTGGATTTGAAAGATTATCATTATTACAAAAGTGTAATAACATATATTTCATTTGAAAACCGATCGATGATATAATTTTCGGAAAAATCTTATCTGGTACAATAATGATTATATTTCTGAGAAACAAAACACTTAAATTCGCACCCTACTGTGGTGCACCTCGCACAGAATAGTATATATATATATATATATATATATATATATATATATATATATATATATATATATATATTATGATTAATATAAGACATTGTAATGATGTAATAAGTGTTCATACGTTCAGGAAGAGAGTCCATTTTGCAGAATCAATATAACACAATTCTACTTGTAGATATATCACTTTGAACACACCGATACTTTTCTAGCGTAGTGCACGACTAACGCAACGCTAAATGCAATACTTGCAACCTACCGACCCTTGAAAGGGTTGGTTCCCCGAAATACTCCTCTACCTGACCCCACAGGTAAACTTCCTTGAATATAAACTTCATTTTTCAGTTTTTGGTCAGTGATTCGGAATTTGGAAACACTCTGGTAGAGATGAGCGATATCGTGATTTTTGAATCACATTGATATCTGTTACTGTGATTTTTTAATATCAGTGATTTTTAAACGTGATGTGATCACAGTTTTGAGGTGGGGCGTTTGGGGTTACTTTGGTATTCGATGAGCCCGTTCACTGGTTTTCTGTTATCAGGTTAAGATAGATATATCAGTATATACTAATATATGTTACCAGGTAAAAAGGTGTTTTGAATCAAATAAAACTAGTTTGTGATGATAACGACCAACATTTAATTTATTATATATTTAAAATTCAAAGAATAAGAACTATTTTGTTTTTATTCGATTCGCACCAAATCAAATGAAAGAAAACACTATCAACGTAAGTAAATATTAAATAGGACGAAATATGGGTCGCTAACAGAAAAATAATATCAATCCATTACTTTTTGGTTTGCTTCAATAAACAAAAGCATTTCGGCTTTTTTTGTACTTAAACGACTACGTCTTTCCGAAATCACGAGACCAGCTTTTGAGAACTGGCGCATGCATACCGTGTATATAATTATTTATGTACAGCTTATCCAATCCATTTTGGCACAGAATTAATAACAATAACGTATAATATTGATGGATAAGCCCTACTTCAGTTACCGAAGTTAATAACGTAAATAGTTCAAAGTCCAAACTTCTGTTAAATGCAATGTTACCTAGTGCTGCCGTTTTGTGAGTTACTATACTATACCACTTATCACTCCATTTATGAGCATTTTCATCGCTGCGAAATTACCGTGGATTAATAGGAAATAATCGACAACTGTTATGGAAGAATATGAATATGCACCATAAATATTTCTGAAATATCTTCGAGAAATAATGTCTACTGAAAAAAATTTGAATTGTACCATAATGATGATTTTCAAGAATGAATAGGTCACCAGTCACCACAGAATAGACCTAATTGGGAATATAATCGGCTCTTAGCCAAACAATGTGATAATTGGGTTTTTGCATAGTTTCCGGCATTCCGGAAATCGAAATCAAATACCAATAAATATTTTACTATTCATTCCTAATCACTAATTATTCAGCCTAAGCTGAATGTTTCTTCACCAAATTTTAAATCATCTCCTTCTTTGAGAATTCTAATCCTGACACTTTTTCTCGTAATTTGGATCATGTTGATCTGAATATAATTTATGTACAGCTTATCCAGTCCATTTTGGCACAGAACTAATAACTTTATAACGTATAAGATTGATGAATAAGCTGTACTTCAGTTACCGAAGTTAATAACGTTACCCAGTGCTGCCGTACCGATATCAAGAAATCACAGTAACAAATATAAAGCCCGTATGACACGGACCAGTTTTTCACTCATAAAATGAATCATTTTTTAATTTAGCGAATCATTGACAATAAAATAGATAATTCTCTGTGTAAAAATCTAATGTTGTGTGACACTAAAACAAGATATCCTGTATTACACGATAGAGTGGAATATGTGTACAGTTCCTCATTCAGAAAATGGATGAAAACATGAATTTCATCCATTTTCTGAATGAGAAACTGTATACATATTCCTCAGTATCTTGTAAAACAGGATATCTTGTTTTAGTGTCACACAACATTAGATTTTCACTCAGAAAATTATCTATTTTATTGTCAATGATTCGTTATATTAAAAAATGATTCATTTTATGAGTGAAAAATTGGTCCGTGTCATACGGGCTTAAGTATCAGTGTGATTAAAAAATCACGATATCGCTCATCTCTAGATAACTGATCACGTGATCAGTGCGGTGGGTAGAGACTAGAGATATTCGAGAGAGTGTATCCAATCGCATACCGTGTCTATAATTATTATGTACAGCTTATCCAATATTGATATAATATAATACGCAACGGGAACGGATAAGAAAATCACGTTCACGTAAATCACGTATCACGTTTTATTTGCAAAAAGAGGAACGATCGTTATATGTGACTTTTAGATATCAGTGAAAAAATCACAGTTCGTGAAATATCGCTCATCTCTACACTCTGGCATCATTCCAAGTACAACCGATGATCAGTATAACTGCTATTTGACATTTTCAGTAGCTGTATATATCCACTTTCTCATTTCTGTTATGAACTTTTCACATTATAAATTTGTTTCTGATATAATACGATCTCCAATAATACAAACAGTAACAAAAAATATCACTCCACGATACGCCATAAGCTGTTTTTTTTACAACAACTTTCCGGATAACCCGCGTACGTTAAATAAAATACATGACGTTTCATTTGAAAATGAAACGGTGATGGCATTTCCGAAAAAAAAACAGGAATTGCAAAAAATCTTCCATTACATCCAGAAGTGTTTCTGTGAGCATATTGAATATTACGAGTTCTCTGCCACTTTCCTATATTTTTTTATTAATTCATTTTCTTATTAGGAAAATTACGATTCAATTGAAATATTTTCAATGAGTTATTCATATTCATCATTCCATTTGTCTCTTGGTCATTTATGATATTTAAGGTTTGTTGTTTGCCGGAGAATCGCCAGCGAGCTGCCACATAAATATAGCTAACTCTTCATATGCGATCATAATCTCATGGCAACAAGCCGTCGATTCTCTCGGCGAACGACTATGCACTGAAACTTTTCAACAATATAGACAATCCAATATTGTTCGCATATCTTATGAATTGGAGTTTCAATAGCTGCCCAATATTGTTTGAGATAGTAGATTATATCGATTTATCAAATTAGGTACAGCTTATCCAATTCATCCTGGCACAAACTCAGATAATTTTCCAGTTGCACACTGCTAGTGCAGACCATGACGAAAGAAAAAACACCTTCTATAGTGTAGCCGCTGAAAAGATAGAATGATCACGTGAACGGCACGCACTCTTTGAATGTTCCTCTCCCCAATGTTACAAGTCCGATTTACACCACTCAACAAAAACGTCGCCGCGTCGTTCTCCTATCAACTCTTGGGGTGCTTTTTTATAAGTGTTCATTATTACACCTTTTTCCTCTGCAGTTAAATGTCTTTTTTTTTATCTTTTTCTTGGAGGTGAAAGAGTGTTTCCATCCATATTATTTAATTAACGTAACACACGTAAATACAAAGCACAAATAAGTACAGTACAGTGAGTTACGTGAGGCCGTTCCTGCTGGATCGACAGAAGCCGGCGGACTTTGCTGATACTAGCGGATATCATATTACAAGACAAGCGAACATCATTTCTCATTGTAAAACACGAAATCAGTCTTAGCCTGATTTCGGTTGGAATAAGTTGTATGTACTTTTAATAAATCTCGTATTTTTTAAAAAGTCGTTGGTTCGTTCGAAAAACGTAATTGGCGCAGTCGGTAGGATTTGCGCAGTCGCGATAAATATTTCGTGGCGTGGTTTTTCAACTCTTTGGCGCAAATTCGAGAAAATACCCATTTTCCGGGACTTTTTGGACGAACTTCGAGCCCACAACGATATTTCCAAGCCGGCTTGACTCGGAGAAGGACTAGGAGACTACGAGATCCACAACGTCGATCAACGTAAGTGCCAAGTTCCTTTTTGCCTTTTCTGAACCCTCTGATTAAGGATTTCAGTTGAGATAGTTAAATTCAGTTCATCGAGAACAAGTTTTAGTTAAGCTTTGAGTTAAGTTTGAAAACAAATAATATTACGAATTTATGAATGATTTAGAGAACGTATTGGACAGATTGAATAATTTATCATTGAACGAAAATAATTCAAGTTGCATTATTTTAAATCCGAATAGAACGAACTTTATAGCATCAAATATGACTGAACCAAATCGTCAAGCTTCTGCATCTGTGCCTGTACCACAAATGAACTGGGATCTTTTCAAATCTAGACTTGATATTATTAAGCCATACGATGGTGATAGTAACACTTTGAACAAATTTTTGACTCGTTGCGAAAATTTAATTAGAAGCTATGCTATATTCCGAGATGATGCCCTCAATCAGCACATTCTTGAGTCAATTCAAGAAAAACTAATAGGAAAAGCAGAAATAATGGTTGGCAATCGTACTGAAATAACCGATTGGCCCTCTTTGAAAAATGCTCTCGAACAATGTTTCGCAGATCGTAGAGACTTAGATTGTTTAGTACAAGAATTAACGAGATCTAGACCACTGAAAGGTGAACATTTAATAGATTTTGGGAGTAGGTTACAGCTAATTAGAAGTCAAGTAATACAGAGAATAAGTAACGATCCAAATATTGCAAATAATGAAAAACTATGTTACATTTCTCATTACCAAAAAACCGCTCTCAGCACTTTCATTGCAGGATGCAGTGGTACATTGAAAAATAATATGTATTTGAAAAAACCAACTTCGTTAGAAGACGCTATGGCGCACGTTAACGAATTTGAAAATTTTGAAAAATTATATGGAAACTTTGGTGAACCCGCCAAATATACAAAATTGAACCCTAATGCCGACAGGCAAATGTCGCATATTCAAATGTATTCTGGTAACGCCATTCCTAATGCGGTTCCCCACAGATATTCATTTCCCACTCGTAGTACAAACATGAATTCAAATTTTTCACCTAGACCTGTTTGGCCCAGCCAGCCTTTGCATTTACAGCCTAGACAATTACCTCCCCAAAGATATCCCACTAATAGAGAAGTTTTTGGACAACCAGAAAATGTTTTCAAACCAAAGCAAACCCCATCCAATCAGCTTCCTAAGCCAGAACCTATGTCAACAACATCCCGCACCCCTACTATGACGTCACAAAGACCTACCAATAATTATTTCAGACCTAACTATCAGAACCAAAACTCACAAAAACCATCGAACCAATTTTTCAACCGAAACACTCCAAAAATGAATTATATTGCTGAAGAACTTTTTACTAATGAATGTGAAGAGACATATACGCCTCAATTTGTACAGGACCCACAGAGTTCTTATTTCCATGAAAATCTTGATTACGCGTATGACCCTTCACAATCATTCGAAAATACACATGATGAAATTCAAGAACACTTTGATTATGAAACTAAAAGATGTACTGACAGTCATGAAATCGAAACCGAAAATTTTCAGACAATTCGCCAGCACAGTCAACAGATTTAGCAGAAATAAATATAGCATCCAGTAATGCCTTACCATACGTTCAAATAAAAAATCCAGAAATGAGATTACTTATTGACACAGGTAGTTCAAGATCAATAATAAAGCCGTCAATAGCCGAAAAATTTTATCCAAACTTAATATATCATGCTGACAGTGTAATCAAAACGGCCATCGGTAGTCAAAAAATTCGTTATCAAGCGAATATACCTGCCTTTTCGGAATTTAATACCAACTATGTCATAAATTTCATTTTATTTGATTTTCATGATTTCTTTGATGGAGTCATAGGCCTGAATGATCTAATCAATATGAACCTGAATATCGATTTGGTGAATAAATCCCTCGTAGGAAAAAATATAAAAATCCCCTTCAGATACAGGCAACCACAAGAAGTAAACTTTTCATTTTCGGTAAACCCACACGAAAAGTTGATGAAAAGTTTACCAGTCAGTGTTTTTGAAGGCGATATAATTACGATTGAAGGTTCGATCAACGAACTAATATTACCGTCAATTGTGACATCTTCAAAAAATGGTTATGCCCTGATGGAAATCGAAAATCCAACAGATAAATCAATATCAGTTACAATCAATCAACCTTTTCCCGTAGAGCCTTTTGATGTACGATCTTATGAAATTTACAACTTCGAAACCTTCACTAATAACGTAACTAAAAACAACAATGACAACAATAACATCACGAACTTGATAAGGACAGACCATTTAAATACTGAGGAGAAAAAAGCTATCATAAAACTCTGCAAAGAATTTTCTGATATATTTTTCACTCCAGGTAGCGATCTTTCCTTCACTTCCAAAGTCAGACACGAAATTAGAACCACTGACGAGGTACCGGTACACACTAAATCGTATAGGTATCCCTATATTCATAAAGAAGAAATTCAGAGGCAGATTGATGATATGCTACAAAAAGGCATCATCCGTCCCTCCTGTAGTCCTTGGTCATCCCCCATTTGGATTGTTCCAAAGAAGATGGATGCCTCGTGTACAAAAAAGTGGCGAGTAGTCGTAGACTACCGCAAACTTAACGAAAAAACTATAGACGACAGATACCCGATCCCGAATATTAACGATATCCTTGATAGGTTGGGCAGGGCTCAGTATTTCACTACCCTAGATCTGGCCAGTGGGTTTCACCAGATAGAAATGAGTAAGAATTCAATTGAGAAAACAGCTTTCAGTGTAGACAACGGGCACTACGAATATCTGAGGATGCCCTTCGGTTTGAAAAACGCGCCCTCTACATTCCAAAGGGTAATGGATGAAGTACTGAAAGACCTCCAGAACAAAATCTGTATGGTCTATATGGATGACATCATCATATTCAGTACGGGGTTGCAAGACCATATCCAAAATTTGAAATCAGTTTTCTCCAAACTACGGGAAGCCCATTTAAAAATACAATTAGATAAATCAGAGTTTCTGAGGAAAGAGGTAGAATTTCTGGGACACGTAGTGACTCCGGAAGGGATAAAACCCAACGAGAACAAAATCAATGCTATAAAACAATTTCCGATACCTAGGACACAAAAAGAAATCAAATCCTTTTTGGGTCTCTTGGGGTACTACCGCAAATTCATTAAGAATTTTGCAAAACTAACCAAACCAATGACTCAATGTCTTAAGAAGGAACAAAAAGTAGAACATACGAAGGAATTTCTTGACTGTTTTCGCATTTGTAAAAATGTACTCACTTCAGAACCGGTATTGGCTTACCCAGATTTCAGTAAAGATTTCGAATTAACTACGGATGCCTCAAAATACGCAATTGGATCTGTACTCTCACAGAATGATCATCCTATCTGCTACGCATCTCGGACGCTAAACCCAGCCGAGATAAACTACTCCACTATCGAGAAAGAGCTTCTTGCGATAGTCTGGAGCTGCAAGTACTTCAGGCCCTACCTTTTCGGCCGTAAATTTAAAATTCTCACAGACCACAAGCCCCTCCAGTGGCTATTCTCCCTCAAAGAGCCAAATTCAAGACTTGTCAGGTGGCGCCTGAAGCTCGAAGAATTTGACTATACTATAAAATACAAAAAAGGTTCAACAAACCAAGCAGCGGACGCTCTCTCCAGATACCCCCAAAATACAGAATTGAATGCCATCGAAACATCGTCCGTTCAAAATAACCCTGGCGATGTAGATGAAATGATCAGGGACTATTTGAGGAACCCCCAAGATCTTCCCAACATAAACAGTCCCTCGATGCAAGACTTTTTTCAAATACCGAACCAACGTAATGAAAAAAACATTAATATAATTTCCAATATTCAAATCAAACCCCCAAATCAAATCCCAAACGAAATATTCGATGATATCCAAATCACACCTTTAGATGGAAACAATATCGTTTCCTTAGACGATATCCAGATTACACCCTTAGACAATAATCAACCAGAACCTCTCAATGAACCCCGAACGGACATCTGCGATGACTTACAAATCGTGCCAATCCCCAGCACTCAACCTAGGCCCGATCTTCAAATTATACCAATCAATAACCCATCCGAGCATAATAACGAGCAGAACGATCCCCCAAACTTCACCGAAAACAAAGAAACGGATCTAGAAACCGTGCACACCGCTCAAGAAAACCCAATATTTTCAATTCCCATATCAGAACGCGTTTTGAATAGCTACAAAAATCAAATAATCATCACCAACAGCGATGTTGATAAAATAATTTGTAAAAGACAAAAGATTTTCACAAACTCTCGACTTTACGTTACCTTGCCAAACGTCAACGCGGAAGAGCACATAATAAAATTCGTCAAAGAATATATCGATCCAAAACAAACATTTGCAATTTACTCGAAAAATCCTGCAATTTTGCTGAATTTTACCACTACAATACAAAACACCTTCAAACACTCGTCTTTCAAAATAGTCCAATGCACAACAGTACTCGAGGACGTGCAAAGTGAAGAAGAACAAAAACTCAATGTCGAATATTATCATGTCAAGAAAACATGCCACCGTGGCATCAATGAAATGAAACAATCACTTTCTTCGCGATATTATTGGCCGAAAATGTCCGTTGATATAGAAAATTATGTGAACAACTGTGAAATTTGTAAAAAAAATAAGTATGACAGAAATCCACCTCAAATCAAATTCAATTTGACACCTACATCTTCTCGACCATTCGAACATATACATATCGACTGTCTCAAAATATCGAACAATAATTTTTTGACAATTATAGATTCATTTTCGAGATACGGCCAAGCCTATCCCCTAGAAGCCTCGACAGGAATATCGATTGTAGAGAATATACTGAACTTTGTTTCTCATCACGGATTACCTCACAAAATAACTACTGATTCTGGCACCGAGTTCAAAAATAAGGACCTTGAAAATTTTTGTCAACTTCATCGAATAGAACTACATTTTACGACCCCAAAAAACAGCAATTCCAACTCTCCAGTCGAACGTTTTCATTCGACTTTGATTGAACACTTTAGATGTCTTAGAGAAGAAAATAAAGAATTCAACCCAGAACAACTAATGAAAAGAGCAATACTAGGATACAATAATTCAATACATACTGTGACAAAATTTACACCATTCGAAATTGTAAAAGGACATATCGATAGCTCCGACCCTTTCGATCTAACAGATCACATAATAACATCAAACTATGTCCAAACTCACAAAGAAACAGCTAAAAGGCTCTATGAATCAATTCAACACATGAATCAACAAACTAAAGAAAAAGTTATTTCCAAAATCAATCAAAACCGCGATGAACCTCCAAAGTATTTGAATCAGAACGTGGCTTATATCAGAACCAAGGCAAGAAACAAAAAATTACCAAAATTCAAAAGGACCCAAATTCTTGAAGAAACAGATATAAAGTTGGTTACAGATAAGGGCACTTATCATAAAAATATTTCAAGAAGACCTCAAATTAATAAAAACCCACTTTTTCAGGGAAACAATGGACATGAGACTTCTGATCCTTCACCTGATCTTCCGAGTACTTCAAGTTCGAAGTAACACTGAGGATGTTCAGATAACAACAATAAATAATCCTATACTTCCTATACAGTTAGGAAACTCTAGGTTAATATATAACAAACACACGTTTCTACATTACTTAGACCTAAAACAAATCATCATACAACTAACCAATCTGAATGATTCCTTCACTCTAATAAAAACTAATTTTAACAAAGAAAAGATATCCAATCCAATCTCATATCATGGCCTAGCATCTCACATGTTATCAAGAACAGAATATCTAATAGAAACGACTCAACAGAAATTAAATAATATTCAACCTCATACGAGATCTAGAAGAGGTCTCATAAACGGAGTAGGAAAAGTAAGTAAATGGATTTTTGGCACATTAGATGCAGACGACGAGAAACGGTACGATCATGCACTCAATGAACTCGAACAAAATCAAAAAGATATAGTTCGAGAACTCAATTTGCAAAGTTCTTTGTCAAAACAACTCATTGAAAATTACAACAAAACAATTGCAACCCTAACTAGTAATCAGGAAAAACTTGAGTTTGGTTTGAAGACATTCCAAGATTCAGTTCAAAAAACTATAAGAGATCTAGATAGCTACGTGGGTTTTCAAAGCATTCTCTCACAAATAAACCTAGATTGTCAAAATATAATTACTTTCATTGACAATCTAGAAGATGCTATAACGTTCGCCAAACTCAATACCTTGCATAATTCAATAATTTCCAGTAGCGAACTTTTTCAAATGATAAATTATTTGAGGAATCTGTATACTAATGATAATATTCCAAATTTTCAAAATATTCTGACCTACTACCAATTCCTAGGAACTCAAGTAACGTTTTCTAATACCAAACTAATTTTTGCTATACATGTTCCAATAATTCGAACTGAAATCCTGAACTTTTACCACCTATATCCCATAATCCAAAATAACCAAATTTTCATTCCCAAATACCGATACTTGGCACGAACAACTTCGAAAACCCAATTCCAAGAAGAGGCTTGTCCAGTGTTGGAAAACACCTACTACTGCACAGAGGAGTTTCGTCCCGAAGACAACTGTACCTTACGACTGATCGAGGGAAATTCCACCAACAACTGCGATACTATCCAAATTCGAATCGAAGAAGCGATCACCGAACAAGTGACACAAGATGAAGTAATCATCATTCCGAATGAAGAGGAAAAAGTTTTCGCAAAATGTAAAACCGATCGATATTTGGCGATTCTATCACCCACGCTTATCAAAATACCAAAATCCTGCGAAATCCAAGTGAATAACAAGCGGTTCACTAACGACTTGAGGATTCAACAAGGAAAACCCCTTTTCCTCCCAAAATTGGAAATGGAGAAACTCCAAGCATCGGTCGCATATGAAACTCCCAAGTTTCAAAAACTGAGCCTGGAAGAAGTACGCCAAATAAGTGAAACAGCTAAACAACTGATGCCCTTACAAATCAATCATCAGCCACAACATCCGACAGCTGTTTTCAGTATTCTTTTTGCCATAATAGCCATACTCTTCATTTGGTTATTCTTGAAAAGGAACCAAAAGCTTTCACAAATGATTAAACCACGTTGCAGCAGAAAAAACAGAGAGGACCCAAGAGTCGAGATGCAAGAAAAAGAGATAGCAGCTACATCGAAAACGAACTCCGTTATTTTCTCAGCTTAAGGAGGAAGGAGTTACGTGAGGCCGTTCCTGCTGGATCGACAGAAGCCGGCGGACTTTGCTGATACTAGCGGATATCATATTACAAGACAAGCGAACATCATTTCTCATTGTAAAACACGAAATCAGTCTTAGCCTGATTTCGGTTGGAATAAGTTGTATGTACTTTTAATAAATCTCGTATTTTTTAAAAAGTCGTTGGTTCGTTCGAAAAACGTAATTAGTGTAAACAGTTCTTCATTTATTTCAGTTAAGAAGGCATGGCTATGCAGGCATTCACTGTTCACGCGTCCTTGAATTTTATCTTTTGAACAGCCCGACTATAGAAATGAATTTCTACACAGTATACACATATAATGGGTGTTTTTCTATATTATCATACTTCACAGAGATTGTTGGGCATATGCGTCATTAGTTCTTTGCCAAGATGGATTGGATAAGCTGTAGAATATTGGCATTATAGTTCAATATAGATTCTAATTATGCTTGAATATTGTAAGTATTCCCACTGAAATAGGGATATTATAATCATGATTTTCGAATCACAAACTACGAGTTGTATTGTAATTTCAAGTGATAACATATTGTTTTTGAATTGATAAATCTAATTGGTAATACATTATGTATTATGAATTACAAATGTGTAGTCATTACGAACTATAGTATCGCAATTCAGTGAATTTCAATGGCGAAAAATTAAGCCAAGAACCTTCTTCACCTTGAGTTTTTCATTAAAATTTGCCTTCACACACAACAGTTATCCTTCAAGTATTTTTCCAAATAGATTTTCACTTCAAAGTTTTGCCTAGTTCTTGTCATGAATATTATATACATGATTTTCGAATCACAAACTTCGAGTTGTATTGTAATTTCAAGTGATAACAAATTGTTTTTGAATTGATAAATCTAATTGGTAATACATTATGTATCATGAATTACAAATGTGTAGTCATTACGAACTAGAGTATCGCAATTCAGTGAATTTCAATGGCGAAAAATTAAGCCAAGAACCTTCTTCACCTTGAGTTTTTCATAAAAATTTGCCTTCACATACAACAGTAATCCTTCAGAATTTTTCCAAATAGATTTTTACTTCAATCAAAGTTTTTCCTAGTTCTTGTCATACATACAAAAAAAGACAGGAACATTTTTCACTGATGTGATTTTAATAAAAAATGTCACTTGAACGGAAAATGTACCTCTATGGGGAAATTGGTGAGCTTACCAAACCGGAGAAAGTTAGTTCAAGCCCCACACAGCCAGTGGTTTTTTCAGGTGAATGTTCGGTTGGTATATGTGAGTAAAAAGGTGGATTAATTTTTAAGGATGAATTGAGAAATTGACGAAGTGACATTATTTGAATAGATTGTTAAATGTTATGTTTTATGCCGATATATGATTCACAACATTGTACCAACACAGGTATAACGATATATCTTTATATTGTTTCCGTGATATTGAACCATAAATTGGGTAGAGTGCGACACCACTAATATTACTTTTCAATTTTTTCTGGATTTTCATGCATTTTGAAATTCCTGTAATACATTTGTTTCAGAAAACCCCATGCCATTCCACATATTTTATGTGAATTTCTAGAAGGCCCCCTTTTCTAGTTTTCGATTAACAATCGATAACCTACGTAATCAAATCCTAATCATAAATGAAAATCTTCAATTTTTCCTGATTTTTCATAAAAACAGTTAATTTCCTTGTGATCAGTGCCAAAGATTTTATACTTTTTTACGTGCTTTATTTGTGAAAACTCCAAAGTAGCATTCGTTCTTGTTCCCGACTATATGACTCATCTCATTTCAATTTCCGGCATCACACACGATAAAAAACAATTCTGATAATTTGACAAGAAAAATTTGAAAACTTTTCCTTTGCGTACGATACTGTACCAATTCATTACGAAGGCGAATGAGACACGCCTAGTCCGACCTACTTAGGTATTTCCGAGTAAAGTTTGCCTAGGAGTTAAGCAACTAACATTGACAAAAAGAATAAGTTGCAGAGATTTAGGAGTAAACGAAAATCCCGAAAAACGCGCTCTTAATATCTTCTTGAATTGAACACAAAATCAAACTGGGGTTAAGAATATCTGAAACATTTTGTCGGCAGTACACAGATGTTTGAATTTGTTATCAGTACTTTGGAGTATCTTTCATTATTTCTTGTTTTGAAGATGATATGTTCAGGAAGGATTGGTAAATTTAACATTCCTAAGATGCCTTCATCGTCAATTTCTGTCAGCCAAAGGTATTCCAATATCAATTTTTTATTTTTGTTACATTCATCGTGAGGCTCACTAAATGGATATACCTGTTAACACACATCGACATCGACACACCAGAATGTGCCCTCTGTCTAGCTTGCGTACCGTAAAGTATCCATATACGAGTGTATACAAAAATAACACATATGCGCACGATTCAGTTATTCGCTTCGTTCTTTTCGATTTTCTCTACCGAACCGTAACTTCACCCCAGGACCGTAAGAGACGTGATGCACATCCCATTGTTGAAAGAGGGTTTTTTGTACTTCCCTAGAACTGTCCACTACTATCTGTTACTCAGACTCGGCCAGTCCTTGAAGCGTGCTGCAGTGGTTAGCAACAAATGTCTTTATCTCTCCTTTTCCTAATATCTGGTTAGCAGTATGACGACAGTCTACGTTCCCGAGAAGTATGCAGTTGAAAAATCCTAGAACACGCTTGAACTGGATTACGTAGTTGTTTGCACGCACAGGCGCAGCCAAGCAAAATTTTTCCTTCGAAATACTTTTACTCAACCAGACTTGATTTAACAGTAGAGTTCCCGAGCACTCCGCGAACTGCTCTATTCACTGGGCCGACGTCTCGTTACTTCATTTGGCGCCGATGAACTGGAAAAATCTTCACCTGGATTCGCGCAGCTCTCTTCCATCTTTATTTCCAGCAAGACTCATAAACCCATAGCTCCCTCCCAGCGATTGTCATCTGCTCTCTAAAGAGAGCACGATACACGATTCTTCACAATAACCATATTGCTTAAACAACCTATATGTGTCGCACAACTCTCCAGTAAAACAATATAACAGTAAATATCGATTTACCAAATCGAATCCTTTTTTTTTCAAATAATTCAAGTCTTCGTGCTGATTGCATTTGCTCGGTTATGTTCCGACGGAACGCTACTAAGAACGTCCCTTCTCATTAACTATAATTCTCTATCCAGTATTCATCCCTTTTTCAAAAATCTCAGTGGCACTTCAAACTTATACAGCTTCAAACTACCTGAAAATTTCTGTGGAATAAATTCAACGGCTCCATATCTGCAACCTTCAAACTCTCTTCTGACCCATTATGAATTAATGAATACTCAATATATTATATTAATATTATGAAACCGCTGGAAACTACTGATGATCCTCTAATCACCGAAATCGTGAATCCTAATGAATATAATTATTCCAACAAGATGAAGCACTACCACATCACTGCAGACAAGTAAGAAACTATTTAGATAATAGTTTCCATGGTGTATGGATTGGCCATCGAGGTCCTACGAAATAGCTAGCCCGCTTGCCAGATTTGACGCCTTTAGCCTTTTTTTATGGGGTATTGGAAACAAAAAGTGTACGAAACTGAACCTGCTTCAATATTGAATACTCAGCAGAAAATAATGAATATTTGTAGAGATATCGAGGTTGCTGTGTTCGAAAATGTACGACGTGGAATAACGAATAGGCTGTTCCTATGTCAAGACGTTTAGGGCAACCATTTCGAGTATTTTCTAAACTGAACTCAGCTCATTTCCTGAAAGTATGAGTTAAACGTCGATGTATTCAGGTATTTATTAAATGTTCCGCCATTTTGTAGTAGATGATGATTTCGACTTCATATTCTAGGGTTATAAGGTATTTTTCAGGAGCTTCGAAATGATGTATCACAAGACCCCCTTTCCATTTAGTTTTTTCCAGATGGCGCCTAGTCGCCATCTTGGAATTTTCATCTGTCAATTTTACTCCAAAATATAGTATTAATGCCTCACTTTTATTATCCCAAGTTTCACTTTTTCGAGTTGACGTGTTCAAAAACTAAAAGGGGGGGGGGTAAAGAAAAGCACTCTACAGTTGTAACATATTCTTCTCTAAAGTACACCAAGCACCAAACGTATTCCAACACGAAATTAATGACGTTTTTGGGAATTGTGGCACCCGAAATACCTATCTCTTTTTAAAGAGAATAGGTTTCAAATGGAGGACTGAAAATGATAGAAATATTTCAATAGAGAAAATAGCCATAAGAGCATTGAGGATGAAGTATTTACAAAAAATCAATCATTTTCGTAGTCAACAGCGACCAATTGTGTTTCTCGTTGAAATTTAATATTACGTTTCTGAGACTGAGTTGAAGTTCTTCTTTAATGGACGTCGTGTATGACCTTTCTGGATCTTTAACCGATATTTCTTTTCCAGCTGCCACCTTGATTGCTTCATCGAATGCTATATCTGCCTTCTCATCGAGAAGCTTGTCTTTGACGGATCCCTTATTCATTCCACATATGAACTGATGTCTCAAAAAACTTTGTAGATCGGTTTTGAACTCACATTTTGCTGCTAACGTGCGGACCTTTGCAGCCCATTCTCTCACGGTCTCACCTGGTTGTTTCTTAGCCTCATGACATTTTTGCCTTTTCGCATGGGTGGACGTAGTAGAACCAAAATGATTTTCGATAACTTGTACAAGTTCCTCAAAAGTTTTTTCCTCAGGAGCATCTGGTATATATAGATTGTACACCAATCTATATGAATTTTCCGACAATAAATTTAGGAAAATGGAACGCTGTTTTTCTACAGACTCGATTTCGTTAGCTTCGAAATAGTTTTTCAGGCGAGGTAGAAAAATAGACCAATCACTTGCTTCTGCGTCGAATTCTCTCGAATGTCCAATTGAATGTGTTGCATTCATTTTCTTCTCACTAACTGTTTAAATTTTTCAAAGGACTTAGTGATTTCCATGGTAAACCTGGTGCAACATCAGGGTTTTCCTAACTTCTATTAGGCATTTGAATAGTAGAAGATAAAGATACACGAATTTTACACTGATTTCGCCGATGAAATTACCAACGTCATTGAAGATTGGAAAGTGTCACATAACACAACCTTTACTTCCCGCCCTCATTTAATCTATTCTAGACTTTATCTGTCATTTATTGACTTTATCTGACATTCATTTATATTGGTGACAACTGTATACCCTGTAGTCACGGTAACAATATATCTACTTAATTATTCTGAGAAAACCGCGTTCTTGGTAATTTGTCGTTGAATGTAATATTTTAGATATGTTCGGAACGAAACAGAGATTTATTAATTTCATTCGAGATATGATGGTTGTAAATAAAATAGTATAAAAACCTCGGTAGGAAGTTTCATTCCTGTCTCGAGATCATAGCTAACCTCGACACTTTGCGTCTCGATTAAGTAACTGATCTCACGACAGGTTTGAATCACTTCCACCTCGGTGTGTAATATACTAATTCCACACAGAAATTGTTGGGATATTGCATCTTTGAAAACCACGAGATTCAGTAAATTGTTTCCTGGACACTGTAAATTAATTCATGTGATTATTTCACCGTTTGCATCCTCCGCATTGGATTTGTCAGATTGTGGCTGCAACTTATTGTGAACTTGCTGTTGTTTATACTTGCTAGGCTGATTATTAGATTTTTCACTTGCAAAGCGTGTCCAGTATACTATTCCCATGTATATAATTCGACAAGCATACACTAAAACATATAAGCAAGCTGCAGCGAGACTCTGCTATGTTTTCTACACTCGATCACAGTATCGTTAGCAAAGATTACATTATTTGACACTATGTGCAACTGTGCAATAGTGGCCTACACATCCGGTTTGGTAGGCAACGTACTATCCATTTGGAAAGCATTTCCCAAGATTTGGTGATATTCTAGTAACATTCCATATATACCTGGATCACACCATATTAATCTATTTGCTGATGATACCCTTGTATATACAAAAAACTGTGATTTAGAAATAGCTGTAAGAAATATCAATATATCTTTAAAGAACATCGAAAAATACCTACAAATAAATAAACTCGAACTGAATATTGGCAAAACCAAGGCAATGATTGTTTCATCAAATTCGAATCAAAGAAAGATTGATAATAACCCAATTGATATCACCATATTCAATAGCCAACTCACAATTGTAAATGAAATTAAGTATCTTGGATTTATTATAGACCATCAGTTAACTTTGAATAAGCATGCCGAATATACTATTAGAAAGATTTGTAAACAAATTTATTTTTTCTCTAGAATCTCAAAATCTTTATCAACATATGCCAGATTAACATGTTACAACTGCATAATACGGCCACACTTTGACTACTGTGCTACACTGATGTATCTTTTCAACCGGAATCAAATGGGACAATTGCAGAAATTACAAAATCGAGGTATGAGAATCATTCTGAGATGCAATCAATATACCCCCATTGAATCTATGTTGAACACCTTACAGTGGCAGCCGGTATATAAAAGACTATATTATTTGAGCATGATTTTTATTTACAAAATAACGAGTGGGTTACAACCAGCATATCTTAGCAGATATTTGGTCCGAAACAGTGAACTTCATTCATATAATACAAGAACATGTAATACATTTCATATATCCTGAACAAATTACAAAAGTGGAATGAATTCGCTGTTCTTTAGGGGTCTAGATAGTTTCAATAAGTTACCTGATGAAATAAAAAATGTTAGTTCCGTAAAAGTGTTCAAAAAGCTATTATTAGAATATGCCAGATAATTTTTTGACGTACTGTGAAATTATTTACATATATGAAACCATATTGTATATTAGGAAATCCTAAAATAAAGTCTATCTATCTATATAATTGGGTAAAAAATTATATGTTCATTTTGATTCATTTCAAAAAAACGCAATATCATTGGATTATATTGCCTGTGACCGGATTTAATTCATTAGCTCTAGAGGAAGAAGAAAGGCTAGAAGACATTCGTTCAGAGAATAATGGGAAACGAGTCAGATACATTTTCGTTAGGAGATACTAGGTTCAAAGAAATTCTAAGAGTGAATAAGGATATGGCTCGATATATTCTCACGAGTATATATCTTGCCTCAGATGAATCAGTGAAATAGATAGCCTTGTGGTTATACCCCCAACAATCAGACCTTCTAGTGTCCTGAGTTTTTATGCAACAGGAACACACCAAAGAGTAATAGTCCTCGTATTTTTTTAGCTCAGCAATGAGTGCCTTACAAGCGGTAAATTATTTGTCAATAATCACTCCATATCCTCATTACTACATATTTAATATTATTTGCTTTCTAAATTGTGAATATTTTTGACAAGCAACATTGACGGGATATATCTTGCTTTGTGGCTACCGGAAAAGTCAAGTGTCAATAATTTATATGCACAGAGTCCCGCTGCTGGTCACTAGTTGAAGCAACCTAAACCGAATCGTCGATGGTTTGCTCCAAATATTTCATATACTTTTTTCCATTACTTTCTGGGTGACATATGACATTGAAATAGCTCCATATTTCCCTCTTAAGGAATTTCTGAAATCTCTCTGTAAAAAATGCGCTGAAATGATACGAGAGGTTGAGTAACACTCAAGCAAAAATCATTTTCAGTTTGTGGGTTTATAAGGTCACTGTTGATGAAGAAAAAGATTTGACTTTCCCAAGTTATTTATGACTGAGATGAACATTTTCTGTTGGTATTCCTGTATCAAATATCTGCACTCAACGCACTATTCCATTATAGATTAACAATCTGATTCTGTATCCTGATGTCAATGAGCGTGAATTGAATTGATTACAATAATTATAATTTGTTGTTAGATCCTTTTTTGCATTTTTATGTACGACTATTGGTCGTCCTTGACACCAATCGAAATCACCAGCGTATATTTTTTCACGGGATCAACTAGTTCGATAGGATTTTTGAGGGAGATGGTGCCAAGGTTATTGCATTCTGAAGACAATGTGTAGAACACCTTGTCAGTTATGTGAGATGCTGACTCAGGATTATTAAAAAGGAAAAAAAATAATCCAGTCGATAGGAGTTCATTCATTCCAAGGAATTTCTGAAAATCACAAAAAATATGGGGAATGACACAGTGGTAATTTGTTAGCTGGATATCTTCAACAAAGGATGACAATTTAAAGTCGGAATATTTGATGACCCTATTCACAATTTGTTGTTATTTATTGTAAATATTTTTCCAAATATATCTTATTTCAACCTACAATTACTCATATCATCATTTGTTCAGATAATATTGACGTAAATTGACGATTATACTATAACAAATCTGTGATATCATGATAATAACAGAAAACAATCTTTCATCAACGACTATTACAAATTGTATTATCCACTTAATTACGCATAAAAATTAGCGTTTCCATATACATAAATTGGGTATTTATATGAATTTGTTATTGATTCTTCAGTAAATAAACTCAGAGATAATAGTTAATGTGTAACAGACCATTGTATTACTTCAGACATGCCGTTGACTTTATTCATTAACGAAAATAAATATCATCCACAATACTGGAATGAAGTTTGTATCGTAACTGAGCAAGAAATAAATAGTAAAGAATAATGGGAGGATTGAGTATGACTCAATAGCTGACAAAAATACAGATGAAAGAGGAAGGAGATTATTCTCATTATTGTGACAATTATCCTTCGGAGGATCAAAACCACAGAACACGGAATGAAACCGGAAAATACAACTCATCATCGAGAGGTTCATTTTTCAGTTTCCATGATGATCTCCTACCACGTTTTATTGAAAAGATATATATCACCATTGCAAAGGCAGAATCTCTGTATGTTCATACATTCTGTTGAAAACAAACTCAAGCACTCGAATCTCACCATAAAGATTAATAGTAACCCAAACAATTAGCCAACCGATATATTCCAAAAAATATGAAAAATGAAATTCAAATCTAAACTAGGATGACAGGTAATTTATCACACAGGAATCATTTCACATAATGAATTCCCAATGAATTGAAGGAATCCGGAAAACTCCGTTTCAAGGTCAACTTCAAAAAATGTATATTGAAATAGGTATTTGGATATTTTTTCTTATTTTCTTTTCTTTAATAAGACAATCCGATTTCATTTATTTTTTCTCACAGTTCATTCCTCCCTTCCTTAAACTTAGTGATTTTCTAATAAACGTTATCAAATTGAACTCAAATCATAACGATATCACAGAACTCATATAATACGCCATATATGATAAATGATAGCTCTAAACACCCACAATACGCATTTTGAAATGATCTGCTCTTAATCCAGTTGAGCAGTCAAAGTTTTTTCAGAGAGGCATTAGAAGCCCTGGATTAGTTCAAAAATGTAATTACCGAAACATGTTTGCAATTTTCAGAACCATCGCCAACGTACTCATAAAGTATTAAACCAGCTTATTCGATAGAACGATTTTTCATGAAATCGCAGTGATATACACATACGATCAATAATATGATTGAATGGAAAATCCATACAGTATGATAACCTCTCCTATACAGTTTTACTACCAGTGGTTGAAGAGTGTTAGAAAGTTATTACTAATTCATCTTTCTCTTTCGTGATGTTCTTGTCTGAATTTCATAGAATACCCTACTTTCGCATCGTTTTTCACAGATATTATAATGAAAAATTCCACGAATTCATTTTTTTGCAGAGCAGTGAACAAGATTGTAGTAAACTATTGAGAAACATGAATACCATTCTGTTTTCTTATTGATTTTTATCAGACAGCATACCTGAACACATTCGGTCGTCAGTTGTCCACATTATCCTCAGCCACTGAAATGCGCACTTTCATGAGTACTGGAACATTGTATTTGATCATTCATCAAGTTAATCCAACATATTTCAACAATAGAGTCATTTCAGGAAGAGAAGATAGTTATCATTATATCAATATCATATTTGCCACAATTATACTATTGTAAATAATAATAGATGATCGAGTTCGAGAAAATATATATTCAGTTGAGCTGAATACGATGTTTATCTTACAATTATTTTTCTACTTTCCCAATTAATGTTTTCCACAAGGTGCCTGAATTTTTTGTCAAGATTTACCAAATAATCTCGGTTCATGTTAGGTTATTTCTTGTGTTAATATAGATTTTCGAGATAATAAATGTATAATACAAATTGACTCGCCCCAGAAAGAAAACTGCATTATCTATATCAAAATCATATTATATCATATGCTCTGACTGATTCATGTCCAATTGAACTACATCCCCCATCAATACCTTTTACCCGGCCATTTGATTGATATACAGAATTATGATTGTTTCTGGATGAGAATATAGTTTTGAGTATTATCCATCGGTAATTTAACACTACCATAATAGAAGTCATATTGACAAAATCAACTAACTCTTTCATCAGACACTGTAAATTACGAAAACAGAAAAAACGACTCCACTGCCTTCAGTCATATAAGTTGTTGAATTATTTCACACTTCTTGATGTGTATGTTTGGTATGCGAATAACAACCTCCAATACTACGAATGGCATTCATAAAATATCTCAGCAAGAGATTATTACTCAGCTTGGTTATTCTAATGAAACGATATGATCTCTGTCTGGAAGAAAATGTTCTCGTCCGAAAACGTGAACTAAGTATCACTAAAAAAATGAATTACCACTCATGTTCTACTTCAGTGTGGATTCATTCAGTCTCAATTATCAAGTGACAAAAAATATCAAATATTGGAAATCTGAAAGCTGATTGGTGTATGAAATATTCTTGGCTAACCAGCATCCAATTTTGACATAACTGAATCCACACTTATTTTCATATCAATTTCTCGATATCCATAACATTTTTACATGAAAAACGTGACCGATCGACCAATATATTTTTTGTTTCAAAACGTGTTTCATGGTTAACAATGATTGTTGAAATATTATATTACTCGTTGTTTACATGATAAGTAATAGAATATACCTATTCCATAATGTGTAGTCGGATCTCTATCGAATGTTTCGAAGCTTTTGTTCTCTTTTAGTCCAAGAGCTAGTGAACCCTCCGACTAACGGTCTTCCTGTAAGGCTAGAAATTTGTGGAGTGATGAGTTATACTACACCAAGGCCAAAAACAATGACCTGGCAGGCATCAGCCCTGCACGCCATCAGCCCTTTTATTTTTAAAATGTAAAATAAATAAGATAAAAAAACTTACTTCTGTAAGCTTCAAAATTCAATATCATTTAGTTTTTATATTGATAATTATGGAAGAAAATTGACAGGCGATTTGAGCAAGCAAAAGTATCTACCAGGTGAATCGAAATGTGCATAGTTTAGGAAATAAAATAAACTTTCTCCTGTAAAGTTGAAATTTAAGTATGTGTTAAAGTAAGCCATTGAAAAGAAATGTGTACAATAACAGGCGGTTCTGAACAGCATAAGATCTTGACAGGCGAGGGGAAAGATGCTAAGAGCGTGCGAGTGAGAGGCGTAACGTGAATACATATAGTGTGAATAACATTAAATAAAATCAAAAATTATAGATGCAATATTTTTTTTTAATTGTTGTGTAATCTACATTATTTTTTACATTAATTATCATCATCATCCGACACTTCTTCACCACTACTTCTTTCATCATAATCCGACTCTTCGATATCGTTTTCGTCCTCTGAAAAGAAAAAAATATTTTAATTAATTAATAATGTCATTAAGAATTGAATATTGCGCTCAATTACGTAGGACTGTATATTGAATCTTATTAAATCAAATAACTGTGTGTTACCTGAAATGTAATCTTCAGCTTCAGTTGACTAGGCTTCGGCAGTATCAGCATTAGTAGGGTCTTGTAAAAGTATGTCGTATATAGAAGCAGGAACCGTATCTCCCTCAAAACAATTGAAATCGTAATGATCATCGATTAAGTTCCAACCATTATTTCCAGGGGTAAGAATCGTTGGTTCCTTTAAATGACTATTCCGCCAGATATTTACAATATATGCAGCTCTTAATAATTGTTGTTGCAGTTCGCGTTGGCACGGAGGTAGATTTGATGAATCATAACTGATAATTTTTTTCATGAATATGTTGACGTTTTTCGTGTCATATGTGGCAAGGAACTTCTCATAACGTGCGTCATTCAATCTTTGACATTTTGACCCGTACATTTGGCACACAAATTTCTCAAGTATTGAAAAAATCTCTTCTTTCTTCTCTACTATTTCTGCACTTCCTAACTCTGCAAATGCCTTTTGGTACTGATGAGATTTTTCTAATATTTTGAAAGGTCTTTTTTTCCTCTTCTTAAAAACGATGGGTTAAAATCACAACCGGTTAATGCATGAAATCCTGGTAAGCTTTGGCATATCGAGGGTCCTAATTTTTCATATAATTCAGAAATATTTATCCATGTTTTGAAATTGTTGGTGCCATATTCTATGTAAATTTTCAAATTATTATTGCGGAGATGGTCCACGTTGCCGAGCATTAATATTAAAATGTCTGTGTCGCACGTTTTTATTAACACGTCGGATACATCTTCATCCATTTGGCATATGTGGTATATTATTTTTGTATCAGCTTCCCCATGATGTTGGCATGAAATTATAAAAATATTCATATTTAAGAAATAAAATGAAATTTCGCTCATATAATTAACTTCCACCCGTTACAGCATGTTAATAATAGTAATGATTTAATTATTGGAATATAATATTAAAATATATACATTGTACCTGATGCTGATGCTGGCAAATTTGAAGAAGATGGTAATTCACTCGTGCGATATTTTTTCATCACGGCAAGAGAGTTTTTGTAACATTTAACATGGTAACCAGTACCTGCATTAACTTCCTCTGGCAAAGAAATATCATTGAATTTTAAATTATTGTCTTTTCTTATTTTTAATATAGATTTGCTTTTCTCTTATGTAGTAGATGGGAACTGTACAGTTTTTTCACCACTTTCTTGGTTACAAATTACACAAACCACGAGTTCAGATTCCATCCTGCACACTATCTGAAATGTTAATATAAAAATAACTACACAATTAATAATAATGTAGAATTGGAATCTCAAACTCCCAAATTAACTAAAAATATAAAGCGTAGTAATTCGTAGCACTACAATATAATACGTCTGCACACATAAAAATCGTTGCCACAACTGACAAATTTTTCTCTTACAAATTTTTGACCGGAAGCAGGTATAGAAAACGACCCTTCTCATTAGATAAACGGTCTCACTCGCACTATATGCATTTACATTTTGCCTTTTACTCGCACGCTCTTAGCATCTTTCCCCTCGCCTGTCAAGGTCTTATGCTGTTCAGAACCGCCTGTCAGTATACACTTTTCTTTTCAATGGCTTACTCAAATACATACTTAAATTCCAACTTTACAAGAGAAAGTTTATTTTATTTCCTAAACTATGCACCTTTCGATTTACCTGGTAGATACTTTTGCTTGCTCAAATCGCCTGTCCATTTTTTTCCATAATTATCAATATATAAACTAAATGATATTAAATTTTGAAGCTTACAGAAGTAAGTTTTTGTATCTTATTTATTTTACATTTAAAAAAAAAAGGGCTGATGGCGTGCAGGGCTGTTGCCTGCCAGGTCATTGTTGTTGGCCTTGGTATACTATGACTCATCATTCCACAAATTTCTAGCCTTACAGGAAGACCGTTAGTCGGAGGGTTCACTAGCTCTCCTACTATTTGAACAACCAACTTGAAAAAAAAATCTAAGACCGCTTACTTTGTTTTTTGCGGTAGAGGAAATATTTCACGGGAATTTGCATCATTTGTCACTCCGACATCAGTCAGTTTGGATTCTGTGAGCTAGTTATCGGATGACTTCATGGGAATAGGCCTAATTATTTCTGTTTCTTGCGATCTAGTTTCAAAGAGTGGCGGTTCCCATAATACAGTGTATGCAGTATGATTTTGAATGATGAGAACACAGTGACAGAATTAAATTTTTGGATGGATTTGTTTTGGTGAGAGTTCATTAAGGTGGATAAATCAGTTTTTCTTCAGGAAAAAGTTGCACTTAATTCATTCCGAATCGAAAGATTGAAAATAGAAGCATCACCCTCATCTTAATATCCCTTAAAAAATGAGAGATTGATTTTGATCCAATAAGGGTTTTACGGCTATATATAGTCTGATTCACGAAATGAAAGGACACTTCGGTACTTTGAAATCAACCATTGATTACACATTCGATTTCGGATGGATTGGTTCCTGAAAAACTATGTGTTTTTTGCACCATGGTCATTTAGAACTTATTCGCAGTATCAACATCCAAAATATTCCGCCCATTTCGTCAATTTGGAACAAAAATGGTTCATTATGAAGCTTGCCCGAAATTCGAAAAGTTACTGCCCATAGAGAAAAAAAAATTCTACCCCTTTTTTAGTCCTAATCGTAGGTCAGAGGATCTAGCGACAACGGGTGAATTGTATGTGAAAGTATAGAGAGCCAATTATTTTGTATAAAAATCAGGTATTGTGAACCAATCCCATGTAAGGAATGAATGAATGGAGAAAAATAACCAAAACCCAAGTCAGATAAGACCTGCGCGGGCATGAAGTACAGTATCTCTCCATACTGCTGAGGTACTCGGTATGCCATTCTTCACCCCAGTCCCAGTGCATATTTGCAAGAGCCTGAACTGCATTTTCACCAAGCCTCGCGTGATATTTCTAGTACTGTTGATTGTTTTATTTTTTGCGGAACGACCCGATAAACAGACAGTGGCCTATCCACCCTTGAGTTTCTGTTCACATCCAGATATCAATAGAATAATTTGATCAACTACTTCGTGTACAGAAATACATTTGTAGCACGTCGCAAACAGAACAAACAAACATGTTGAAAGTGAAAAAATATCTATACAAAACACTGAAATGTAATAAAAGTTCGGTAAAAGTTCATCATAAGAAACAGTGACTACGAGCATGAAATAAGTATTCCGAGGTAGAATAAAAGGAATGATGCCGACAATAGTATTTTAAATATTCCTTGAAACAAGACATGTTCATATTTTTTACATAATCTGGTAAACTATTTAATTTAAGTTATGAGAGTTTTTTCATCAATTTCAATCGTTTATTTCTGATCAAGTCACAATATCTTGTGATAATGATTATGAATACTGGATTGCTTTGGAAATAAGGGTGCCTCTTTATGGATATCTATCAGCGCAAAAAATGTAAAGGGAAGGTAATGGCAGTATTTTGAAATCTATGAATAAATCACAGATAGATCCCATGAACCCAGCACTAACTAGAATTATCATCCCTTCTTTTTGTAATATGACGATTGATTGTGCATGACTGGATTTTTCCATGAACCATAAGAAATATGATATTGAATGAGCGAAGCAAAAACCATTTTCAGAGCGGTGAAACTGAATAAATGTTGTAGAAGCAAGAACAAACCACTTGATAACCTATTCCTCAAACCTGAAATGTGATTTAACCAATTCAATCTGTTATCAAAAGTGAAGCCCGATTATTTGACACTTCAATATTCATGTGAAAAAGTGTAAGAAACAGTCATTCTCTGAGCTTTATTTTCATTCATTTGAAGTTTGTTGACCTTTTTCCTGTTATTCTATATTCTGATTAACTAGCGAAAGGTCAATATCTCCAAAGTTCATCAAAGATGCATCATCGGCGAACAGAACACTATGGCAAGGTTTATGTTTATCGCAAACACAAGTGGTCCCAAGACTGATCTTTGTAAACTGATTTCTGTCCAGATTCATTCATTGTTTTTGAAGAACCCTCTGAAGTCTATCCTTCAAGTAAGTATGAATCAAATCCAAATTAGATCATCTAAAGCCATAGAATGATTCTCCAGAAGAATGCTTTGTAGAGCACAGTCGAAGGCCTTGAACAACAGAGTTAGACCCACTATTTTTTCCCGCCCCATTATTATGATCATGTATTGTCTATCTGGCTTTATTGTGACCCCTTTTTTTTCAATGAACTCATCGCCAATTTTGAATTATCTTTTTAATTACCACCGGAATATTTTTTGCGGCCCGCGCATCAAGACCAAAACGTGTTTGTGGCCCCATTGTAAAAAAGGTCGAGTATTGCTGCACTGGACTGCGATTAAACTGATTAAAATAAACTGGGCTCACTTTTTTGATGATTCCTGAGTTTACATGTTTTCTGAAAATAATCTCAACATATATATCCCTCTTTCATCAAGCTCAATCGATCAAAATGCGTGCATTTCTTTGATTTTCAAGTCATTTGCTGAGCAAAATTTCGAAACTCATTGGAGTGCAACACACATTCTAACCGATTACACTTGGTGCACTCTCGATATAACCCCCGGTTAAACTGGTCCTATGCAATCAACCTGAGTGCAACAAGGTTCATCGCTTTAAATATGTGCACTACCATTAATTCTCGGAAATTAAATCAGCGAATGTCTAGTTAGCTTTATACTTTGATAAAATCCCTCGACCTGAAATCTTGAAAATTAATGAAGTGGTTGGTCGATTGAGTTAGGTCAGGCCAAGATCATATTAGAGGCAAATCACAAGGAACGTCAAATATTCCCAAGTTATGTACTATAATTTATAGATATTCTCAATTAGAAACGCTACAACTCTCCGTGGAAATCAGTTTCCGTAGGACAGTATAATAATATAATTCTCTTTCATTTCCAATTCAAAGAATATATAAAAAATTGACAACGAAACACGAATATTTTTTACGTCTATTCTTGAGACGAAATTGTATATTCAGTGGTTCAGAAAATATACAAAAACACCGACAAATAATGTTCTGACCGTTTAAACATTCAGACGTTTGTTTATTCAACATAGAGAATGCATATCATCCTCATCATCTCGTATAATCCTTTAATTTATTTATATTAATCCCGATTGACTCAATTCCAGCTTCGCGGAATCTCAACACATCGACAGATGGCTTTCTGACATTGTACGTTTTGTTTATATTATTCTGAATTCACGTCCGTAGGAATCGGCTATGTAAATGAAACTGACAAGTCAAATTATAAACTCCATAAATTGATCATAGACAAGCGTTAATTGAAGCAACACTTTACTGGAATTGTCTTAATTGCTGAGACGAGAGATCGCCGAAAATACTCTCTTACAAAGCGGCTGATTCACTGTTCTTCAGAATATTGAAGAATGACAATTATTCCTAGCAAAAGGTAATGATAGAAGTTACAAGAGTTTGAAATGCATCTCTAGGCAAAAATGCCACCTGAATAATAAGAGATGTCAATCGGCAGTTGATGAATTGAAAAAGAAAATCTGTCATATATTCATTGAAAATACATCTGCCTGGAGTCAACGAAATATCAAAAGAAGTCTCTCGATAATATAGATGTTAAAGTTGTTGATCTTGGGAAATATTGCATAGAGCAGAATTTTGAATGCTATTTTGAGTGCTATTTCTTACACTCTAAATGAGAAGAAATATGTTATAATGAATGTTTACAGATCCCCCTGTGGAGATGTTGATTTATTCTTTGGTAATATTTGTGAGGCTTTAAATCACATTTACAGACTTGGTGTGATTATTTACATTTGTGGTGATTTCAATTTTGATTTATACTCAAATATTCACTTCAGATCATTGTGCAATGTGATGTCTTGTTTCAATCTTCGTCCATTGGTGGGTTGGCCCACTAGAATTACTAACAGTAGCTGTACCTTGATTGATCAAATATTTTCAAATTCTAGTGATGAGCAAATATGCTACGTTATTGATAGTGATATTTCTGATCATCGTGCAATTCTTTTGGAGATGAAAGACTGCTCGCCTATGATTTCAGTTAGAAAATCTGAAACGAAAAGATGTTTCAGCGAGATAAACATAAAAAACTTTGAAGTCGCCTTACAAAAAGAAGTTTGGAATCATGTTTATGAATGCAATAACTGTGACGAAGCATTCGAGCGATTCTGTGGGGTTTTCTTTCATGATTTTGAGGTAAGCTTTCCCAAACAAAAAATATTTCTCAAGAATAATAAAAAAAGTTGGATGAAATAAAAAATCAAGCTCTTCACTGAGGCATCTATTCTTTCTCAAGAGAAATGACCCTTCTTTGGCTGATATTTACAGGAACAACAAGAAAAAACATACGAATTTGGTGAGAGAAGCGAAAAGAAACTATTATCAGGAGAAAATAAAAATGTCTGAGAATAGTTCAAAGGTTTTGTGGAATGTCGTATCAGAACTCTCAAATGGGGTTAAACATTCATCAGGAGATATGGTTATTCAGAAAGACGGTGAGTTGATAGAAGATCCTACAAGGATTGTGGCTGAGCTTAACAATTTTTTCATTGAGGCGCCCCAAGCACTGATGGGGAAAATTCCGAAGGAATGCCATCTAGACATTCCTACCAATTCCATAGATTTCTATCCACACACTTTGTTTTTGAAACCTTTCATTGAAAGCGAACTGTTCGATCTTGTCAGTCGGAAAATGAGGAACAAAAGGTCTTCAGGGATCGACGAGGTACCTGTCTTCTTGGTAAAAAAGATATTAAAAAGTATCATAGAACCGTTAACCTTTTTGGTGAATTTATCATTTTCGAACGGCTTATTCCCTTCTCAGCTGAAGGTAGGTAAAGTAACCCCTATTCAAAAAAATAAAAAATTTACAACATCAGAAAATTTCAGACCAGTTACTATTCCTCCAACTTTTTCGAAGATTTTTGAGTATGCATTTTTAGAACGTCTGAACGATTTCATCGGCTCACACAGTATTTTGACTCCAATACAGCATGGTTTCCGCTGTGGTAGATCGACTCAAAGTGCCCTACTATCTTTTTACGACACGTTGATAGAATTTATTGACTCAGGCGCGTGTCCTGCTGTAGTCTTATGTGACTTGAGCAGGGCTTTTGACTGCGTTAATCATACCAAGCTATTAGACATCCTGGATCGTTATGGAATAAGGGGAAATTCACATTCATGGATTTCATCTGTTTTCAGCAACAGAACGCAGTGTGTCTCACTCAAATTTGACAGAGGTGATGTTTATTCATTTTCAACATCAGAAATGAGGTCGGTCCAGTTGGGAGTACCCCAGGGGTCTATACTTGGGCCCCTTTTATTTCTACTATATATTAATAATATAGACAGGAAAATACCATATTCTGCAGTTACTGCCTATGCAGATGATATTAGTTTAGTAATATCTGCCAAAACGACGAATGAATTGACACAAAAATGTGAATCTAGTCTGGATGTAGTTTGTAACTATTTCAGTAGTCACGACCTGTTTTTTAATGTAAAAAAAACCAGCTTATCCGTTTTCATAACTACCAGAATAAAATCGATGACATTCAGGTGATTGTAGATGACTATATTTTGAGAAGCACCCATGATGTTGTTAAATTCCTAGGAATTCGGATGGATGAGAGTCTTTCTTGGAATGTGCACTGTGATCAATTAGTTTCAAAATTGAGCTCATTAACTCATCTTTTCAATAACTTGAGAAATATTCTCGATATAGACCAACTTATGGCTGTTTATTATTCCCAGGTCGAATCAAGGTTGCGATATGGTGTATGTCTAAAATTGTTCTAAAATTGTTCGTTTTCGTTAACCAGCTGACGAACGTCAACCCTCAGAAGTCGAAACTTGTGCGAGCAATGGATCAACGGGGCCTTACCTTTCAACGTGCGATTACCCAGCACGGTGGCCCGGCGAGGATTCGAACCCCGGCCTTCCGCTTGATAGGCAGATGTGCTAACCACTACACTACCGAGGGCAACTCAGCAATGAGCAAGAACGTATTTATCCAACAAAAAGCTATTCTACGCTGTTTGTTTAATGTTTCTCGACAGTACTCATGCAGAAACATTTTCACTAAATACGAGGTTTTAACTCTGGTTGGAATATATATTTATGAGTTTTCAGTTTATGTTTTCACTAACAGGAATGAATTCATTCTCAATAGAGATATTCATGATAAAAACACTCGACAAAAGCAAATGATACACGTTAGAGTAGCTAAGTATAGGATAACTCAAAGTGCACCAGAACGCAAGGGACCAAGAATTTATAACTGTTTACCAAAGGAATTGAAGTCAATATGTAGCCTTTCGTTGTTTAAAAAGAGTTTGAAGTCGTTTCTGTTAGGAAGATGTTTTTATACCCTTGACGAGTTTTTAAATGCGACAATGTGATTCGCTACTGTGTGTATTTTTCATATTTATTTTGTTTTGTTCCCTCTTGTATTGTACTTTCATGTATAATGACACTTTCCAATAATTAAAAATGGTATTTATGAAAAACAAAAATCAAATTGAACTTTTTACACTCATATATTATATCATTATAATTTAGCCTCAGGAATTTTTGGTAGCAGTTTCTTCGCACCTTCGTATATATATATATATATATATATATATATATATATATATATATATATATATATATATATATTTTTTTTTTATCGTAAAATTGAGAGGGCTCCACCTGCCGTTCTTTGCACACATTTCATCGAAGTCACATTTTTGAGTCGCACTGTATTTCACTTTTTCATTGAAAATCCTCATTTGCCAACGTGTTTTACCACAAAAAGGTATACTCGCTATGAGATGATTCGAGCAGCCGTTTTCGAGAGATCTGGATTCGAAAAATTCATGTCGTATATTATGATTTTCACGGGCGTAGTCAGATTTTGGTATCGCAGGGGGGTCAAGAAAATAAAAAGACCATAAGTACATAAAATAACCCCTATATTAATGAGAAAATTTAGAATTGGGGGAATCCTTTTTTTAGCAGTGGTTCCTTCCTTTCATTCGGGGTGTCACTGATAAAGTGATCCGAATTCTGACAAAATACGACATCAAGACAGTTTTCACAGCAAACAATCGAATATCCTTTTTCCTGCGCTCACCTAAAGATACAATACCCGACGAATCACAAGGAATATATGAAATCCCTTGCCACGACTGCCCGAGAACATATATAGGACAGAAGAACCGACGAGTATCAAACAGGTCCTACGAGCACGAACTAGCAGTACGTAATTCGGACATGAACTCGACTCTCTTCAAACACCACCACGAAACCGGACACAAAATTGACCTCAACAACACGAGGACCATTGCCACAGCAAAACACTCCACTCCAGAATCATTGGCAAAGCAATAGAAATTGAAAAACGCCCTCAATGCCTCAACGAACGAGACGACTCACAAAGGCTCCCCAATTCCTGGAAACCATTATTATCCCTTCGAACAAATCCATTAATCCTTCCTAAACCAGACCTGTATATAGTCCGACAGTTTCAAAGTTTCTCATACAGCTATAAATACCATGCCTCTACCCACCAAACCACAATCTTCACTGTGTCAAGATGAGTGCTTGGGGTTGAGGAGACTTAGGCCTCGCCACCAAGTGAAGAAGTCTTGAGAATGGCTGCAAAGTGGGAGTCGAAACGTTGAAAGAAGAAAAATTTCACGCGGTTCAACCGGAAGTTCCAGAGAGGACATATCCGACCGCGGAAGCCTATCCGAGCGTGTATATATATATATATATATATATATATATATATATATATATATATATATATATATATATATATATATATATAAAATTGATTGTATATGTATATATGTGCATACATGATGTATGTTTATGATGTATATATGTGTTTATTCAAATAGGGGATGGTTGGGTAAAACAGGACGGTCTGGTAAAACAGTATACCTACCCTATTTTAAATCAAAACAAATGGTACGGTCTATCGGGTATGACCTGAACTGATACTCTCGGTGCCTACCAATGCCCAGCAAGTCATCTACCAACCCTAGCCTGTGGACGGCGTAACAGGTGGATGTTTCGAATTGTGAGGTTGAACTAAAATATTTTGGATGCTTTCAAACAGTGGTTTTTCAGTTCACAGGGAAAAACAATAGAAAATGAGTATATTTAGAGAATACTATGTTTGTTTACTATAGTAATGCATAATGACTTTAACGAATTTGTTTTGTTTCTCATTCAATTTTTTTCACATTCTTTAGCAATGCACTATTGGGTATAACCGTACACTGTGTAGTTGGGTGAAACGGGATGAATCCCGAACTCAAAGGTTGAGCCCTAAAGCTTGAGCGGGAGCGGGGGAAGACGAATACGTAAAGCTTTCCTTTCCCAGTGATGGTTTATTGGCATCACTGAGACAGCCCTTTCATCATGAAAACTGTAGTCCCCAATATTGCTTTATTAAAAAATTTATGAGACCTCTACATAGAACACTAAGTATTCCGTTTCACCCAACTTTCCCCATATTTGTTATATACCTATTATAAATATCCTTTTGATCTTTTTTGAGCTCACAGCAAGCAGAATAGGATAATAAAATATTGATGGTATTTGAATAATCAATGACTATGGAACTTTTCATCTAATATCCTTACATAAAAAAAAACGAAAATGAAATTGAACAAACATTTTTTCATGCTCTCTAATGTTCGACAAATGATATTAGTTCCAAGTTACAATATCCTTCTTGGTTCCAATTGGACCAAATTAACTTGCCAGTGGATAGAATGTGTCTTTATAATGAATACCGCACGAAGAAGGTTCATAGTTTGCCCACCATTTGAAATGAGTAGGGCTCAAGCGCAACCTATAATACCGCCCATTAGACTGGCAATATGAACGTAAATATTCTGGTGGAAACAATAGTGTTCTAATTGTATTTCAGAACATACCTGGGCATACTGCGGATTCAAATATCTATCTGGAAAAATTGTGGATGACACGTAGGAAGATATCGTTTTAGTTCCAGAATGAACAATCCAACCGTTGTACACTCCATTCCGGAGAGAAACTTACCCTGGTTACCTGCTTCCTGCAGAATATCGGGAAAGCATTCAAAAAGAACAGCTGAAGCAGGATTCTTCTTTCTGTCTTCTTTCCTATTATCTAAAGATAAATGAAAAAGTTTTATTTTTTATCTGCGCTTCCATAATTATTTCTTACAATGGTTCAACTGATACCAGGGTATTTTCACATAAATCACAATTTCATAGGTTCCGGGTCTGATTTCAAGTTGATATCAGTATAGATAGAATTATTTCGGAATACTGATTGATGAATATACATTATTCAAACCATTCATGAATAAACAAAATGAGAACCACTTTTCAGCGGTATTACTAAGGACATTCATATTCAGTATTTGCCAACGATGTGTCTTCTAGGTACTCGTCATTAAACAATTCAGGAGTTTCGGTTTCCCTCTATGAATTCCAGACTTCATTGAAAAAAATTTAGGTAAGTGAGGTATACAATTATTTGCCCAGATGCGTGTATGGCCTCACATCTCACATTGATTGAAGTGAACTGAATTTTACAAGTCCGAAATGACATCGGAACATAATGTTCGACATACAAGAAATCTTGTAGGAGGCAATAGATGGAAGAAGATAAAAAAAACGAAAATTTTTATATGAGAGGAAATATTTACTCATATCATTATAATGCTCGACTTACTTTTTGCGGTTTTTACGCAAGTGAAAGAGAATAATAGATCAGAAGCATGGTCAATAAAATCTGAAACATCAGAAGTTAGCAGAATACTTTCAAAAGAAGAATCGAGGCGAGCCTTTTGGTCCCTTAGGAAAAATGAAGGTAAAATATATATTTCCTCAGAATTACATGTTTAGAATAATTATGTAATATAAACTGTCATTGTCATGTCATGTCAGATGACAAAGCGATTCTGAAAAGGAAATAAATGTGTATAGGAACGAGATTACTCTCAGAAATTAATTTCATTATCCAAAATTTCTTCAGATCAACGTCAAACATCTAGAATATAGTCTATGCAAACGTGGCTCGACGTATAATTAAAAATTAAGTAATTTACCGGTAAGGAAATTCAATATTTATACCAACCCTCCACCAGACAAAAATATATATTTTGGTTACTCTCCCCTCTCCCGAAAAAATGTTTGATGCTTCAACAGGAAAACGTAATGAGTTGTATGTAATGCACAGTGAGTATGCGATAAGATATCAGTGTTTTGGTAGTTTTTTTTTGGCAAGAAGTAGTGACTAGTGGCTCGAGAAAAGCGTTACTACAATATGGTCCAATCGTACTTGATTTCTGTGTCCTTCGGTTCAAAATCATGTGGTAGAAGATCGTGTACACGTTAAATATGAAATGAGTTCAGTTGTTGTTCTCTTGTGAACCTATTCACTGAACTTCCCTAGCTCCAAGCCTAATCATCTGCTGCTGAGTTCGTTTTATTTGGAGAAAAAAAAATATATATATATTAAATTTTTTTTATATTCCTGATCAAAGAAGCTATTGTATAAATCAATTACAGTTATACTAAAACCAATAATGATTGAGAGTAGAAGTAAGCCCAGTTGACAGCAAATCGGGGGCGTGCTTATTAATTTTTGAGAGGGTTAAGAATGAAAGAAAAATTCTTAGTACAATTAGTTAAAATATTCATACACATTTTTTATTTATTTCATTAAAACTTTGCAATATCGTAATTTACCTAATCGTTGTAGTCATTAGGTGGGCCTTATGAAAACGGAGTAATAATCGTGGTAATTATTAGTAGGTACCAAATAAATTAACAATATTAATAAAAAACACAATATATATATATATATATATATATATATATATATATATATATATATAACTTTTTTTCACCATTGGGTTGCAGCAATTGATAAGTGAACTCTTTATAACTATTCTCAAGCTTTCGAGTAACTTAAACTCATCGTCAGGGGTACTAGAAAATACAAATTACAAATTTTTGATAATAGAATATAATATAAATGTAAATGTACAAATTTTCGTCTAATCTTCAACCTCAGATTCGTCACTGTTGCTACCGCTATCATCAAAGTGAATTATGATTGGTTCAATATTGTGTTCAATACGGTCGTCTACGTTCCACATTTTTTGCTCTCCATTTAAAACATGCTGCATGCATTTCTTCCAGTCTTCTGCAGAAACAGTTCGAATAGTTTCTTGTAGGTGATGTTGCACGTCCACTAATTTAAATGTTCTGTTTTCTTGTGCCACATATCCTTTGACTTGCGCCCAGATTAATTCTATTGGGTTTAATTCGAAGTGGTATGGTGGTAACCTTAAAACTTTAATTCCACGACTTAACGCCATTTCATCCACTGCGAATTGTTTATATTTCTCTGTGTGTAATTTTGTTAGCTGAAGTAGTTCGGCCTTTAAACTATCTTTGTTATATTGGATGTTCTTATTAATTAACCATTCTTGAATTGCTGCTTTTTTTCATGATTGTTTCGGTAATGGTTCTAAATGTCGACTATGGTATGGGGCATTGTCCATGACGATGACAGACCCAGGTTCCACAAGTTGAATGATGCCTTCAAACCATTTTTCAAACAACTCCGCATTCATCTCTTCATGAAAGTCGCCTGTTTTCTTAGATTTAAATATCAATTCACCATTTGGTAAGAATCCACTGTCGCTTCCTATATGCGTAACTATCAGACGACTACCTTTTCCAGATGGCTGTTTTAACCCAACTGACAAACCTTCAATAAAGGCTTGTCGTGCACTTGTTATATTACCATCCCGCCATACTTTTTTGACCGTATGTCCTTGGTTAACCATGTCTCGTCCATGAAGTACAATTTTTTTTTGAGCTTCCGAAATTCGTCAATTTTTCTTCTCCATGCTATTATTTCTTGACGTTCAATGAGGAGGCTTTTCCTGTCAACTTTTCCGTACGTAAATTTCATTTCGTGTACCAGTTTCCTTTAAGTTTCTTTACCCATTTTTGGGACCAATTCATGATCGCTAAGTGCCTCCAGAACTGTTTGTAGTGTGGTCAGGTCAGGTCAGCTCAGCTCAGCTGAAAAAGAAACTGTGAATAGTTCTGCGTATACTGGTTTTGGCTTCTTTATCAACTGTGATTTTTTTTCGTCCGCTACTAGTTTTTGGCGTTTGTACGTCCCCATGAATTTTTGCTTCTCTTAGTATTTTGTAAATCGATGATTTTGGTACATCGGTATAATCAGAGCACATATCAACTAATTTATCTTTTGTAATTGTGGAACTTAATGATGTAGAAATGCCCGGTTGGTTATTCGGAGGTACACACGTAGAATTACAGCACATATATGCACAAAGTCATCTTTTGGTTGCAGATGATCTCTTTCATGACAGTGAAATACTCGCAGTACAATTTGTTTTTCTCTTACTGACCGAGACTCCCACCGGTGTAGAAATATAATTATGTAACGCTTAAACACTTATTAGCACTATTATTTTCACCAATTGTTATCACAACACGTCGATTGCTGACTAACTTAACTGTAAAACGTACAATTCACGCTGTATAATTCACAAACCAATGATACGCTCATGACTGCAAGTACATTAGTGAGGACTGCAACGATGAGATGGAAGTTACGGTAAAGTGACAAAGACAGAAATATCGTTGCGTACAGCGTTGCCACTAGTTGTAATAAATATCTACCACTACAGAAAATAATGAATTTTAACTGATCAGTAATCAGGAAATGTATAAGTATTACTCATTACAAGCTCATTACTGATTTCTGTCATAAATAATAATCGTACTAGTATTGTGTATTATCTATAATTTGCCACAACCTACAACTCTACTGCTTCCTATATTTTGATTCTGCTGTAAACTGGTAACGTAAAATTTAGATATGACAACGCGCTTTACTCTCAATCATTATTGGTTTTACTATAATTGACTGTCCGATTTCAGGTCCGATAAACAATGACACGTCATATGAAATATAAAATATATAAATATAAAATTCGCAGCACTTCGACCATTGCCGCAGTTGCCGGCCGTTAAAGTCTACAATCTATGAAAAAATGAAATTGCATATTTTTTGACAATTCACAGATGCTTACTAATTCTCTTTCAGTATGCTCCAGTACCACTCGCAATTCAAAATTTAAACTGGAAAAAAATCATATTCCAGCCTCAGGAATTTGTGGTAGAATTTTTGTCCGCACCTTTCAGAGACACCCTGTATACAGACAGCTGGAAATTAGAACTCGAAGAATTATACTTTTAGGAATGTTTTGTCACAGTTCAGAAATTACAGTGATTTGAAATTATTTACAAGAAAGTTGTATCGCTCGATGAATCGCTCAAATCATATTTCTATTCGAAAACATTGAATGACGTCATCACGGTCACATAGAGGAGGAACAAGTAAAAATCAAATCTGAGAGACCACGCAAATAAAAGACGGAAGAGTTCCAGTTGTTTCAATACGAAACTTTTGAAAGTACCTAATGAATTTTTTCTTATGTGAAAATGTTAGCTAACACCTCGGTTCAAAGTTGAAATTGATATAATTATATGTGATGGACGCTCTGGAATGACTGAATAAGTTATGCTTGTATTGCACTGTTTTCGAAACCATCAATTAGCAATATCGTTCGTTACAGGAAATCAACTGATAAATGTAATATCCAGCTGTTGATGAATGAAAGAAGAATATTCCGTATCACTAAATTTTCAGGATGAACTTATCACTTCGCCTCGACCGAATATATGTTGCGATTAGGAGCGGATAGTCCAAATAGGTACCACCAAAGTTATAATTCCGGAGGCCTTTTCTGGGGTCGATGAAGGAATACATTGGAGAAATCATCATAATAGTGTTAATCAGGAACCGTTAAAACAACAACTGACAAATATGATGAGTTTGGGTTGCTATTCTTTACCCTTCAAACGAATCATTCGCAAATATCTGAAACCACAAGTGTACACTGGTGATCAGACATATACACCATATTGGTTAGATCAGGAACATAGAGGTCTTGTGCGGAGGGTCAAAGCTAGTCCCTCCGAATAAAAAAGCTCAAGCATTGACTGCAACCTTCGTGAAGTTGATTATATTTCAGGAATTTGATTAGTTGTATTTGCAGCATATATTCAAATAAATTAATTGTTTCCCCTTTATAGAACACATTCCATTCCTGCATCAGCATTCAGTTGTGAACGATACTTGTACAATTTCTTGTAAGATTTTCATAAAACAGCTACACATGTTTCGATATACACTAGTTTCTTCAAGCAATAGGATTATCTCATTGAAGAAGATATTGTAGTGTGAAATGCCTGTTGCGTTTTTGTTAACCTTATTACAGTGAGAACCTCACAGTGAGCTATTTCTACCTGAAAAAATTTAGCTTAGATAACTTAATTCCACAGATTTTCATCATCACTTTCAAAACTGATGTTTCAAGTTTGTAGTATTTGGAGAAATGGGAGAAACACACATTCTCCATCTTTAACAGAACTGAATGTCATATATCACATCACAATGTTGTTTTGTGATACTTTCGATAATGGACATAAAGTTGAAAAACAACATGAGAATGTAAAGCATTATGTTAATTTGATCGATAATAATAGACTGATAATGTTTACTCAACAGAAAACGTAAACAGTCTATTCAACAATGGTTTATATATCTATGATAATAACTGTGATCCCTTTCCTTTGAAATTTTATATAACGAATATTCCAGGTTTCTTGGAAATGCCACAATAATAAAAAAGATGTCCATTGTTAACAACTGTTACAGAATTCCTCAATTTTAAATAGTAAAGATTTGAATAAATTGAAAACAAAAGGCGAATCAATTTTTTTATAACGATATATCGTTATAAATTGCTGTTCTTAACCACTTAACGTCGAAAATGGACCTGTTTTCAAAAAGAAATCATTGAATGTCAAGGACTTTAGTGAGCTCATAGTATGACTGAGCTGAACTAATATCGAAGAATATAATTGTGAATTGAGTAGATATTTCTTTTGATTGATCTTAAATCGCTGAAACCCACTCTTTTTGTTGAAAGATCAAAATATTGACATAAACTATACAAATTTGATAACTGAAGCTGTGCCTGAAAAGTTCCATCCTGAAACGGGGAGGTGTTAAATAATCTTTCATTCTTCACACTCAGGTTGTGAACATCTGTTCGATGAGTGGTTTTTAAATGGAAATAATAATGCAAAATGAAAAAGTCATATTTGATCAAGCAATATTTTGCAGTTTGTGAGAAATTCGTTGGCACCTCCGCATGCTATAAATGAACCATAAACTGAAGTTTAATTTTTTGTTTTCCTGCTTTATATTGAATAGTCAAACACATGCCGTAAAATACACCAGCATAGTTAAAATTCAAGAGAACCATTGCCTCGTAAAATAACGCCCTCAAACTCAGTGAAAAAAAAATCAATATTAACATCTGAAAAAACTCCTAAACTACTTGCTTTTCGAACGGTTGAAAGAGAGCTTTCATTTATTTTCATATCAAGAGCATGAATTATAGTGTTACGTCTTTCTTTCGGAACGAAAACAATAACATTGAATTTCAAGTTGTTGATGAGCAGACAATTATTTGGCGAATCTGTCTGTCTGAGATTTCTACTCCGCCTGAACTGCTCCTTGTCCTTATCGTTATCCAGCGATTGTCTATAACACTTCTTCCTGTTTTTTCAATCTGTTTAAGGTCATCAATGTTATCAATTCATTTCGGAAGTGTTACTGATATTTTTTCTGTAATATAGTTTCTGTAAGTTGATCCGTTTTATTTAAATTCTACTTCAAAATAATAACTGAATATGTACAGCCGGTACAGCTGTAAAATATCACGAGACCAAAAGCCAATTTTCATGTTTGCTGAAAAAATAAACCCCCTGCATTCATTATTATTTGTGAAATCACTTCATGTCAAGGTAGTTGGCATATGAAAAAAACACTATTTTTTGTTCATATTTTTCTGCACCTGTCCTCTATGCGCAGTACCTGGTGTCCTAAGGTACGTCTAGCCAACACATACCTACCTTCGTATCTTCCCAAGAGATGCATTATAGCAAAATCTCATGGTGCATAAAACACTTCATGAAACGTGCATTAGTTATCCGACTATTGCTATAAGAGATCAATGAATATCAACCTGTTCATGATGTCGGCTTCTGGAAATCAGGTTGTTTCTGTTTGTAGTGAGTTGTTTCAAAAGTTTTCGACTTTCAATTTCCCCAATTGACGAAAAATTCAAATAAGGAGTACCAATGAATATCAATGAATACTTCTCTAAAGAGTGGTTCGCATTTTCATAATTTAAAACTACTCACCTTCCTTGGAAACGGTTATAACATTACTGAATGGTTCTGACTAAAATGATGAAGCTCAGAAGAACTAAGATGAGCAAATTGAAATTATGAAAACAATGATATGAAAGAGAGTGAAAAGTTTGCTTGAATACGGTTGACAATTTTCCTTGCTGAATGGTTCGGACAATCATTGTGTATATTATTAACTCTATTGAAACCTTTTTCTAAGAACGGAAGGATAGAAATACAAATCGAATAAGGTGATCAAATCCATTTCAACTTTTTATTTGGATTTGATTATCTTTTTCGATTTGTATATCTATCATTTCGTCCTTAGCTACAGGTTTCAAAAGAGTTAATAATATTGACAATGGAAACCCGAACCATTACCATTCAGAGTGAAAAGTGTACAAAAATCTACCATTCAACAAGGATCATTTTGTCGACCAGATTCACAGAACATTAATACAGAGAAGTCCATTCCTGACCTCGATTATATCCCTACTTTATGCCAATAACACTGATGATTTGTATAATAATTGTAATTTCGAAAACAATTTAATGCATTTATTATTATCTTAATTTTAATAACAAAGGATATGTAACTCAACCACGGTGAATCAAAGAACTAGTTATAGTATATAACATAACATGGTGGAAAGTGAAACATTTGTGTTGAGAAAAATATATTGCTTGCTGAGGCTGAGCGCCGAGGTGGGCAATTTTGAAAGAAATGTTTCTTTTTTCCCCAGGTTTGTATACTATTTTATTCACAATCACTTGAAATGATTTCATGAAATAAACAAAAAATAATTATTTGTAACAATAATTTCAACAATTTTGTGTTTTAAGTACGTATTGCACATAAACAAATTTCATGACGCTCCTATAAATGTCAATACTGCCGATCTTTATTAATGTCATTTGCCTACGCAGGAGTTGAAATAATAATAATATCTTTTATTTCCATAGACTTGACAATACAAGCATCGGATCCGTCAAATGATAGTGTATATACAAACATCACAAAAATACTGAAGATATCACAGAAAAAAAAACTTGAATAGATACATTCCTGAGATACGAGTATCACATTTTATATGCTAAGTACTCAGACAGAGTGTAGAAAGACTTGCGAAGAAGTAGATACTCAGACAGAGAGTAGAAAGACTTGCGAAGAAGTAGAAATATAAGAAGAAGAACAGAGTGGAAGTAGAAATAATTCACAATTCATCTCCATGAGGTTTGCTGCGAATAAACTACGTTTGGATAACTTACGGAAATATTAACGGTATTTTCGACAACGAAAATGGACTAGCTCTCAGCGACGAGAGCGCTGAATAGTCTACTCGAGAAAAAGGTTAATAAAACGATTTGTGGCTTCCGAGAAAGAATTTGAATACCTTCATTCCTCCTGTCCGTTTGGTAGTGGGATGGTGTCTAATAACTGTGATATCGTGTTGAACGTAGCTTATTTTGTACAACTGCGTTGGTGTGTACACCTTAGCGGGAATCCAAGCAACTCATGAATACCGATGAGCAGAATGACGTTTCAAATTAAAAAATTGGACGAAGATGCTGACAAGAGGTCGTCAAAGTGTTTTTCCGACTTCGCCTTCTTCTGGATGAACAATTGGTCACTCTAACTTGAAAGTAGAAGCACATTTTTGAATGATTGTAAATAAAATATTTTATTCGCAGCCTGCGTCTGAATTTCACCAATTTAATCTATCATTCGTTTCAGGTAGATTCAAGTATTTTATTTTTATTTTTTGTCAAAATACCCTGTATTATGAAAAACATTTTATCTCTCATTGATCAATTCTAATTCTGACTGGGAGAGCTATTGTAAAATTATTGTGAATTACGTTTAGCTGTTCTGTTACTGGAATCGAAGGCATATCAACCCAACTCATGGACAAATTGATGTCCACACTACCAATGAAAATTCGATTTCGAACAATTGAGGAAAAGTGATGTGTGTAATCATGCGGTTTGTTTCTATTCACGCACGAATACTTTGCGGTCAGTGCGGCTTGCCTGGGATGTCACGGTTAGAATTGAGCGAATACTACTGAAAATGAAAGTGCAGGATACTGTTGCAACACGAATTCCCGAGAATATATGGAACCCTCAATTACATTTCTGATAATCGCATTAAAATATGCAATTTATGTGAGTTCCGTCATGAGAACAATAGTTGATGTCATTTCTCAGATTCGAATGATAACTGGAATTGCAATGATATAATGAAATGAACCACAAGATCCTCATGTTTTTTGTTCTGGTGAGGAACCCAATATTAATTTCAGCCTCGAGATTGTTGTATACCTCTAGAAATTTCTTATATGACGAAAGTTCAGTAGTGGAAAATCAGGTTGAAATGCAGTTCGAGCTGGTATGGAATACAGGCGTACTTTCGCATCAAGCGAGCCTGGATCATAGCGAATTCTAAAGAGACCACTTCATATTTCCGAAGAATTATCGAACAGTATACTGACTGGGCTTTCAATTCTATCAACAGATCAGTCCCGTGATATATGCCATGTTTTATGATGAAAATATCAATACTCAATGAAAATGAAACAAACCACATATGTTTCTACTCAAATGTGTCAAAAATATAGTTAATACTAAACTGCTAGGCAAATCATCTTCAGAATGATTTGTTCAGGCCAGTCTCGACAGGTTGATGACACCTGTCAAAAAAAAATAATTGCTTTGCTGGTAAATACCACTTGGTGCTTTGAATTATATATCCGACAAGTGATATTGAAGGGTTCTGTAAAGAAGACATTGCTGCATTCGGTGATACAGATATACCGCAATTAATTTTCAATTATTGCTGACCGGCTTCAGGTTTATTGGTCTTTCTTGGGTTCTCATTGATAACTTGGAAGTCGTTGCGTGGTTACTGGGCTGAACCGTGTCAAAAAACAACTATTTTTCTGGCTTATACTACTAAGGGCAATGGATAATATCTGACTGGTGCCAGCAGTCATAGTACCTCGAACAAAGCGAAATAATTCCATCATTGCCTCATTTCTTCAACGAGAAAGATGGTTGAATATTTTTTTGTCATAAAATATTGGATTCCTCATGTGTGATGTTGAAGGATTGGAAAGAGTAATATTGTTAGTGAGTCGAGTACCATAACTTGACCGTACCTGACACAATAATTTCCTTGTACTTTCTTTACGAGGAAAATTGCCTCTGAAATGAAAAGGTAAGGCAATGGTAGTATATAATTCACTAAAGAAAGAAGTCTGAAGGAATCATGAACTGTGGCTTTACACATATATTCCACAGCCCTTTGTTGAAGGACGAAAACAGGTGTGATTCACAAATTACGAAGTAGGTATTCCTTGCTGAATATTAGCTAACTGAGTTGGATATAGATTTTATGGTAAGGCAGCCTGAAGACAGTTTATTTACAATTGGCTGCTCTGCCATCCAAAGTTCGATTTATAGTCCTAATAACTCATTCTCTATGGTCGATGATTTGCTTATGAAGAAATATTTGGTTAGGTTGCATTTGGAAGAAATGATATTTGTTTTTAATATATTTGAGGATATTTGCATAACACCATTGCTTCACTTTTCACTTTCAATATTTATTTGTAGTCAATCTAAATTATTGTTATGCCAAAGTATATGTACCACCAGCAAATATCGTGAATTCCCCTCTATACAAATATCAGCAAAGTTATTGATAAAACATTCAATATAGTCGATGGACATACTTGAAGAATGGCGTTAAATCAAATCATCCTTCGAACAAATCGTTCAGGAGAGTCTGAAACTACCTACAAAGTCGGTTTTGGCTGTCATCTTTCAGAAAATAACTACTTCCCTGGCTAATACCACGAATGCGAAATCCTGCATTTGCTTTTGGCGATACGAATGAAGGAATTGATTTTCAATTTTTTGACTGATACACTTGCATACCAGTTTCGAGCTATTCGACTACTCTGGCGAATTCGGTTTTTTTATGTGTAGATGGCACAATGACTTCGTGTTGTTCGCATCAGCTTTGGTCAAGGCTTGATACTATGAGAGGTGTTTGATTTAATTATGGGAAGTCATCGGCCTAATGTTGTTGATGGCACTACCTCGTGCTGGCGAGAGGCCAAATAGCCCGAAACCGGTCTGCATCTGTGGCCATCCCAATAACTGGTTATCAATTCCTTCATTTGTTTCGGCAGAAGCAAATACAGGATTTTCTTCTGTGAAGAAACCTGCACTGGCACAGTGCAATGCCCTTCGTCGTATCAACCAGGGGAGTAGTTGTTTTCTGACAGGTGCCAGCCAAAACCTACTGTGTAGATAGTTTGAGACTGGCCTGAACGAGTTTTTCGAAAGATGATTTGAAGTTATTGAGGTATAATAAAAAAGCAAAGAGCCGAGGACAAATCCCTGAGTTACCCCACCTACAATTTCAATTTTTTATGATCTCATATTGATGAAGTTCACCTTATGAACACGGCCTGATAGACATAATTCAAACCATAAAGAAATGTTACCCCTAAATCCGTAGATTTTTCACCTTTGCTGCAGCAACCTCACCATCATTAAAATGAAGATAAAGATCTCGGAGGAAAAATATTGCATCATTTATACTTTTGGATCTTCTGATTACAAACTGGTTGGAATGAAGAAAATGAATTTCAAGAAAGTTCAGCATACTTTTTTCCGTCAATTTATCAACAAGTTTAGATGAATTCAATTCTTTTCACGGACATGTAATGTAGAAAATAGTTCTTTCTCCATCAATACAGCAATTTAGCTAATCTACCCCCCAACGAATAGACCAGGAAAACAACAATCCCAACTTCGACATTAAAACCTACGTTCGAGTGACTGGTATTCAAACATACTCCTCTCACAATTCGGTTTGACAATTGATAAATCAGTTAAGATTTAATCGGTAAAACAGCACTGGTTGATCAGCTTTCTCTCTGCTTTTTTTTCTTCCCGTCAAGGTGTGATACTAAAGATGAATGTTTTCGCAAACGCCCTCTCACAATTCGGTCCGACTATGTATAAGTCAATTACGATTTCATCGGTCAAATAGCAATGATTGATCAGCTTTCTCTTCGCTTTTTTCGTTCCCGTCAAGGTGTGGTACTGGAGACGAATGTTTTCACGGACGCTGGAATATTGAAAATAGTCCTTTAGGGTATTAATCCGTGTGCACAGTGTTGAATTGTTCGACGTTGCTGAGGTTATTATCAAGACATCACAGACATATCTCAATGAATTACGTAATCAAAACGATCAACGGATTGAACGGCAGGAAGGAGAGAGGTCTGATCGAGAGATGCAGTTTGGATGGGACTGTAAAGAGTTTTACCAGTTTTCGGACCTTATTGTGGGATGTGTATTTTATATACCAATAACCTGAAGGCGAAACAGGCAGTCGAAGTTAGGATTGTGATTGGGTCAATCTGTGGGGACGTTGATTGGTTAGATTGCGATATCGATAGAAATATTCCATTAATTCCTTGATAATGACTCCAGCATGAGAGTCGAAACATCGAAACACTTCAAAATTCTGCACACAGATTAATACCCGGAAAGACTATTTTCTATAAGTTCAGATAAAGTTGGCAGAAGTGGAATGAGTTTCCAGGTATATTAGGATCACCTCCTCCATACAACGAAAAGGTTTCAGCAATTTTCAGACAAGCAGGGAACATACCATTTATTACCGATATATCGATATAGCTTCAAACAATATTTCCAATGCCTCACATGTTGAACTGAAAAATATAATGATTGAAATATCATCCCACCGCGAAGAGTTTTTATTTTTCAAGGCCAAAATCATTTCCATTGTTCCATTTCCAGGGGTGGGTGAATAACTGGGGGAATTTTCTATGGATATATGCTTTTAATAATTGATCGGGTTCAATTAAGATGATATTTTTCCACTCAAAATTAAAAGGTCCATAATTCATTATAATTCATTCCACTATCAATATGAGAGGAATTGCTTTTTCCTCTCAATTAATTAGCAATTTTGCACGTTTCCCTTTCCTTGTTTCCCGCATTCGAGTATCATAATAAATATCATTATCATAATAGTTATTTATGTAATAAGGATCATAAAGACGATCATTATGGTACAAGTCGTGAATGTTATCGGCTACGCCTCGCCCGATAACACGGCGTGTGCCATAATGATTGTTTATAATTCGTAATACATACAAAATTTTATCTGATGGCATTTATATCAATACATTTGAATAAACTTCTTTGATCAAACCATTACATGTTTTCCTTATAGAATTTCATTATGGTACTTAGTACCATAATGAGCTTCCTTATGTCATCAAAATTGAGCGACATAACGTTGTCATTATGACATGCCATCAGATAATAGATATTTATCGCAATTTTGATTGCTTTCTATGAATTCTGCTTTAATTGTTATAGTAGTTGATAATGAGTCAATATTTAGGTGAAATTTTCTGATATAATAGAGGTACCTACTTCATGTTTTTGGCAGGAACTTTTATGCCTTTCATTTAAAGCTTTTTTTTCATTCAGCTCACAAGATATGTTCCCAATTGGTCCCCATACATATTCGTGAAGATTTATCAATTTTTTTATTCGTTTTGTATGTGATGCTTGTTTGCTACTATAGTTATGAAGGAGAACTTACCTAGAACTGCATCACGATCAGATAATCCACCATTGACAACTTCACAAATAATTCTGTCCTAAGGTTGAATTAACAATCTAAAAGACTTTGAGTATTTACAAATTTGGGTTTCCTTTTTGAGATTTCCTCAAATTGTAAGACAAATAAGTTATCAGATGTAGTTTCGAACTGCAGTCCATCATTCAGATAAATAATATTGAAATCAACTGTCATGGGTGTACCTAGTCGGTTTGAAAAGGAGGTTTGGTAAAACAATCTCTGAAATATGTAAAAAAGTATCCAGAGGAGTGAAGGTGAATCTATACATGCTCACAATGAATATATTATTTTTTGGTAGAAAACTATTGAAAATTCAAACTCTCTCTACTTATACCAGTATGTCATTAAGTTTATCAATATTCGTTAAATTATCAGAGTTCAAAAACCACTCGTGTGAAACAATTAGTGTTCCGCCATGGGTATATCTCTCACTATAATATTTGGAAATCATCAGATAATAATGTAGGAATGATGGTTCATTAGAATTTAGCCAGTGTTCCGTTAATAATACTATATTAGGGCATCCAAATCTTTCAAACTATATGTTCTAGTTCATCAGTTGAGCATTGTCGGAGCATTTTTTTTTTCGACAACTTCAATGGACAAGAGTTTTTTTGATTCCTCTATCAATCAATCAATGTATTTTCATCTACGGGGAACAGTAAAATCACCGTACTGCCTCTCTCTACCAGGCAGGAGGATATAAAATTACGAATTCGTTAGCCGCGTTACAAACTTTTTGGAAAGATTCAGGAAATATACAGAAAACGGTGGAAGACATTCTGGAAATGTATTATGAGTGTATTATTGAAAGCAAGACTAGGAATGACATATAACATGTTGTTATTTCCGAATCGGTCATTTCATATAGAATGCGGAGACTGATATATGGGAAGTTCCGTTTGAAAAAATCAGATAGACTCAACCTTAAGTTGACGAAAATCGAAGTAGCGGATGAATATGAATGACTATTATATGCCATTTTCGGAACTTCGATGAAACAACATAATAAATGCCCTTTCATTCAGAGACGAATTCTACAGGAATTTAGTAACTTGGCAACGGCACAATGTGGCGGAAAGCAAATGGAGCGCTGAGTAAGGAACAATGGGACCATTGTCTTGAAAGAAAAATGAAATTATTGATTCATTTCAAGGAATTACCCCATTTGCTCTCACAGATATATGCACCACCCTGTACATCTGAAACTTATTTGAAAATGTGGTCCTCCTGGTGTCATATAACAATTATGTAACATGAGGACATCGGAAATAATGATTGTGACTAGGTCTGATTTGTAACATTATTTTGATGATAATTTCTGAATCGCTCAGTGTATACTCATAAAACTCTATTTCCATCGAATCCGAATAGAAAAAAACAATGTTAAAAAAATATAAGCAACGCTTTTGAGTATCCCATGTATGGGTGAATCATTCGAAAGGACTAAGTTCTTTGATCTAAAACATTTTTCGTTAATTTTATACATTTACCACAAAATTCCTATTGAAGTTCGATGGAACATAAACAATGTGTTTTGTTGGCGAACTGCATACTATATTATATAGCAGAGCGGGGCGGATTTGCGGCTCCATAAATAATCAGAGGATAGCAGGACATAAGATATTCCTTAGCACGAAACAGACCACCAAGCTCTGGAGAAACACTTTTCACAGTCGATATTATATGGGATTCCAATGGGATCCTATCACTGATCGTAATTTCTAGCATCGAGATGATTGATACATCATAAATGTCACTCCTGAGGTCCAAATACTGACTCATGACAAATCGTCTTTCTTTGAGAAGAGACATGCTTGGGTTTGGTTAACATCAACTATAGGCCAAGCAATAGAGATATTGTCCTTGACAAAAATACTACCTGGAAGCCGTCTGTGTCATCCGGTGCAAGACAGTCTGTAGTTTATTCCCATCGTGTCCTCTACTCGAAAATGCCATTTTTAATTTTTTTATAAACAATAAATAACAAAAAATCGCGTTTTTTAGCTTTTTTTTTGTAAAATGGAAACTTTTGAAGTAGAGTCAACGGTACAAAAGAAATAACTGTATACAATTGAATTCCCAAGAGAATGACGGGTTAAACGTTCCGATCGGATAATTAGAACCGGAGAAAAGCCGGAAAAACCAGAAAATTCTGTTGTTTTTTTTTAATTCATAACTCTGCCATTTTTCAATATCAAGAGCTGAAACTTCGCACGATAGTAGCTACTGACGTGCACTTTATGTGTGCAAAACTCGGATCAGTCGGAATAATAGTTTTCGCATAATCCCCATTCAATGTTCACGTCTTTATGCCAAATCTATTTTTTAAATTTCATCCGGATGACCTCAAACGCATCCAGCTCTCCATGAAAATTAAAGAAAAAATTCAAATGAGGATTGTGCGAAAAATATTAATCTGACTGAATCCAGGCTTTGCACACAAAAAGTGCACGTCAATAGCTATTATCGTGCAAAGTTTCAGCTCTAAATATCAAAAACTGGACTGAAAAAAACAATTTTCTGGTTTTTCCCGCTTCTATCCGGTTCTAATTATCCGATCGGATCGTTCGACCCGTCATTCTCTTCGGAATTCAATTATCTACAGTTCATCCCTATGCACCGTTAACACTGCTTCGATAGTTTTTATTTCACAATGAAAAAACTAGAAACACTCAATTTTTTGTTGTTTATTGTTTATAACAAATTAAAGGCGGCCGCATATTTCCTACTTTTGGATACGATTGTCTGAAACGATTGTCGGATCAGGGCATCGGACGCTCAAATATCTATAAGTTTATATGATAATATCGCACACCTACGATCAGATATCGGATCGGACGTCCGACTCGGATGCAAGAGCAGCCCGTCCTACCAATCGGACCTATTAAAAGTCTGGTCCGACTACCGGAAGGCAAGCCGTGCATTGATTTTGCATAGTCTACCGCAAACATACGATTGTTTTTGTCAGTTTCATCAGTTTTGCGTAGTGAGTGTAGAGCAAAGATGTGTGAAACCATGTGCGATACCGAAAAGTTGATTACCGCGGTCGAAAAATATCCCTGTAGTACCCGAGAAAAAGAAGGCGAAAAAAGATATACCAAGTCAAATACTGGACATGATGAAAAAGAGGAAACAAGAACCCGCAGTTGATGACGATGACGATACAAAATTTTTATTAAGTTTTCGAAGCGACATGAAAACAATGACAAAAAGTCAGAAATTGGATTTCAAACTTGGAATGCTACAACTAGTGAAGACGATTACATTTCCTCCACCTCCACGACAAGTTCATTCTTCGCTTTCGTCACACAGCTACACACAGAGCCCTCAGATGATCTTCACTCCGAGTCCAAGTTCAAATCAAGAAATTCATACTACTGGGCCAGTACCATCATATCATCAACAATCACCATTATCGCCACCGGACCATTCACAACATAGCTTGTCAGGACATGCTGATAATGCTGTTGTATATGAGTTTCTCCAGTTTAATAAGAACAATTGAGTATTATGTACAAAACTTTTCCATAACTAACATTGTAACTAATCAATAATAAAAAATTTCTTACCTGAGAGTGATAGCTAACGGTTCTTCTGGGGAAATTGCAAGTCTCAAGTGTGTGTCCCGTTTTTTTATATCCGCCTGAATTAAATTAAATAATCCATTGAAAGAAGTTATTGACATTCGATAATAATCGAAAAATTTCTCTGGATGAGCACGTAACTGAGAATGTAAAACTGACTTTGTTGAATTCTTTTTGTATTCAAGGGATGTATCCAATAGCGTCGTTTTAACTTCTGTTTCCGTTGTGAGAGTAGAAAAGCAATTGCCAATAACTCTTCATCGTCCATTTTCTATCCGATGTATGAGAACATTCTCTGTATTAATACAACGAACAACGGAATTCAAATAAAATCGGAAATATTTTGTCGGCAGTGTGCGGTAGTGATCCGATTTGAAATCGTTTCAGACAATCGGATCCGATTGTAGTATATGTGCGTCCGCCTTAAAACTGGCATTTTCGAGTAGAGGACATGGTGGGAAAAAACTACGGACTGTCCTGCACGGGATGGCACAGGCGGCTTCCAGCTAATATTTTTGTACAATATTATGGCTCTATTGCTAGGCGTACTAGTAATATTGTTCATTTCACATCAAAATTTTCGTTTGGTTATGTCAATTATCATCAGATAGTGATTATTTCTGCTCTAAAATTATACACTGCGGTTGCCTTGAGTTTGAGTGGAGCAGCGTATCCAGTCACCCAACATTGACGAGCAAAATTTGGAGCATGTCTGATTTAATCGTCCAACACTTTCAAACGCGCAATTTCTCGATTTGCGGTTTGGATTTTTGCCAAGTGATTTTCAACAAGACGCGATTTTTGCCTTCGAAGACACGCCCCTTATGAACAGACCAAAACTAATTTCATTTGTTCGTTCAGCGAAATATCTGTAATTGTCTCGACAAGCAAGGTGATCTTCTGTTTATATCAATTCGTCATTTTGTGTTCAGGTAATCAGGGTTTTCTGAATTGAGGTTACGAATAGTGAAATGTAAAGCGAAAAATAAACTAGAAGGTGAAACGATGATTTTTGTCTGTCGAGGACGACGTATTTTTAAACCTCAATCACGAAAGTATAATTATTTTTCCAATTTCCGTTGATTTGTACAGCTACTGCCAGCATAATAAACTGTTGTTTGTTTCCGAACACTAGAATTGAAAATAATTTTAGATCAGGAATAAAAACAAAGCATCAATTTTCATGTAACAGAGTGGACCAAACTTGTGTTGGATGTGTACTTCCGAAATATATCATGGCCCCTATTCCATAATATTTGGGATGCGAGAAGGTAACGCAATAAGTTACTTCTCTTCAGGAAGTCGTTGACCTCTGGCTGGTATTTTTGTATCATAAAATTATACCAAGTCATAAGGGAAGGTGTCCAAGGAGCAAGATACTGGTGACGTTATGAGGATCATATCTTGAGAACTGGCTTCGTGAGTATTCGAGTTATTAAAAATAGTACTGATGTTACAGTGACAAAATTTAATCTCAAGCTTATTACGACTGTCAAAGGAATGGTATTCCGGGAATAGTCCCTCAATCAATTCAGTGAAGTCTTCTTAAAAAAGTGTTAGAAAATAATTATATAAACTTTTTCTGAACTTTTTTAACTAATGACCAATGTGGTCACTGAATGATTGTCTCTTCAGTAATTTTGGTTGTCTCCGTGCTTATATCCTTTGTTTCAATATATTATCATGATTCTGGTTTTGACGACAGCCATTGAATGCTGCTTTTTCAGAGGCAACTACTTCAACAGGTTGAAGTGTTTCTATACTATATAACCGCAGCAAAGTTGATTTCAGATATTTCGTTGGCCCACTATGCTGAACCACAAATCGAAAACAGTTTTTTCAGGAAGAATATACAATAGTAATGAAGTTTGAAGTGCGATCATAGTTACCTACTGAATAGGACAGTACAATTCCGATCTATAACCGGAATTTCAGAAATGTAATCTTTATTCTTAACTTATCTTACTTATATTACTGCTTTTTAATACCTTGGCAACGGTTGTTACTAAAAGACCCATAATGCCCAGGGCATTATGGAGGGCATTATGAATCATAACGCTGCTAAATATTTTTTCCTGTTATTCAAAAAATCAACTACTCAGAAAAAAATTATATAAAACTGTACAAAAAAGAGACTAATCAATTTCGCTCAAATATTCGGAACAATAACTTTTTTTTTCGGAAACGGGATGGGCTATCATTGTAGCAATTTTGTTCTTCGAGGAGATACTTTCTTCCATATAGCTCTCCGCTACCGTACTACTCTTCCATTTCCCATGTGATTTTAGTATTTCAAAGGAAGCACCACCTTGAACAAGAATCGTTGACGACGTTCGGCGTAGACATTCGAGTTTGATAGAAGGAACACTTCCTTTAGTATTTTTTCCTACAGGTAACCCAATGCATTCATTATTTCTGTAGGTTGAAAAAACCTAGGTTGTTTGCATCTTTTCGGTCGTAGTGCAATGTACTTTGGAATTAATTTCAAAGCTTCTATTTCGCTTTCTTCAACAGTGGTGAAACTTTTTCAGGTGCAGGTCTTGGTTTCTGGTACCTTCATCAGTGAAACGGCTCCTCGGTCTTCAATGTCATCAATTGCCATTGACCATTTCATGACGTCTCCAAATATGCCGATTACCAGAACAACTTTATGTAGCAGAAAAGAATCTACGAAAGCGTAGAGCGGACATGCAATATTTTTTCCTTAATTTCGACTTTAAAGTCATGTATATCAGACGTTATTGACTTCAACAGAAGTCCCTCGACAAGTAGGCCTTTCGGTGCCCCACCCTGTATATCAGACGTTATTGACTTCAACAGAAGTCCCTCGACAAGTAGGCCTTGTCTCCAACTACCAACGCCATTATAAAATACCTTCCTGTGTAGGCGAACAGGTCATTCAAGAATTGGTAGGGTGTAGCTCATAAGGTGGGGAAATTTGTATTCACTTATGAATGGACAAAAAAGGTTTGGGCCACAGAATGCATTTTTTTCTTCTGGTGTATCCCTTACACTTCATATACACACAACCCAATCGACGGTATGCTCAGTATATTATGTGTTCTTGTAACTGAGCCTTATAATTCGAATCAGCTTAATTTCGAGTTGAAAGTCGAAATTAGTGTTAATTTCGAGTTACAACTCGAAATTAGCTTAATTTCGACTTAAAAGTCGAAATTAGTGTTAATTTCGAGTTACAACTCGAAATTAGCTTAATTTCGACTTAAAAGTCGAAATTAGTGTTGATTGCGAGTTACAACTCGAAATTAGCTTAATTTCGAATAAAAGTCGAAATTAGTGTTAATTTCGAGTTACAACTCGAAATTAGCTTAATTTCGACTTAAAAGTCGAAATTAGTGTTAATTTCGAGTTACAACTCGAAATTAGTTAATTTCGACTTTAAAGTCGAAATTAAGGAAAAAAATATTGCATGTCCGCTCTACGCTTTCGTAAGAATCATCTGGAGCTCTTCTTATGAAAAGTAATAATTGTCCACCTTCCAACACCTTTGATTTTTAAGAAATGTATCCTTTTGATTCAACTTTCAGAAAAGCCATCAGTTGACTGAATGCTGATATATTTATTAATGTTTTCTATAACAATCAATGTTGATTTCTGCTAAGAGTATTTTGTCCACAGACTATTTGCACTATATTTTTCAGACTGAAATAATGTGAAATAAATGAAAAATATTAATATTTTCCATGAGATAAACCCACCAGTTTTCATATTTCCATTCCAAAAAATGGTCATACTCCTCGTATAAGTATTTGGATTTCACTGGCAGTAAATTATAATAATAATGTTTATTGCACCCAAGAAATAACAATTATTTATGATAGGGAACAGTTTCGATTCAAGCAGTTGAATGTAGTTTGCAAAAAAGGATTTGTACCAAAAAATAATGAACACACCTATGCATGAGGCGCACACACATATATAATTACCTAACGCTTTTTCAGCTTTGAGCTTCACATTCTGTGGGATCTCCATAATTATTACACAATCGTTTTTAGTTTCCTCCGCTGATAAGCTTGTCAATTCTTTCGAAAATGCAGCATCGTGTAAGTAAATAAACAACCCATAGCACCCTCTTCAATGTTTCCATGGCAACTGCATAGAAGCTCACTTGTACTCATTTGCCGACCAATGGCGTCCCTATGACTTTTTTTTTAATTTATGTGTATATGATAATATTTTGTAAATGTTTTGCATGTATATAAATAATAAAAAAAAATTCATTTAGATGCACGAAATACAAGAAAATAACACATCACATCAATTTGTTACATTATGGAATTTCATACGATATTACAAGCTTGTCGCATTTGTATCATGATTCATACTCGCGACAAGCTTTTATATCATCTGAAATTTCATAATGTGACAAAATGATAGATTCGATTTACTTCAGTTCATTTTCTTCTTTTGTGAATATTTGGATAGAATATTTGAATAAAACCTTTTTTTCAAAGGTTTACTTTCATTTTGTTCTTTTTAGCCAATCCTTTGATTTTTGTGACATCGAAATCGTCGCAACAAGCTGAAATATTTTAACGAGTCAAAATAGATCAATAATTCATTTCGAAGCACTTCGACGACGTCAGATAGAGACCTAACGCGTTGCTATCTTATCGTGCCCACAAAATAATTGGAAAGCTCAGGAATTGGTAATGATCGGCAGTATAGTTTTCATACCAGTAAACTTCCTGGGCTAGTAGTAATAATAATATTAAATACCGTTTGAATGTCATTATTTTGTGGTGGATAAATTTTTTCTTCCCTGTTTCTAACAAACCACAATCTGACTAAATAGGAATTAATATTGTAATCTATACAATAGAACACAATTAAATTGTAGATGCTATCATGGACATCTCAAAACTGGCTACAGAAAAAACATATTTTCAAATCAAAAATGATTTTTATCTACAGTCGCAATATAATAATACAATAATTTATTTGCCCATAATTCGTTTCAAGATGAGATCCATTGTGATATAGATATTCAACCAATAGAACCCCATTATTTACAATCTGTCATGATATTCTTTGACGTTTATCAAAATCAGTACCTAATTTTCATAGAATAAATAGCTAAACTTCGATAATCATAATATAAAATGGCTGATATCAGCGATATAGAACAATAACTATCAACTACTCCACGCGAATATCGGAGAAAGCAGAAAATGCAGTACAGAATATTTTGCTTCAGAAATCTGAGAAAGTGTACGAAAACTTTATCAACTCTTCATTTTCGATAGACCTCAGTGAGGTAACTCGTGGCGAGGCCAGCTAAGCCGCCTGATTCAAACGTGGGTTTCGAAACTAGTGTCGAGCATCCGCTTCTATTTTCATTTTTTTCCTTTCTTCATTTCTCATCATTGTATTTTTTGAATCACAATTTCGTAGAATTTTCCAGAGAAATATGATTAACTACTATTATTGTGTTCAATATAAATATAAATTTAATATTGACGGTTCCTTATTATATATCGGGTGTAGAAAAAAATAGCGTTTGCAACTCTCATGTAATATCTATTAATACACTCGCATAAACCATAAGGAACTTACCTCCGTCTCGTTTCGTATCCCGGTTAATGCTCGTGTATTTATAATCATCATTACACGATCGTTGCATAATATATTATTATCAACAAGAATTTGAGATGGCTATGGGTCCACCACTTTTCTGATTCTTAGTATAGTCGGAGAGCTGCTAATGCACGTTTCATGAAGTGTTTTATGGGCCTTGAAAGATTGCAATAATGCATCTCTTGGGTAGATGCGAAGGTATGTGTTGGATAGACCTACTTTGGGACACCAGGTACTACGCATTTATTAAGCACTGTGAAATTACTTCATTTTTACATTAAGATTGTTTGCTTCTGAAGAAAACACATCATTTAATATAGGAAAAAGAACTACTTTGAATTCTTGTTTTTCATGTTAACCCCCCTTGAAAGTATCTTCCTCAGTATCTGGTGTCCAAGGTGGGTCTAGCCAACACATACTCACCTTCGCATCTACACAAGAGATGCAATATAGTGAAATTTCAAGGTGCATAAAACACTTCATGAAACGTGCGTCAGCAGCTCTTAGGCTAGTTATATTCATTTGGAATATTTTTGGGATCAATTCATAGAAAGTTATCCAAAAAGTGAAAATATGTTGATGATGTTTCTGATATGGAGTCATGGTCACTATGAAGTTGACACATTTTTGGAACTATTTACAAGCACGAACAAACAATTATGTTCACATCAGAAACACAACATAACAATGAATTTCGATTTCTAGATGTTATGATAATGAAATCGACACTTCATGTAGACACATGTGTATATCGAAAGAAAACTTATAGTAGCAGATATCTTCACTATGAAAAAATCAATGAATAGATACCTAGAAAAATTTATAGTGAAAACATTGTCAGAAAGGAAGGAGACATACAACCTTCACAAACACACAAGTGTATCAAATATTATGCCTCATGTCCCTCATCGGTCTGAAAATATAAAACCGATCGCAACAGGTATAATGTTAGAACAACATTTAAAGCAACAAATACTTCACGTTCGATACTGACACATACTAAACCATATAAAACAACAGAAAACACAAAGAATTGTTGAAAATTTTGCTAGATATCCTTTACCCTAAAACCAAACTGATATTTTTTGCACTCGATGCGCGTTTCGCTAACACGATTATCATCTTCAGGAGAAGAGAATTGATACTCGCGTCGAGTGCAAAAAATATAAGTTTGGTGTTGGTAATTGATCTATAGAAAAAGTTTCAACTTTTACACCAAAGGTTTCAATCTCATCTTTTACATAGAATTGTATTAGTCGAATTCCTTGTTCTTGTGGTCACAAATATATAGGTAAAACGTCACGGCCCTCAGATGTGCGAGAGAAACAAGATGTACATCAGGAAAAACATATGTCTGACGAAACAAATCACACAGTAGAATGGGGTGACACTAAATTATGACAAAAGAGGGTAATGACAGGAAACGAAAATTAAAGGGATCTGCTTTCAAATGCTGGGAAGATTGCATTTGTACGAGTTCGCTTGATATGGATCGCGGCCTGCCCCTCCTGAAGGACAGAATGTTATGTCAGATCTCAAATTTTTGACAAATATCAATTATGAGAATTGTCAACGAGAAATATTTGAGAAGGAATTTGCGTTTCGAGAAAGGAAGGGAATATTTAAATAGCAATAGAATCAAATTTTATAGAATGGTTCGTACTTACAAATCTCTGAAGCCTCAATAACTAGCTCGAGTGATCGGACGATCGAAGTAGTCCAAGAAGAAGCTGATGAATCGAACAGAGGCATCAAATTTCGTCTCTCCGAGTGGAAAGCATAATTATAATATTCGCTAGATGGAAGGTATGATTCAGTCTACGAAAAAATATGCGATTTCGTATCCAATATGTTATGAACTACACGACGATCAGTAAAGCTTTCACTTCTGTTGTATCACTAATTGTCGCAAAATTGAAAAAACGAACATCATACTGTATTTCTGGATAAACTCACCACACAACCAATTATGGTTCTCATCATAAGGTCCTTGGTGGAATGATGTTCTCGGTGCTCTCCAACTTGAACATAGCACCGGCCTGCCAGATGACAGAATTTTTGCCGAACGAATATAGAAGATTGTTGTCCTTCATTTCTCGTATCCATTAATCACTCACTACAGTTTCGTATTATTTAACCTTTCCAATTGATTATTCCATCAAGAAGGCAAACCCATATTGTTGATAAATGTCAAAGTCTGCTCCCGTTGACATAAAAGTTAGGAATTCCACTGTTGATTCTTTGAAATCATTTACATTTGATTCAACTTGAATTCGTTTTCCAATTCATCTCTTGACTTGATAACAACAACGTATCCACATTCGATATTCTTTGGGATTTTAATTGAGCTTCATTTCATTGAAAAGAGTTTTGAAATAATTTTTCCATAAACCGGCTGTAGTCCATTTGCAAATGATCAACAGAGAAGTAAATTTTCAAGTTGCTATGCAAATAATTTTTTGTATCGCATTCACGAATCAGGGTGAACAACAGATTTATCGAGAGATTGATCAAAATAGTATATTTCAGGTGAGAGAAACTTAAAAGTAATTTCAAGCGGGCAACAAAAAATTGTTTTATAGAAACAAGACATGAGTTGACAGTCAAGAACTATCTTATTATTCTTGAAGAAAACAATCCCGAATTTGAAAGACATTCAAGAAACCCTACCTGATTTGGTTCCCTTGGCCATTTTGTCTCAAGAAAGTTCCTCCACAAAACTCGGTTCATTCACCAAACTTCCTCACATTCTACGACCGCAAAAAATTCAGTAAATCCGCGGATTATCCAGACACCGACGCTTTTTCTCGCACGTTCATAAATTGCGCTCTAACCGACAACTGATGCGAGTTCTTTTTTTTTAGCGGCTGTCGGCTAGTCGGAAGTGATTTGATTAAGAGTGTCACTCGACAATGCGAACAACGCGGGTGCAGTGCAAGGAACGGACTCCGGAGGCTGCGTTTATACTGCCTGCCGCTGCTGGTGGACGCTGTGGGGCACTACTGATTCAGTATTCAGATATAGGCAAATGCATTCGCTGAAGTGTGAGCGCAGGAAATATAGTAGTCAAGGTACTCTTGCGAAGGTTCCATCATCAGCAGGCTGATATTGCTTTGTAATCAATAAAAATGATACTTTTCATAAGACCGATCCGTCAAACCCCCACTTTCCCAAGCTAAGACTCCCATACCATCTACGAAATCTTAATTACAATTGGACAAAATACCATAGTCTGCTCTTTGGGGTAAAACATTAACAGTCAATCGAATATTGAAATTAATTTTCTGCCAATTGTTCCGTCAGCAAGCTTTGAGACAATGATAAACTGCGGTTCACATCATACTTGGTAGATTTGATGTCGTACCCATTTTTTTTTCAATTCCGAAACTGATCTATTTTCAGGAATGTTGGAAAGTATTGAAGAAAGCTCGACCGATATTGCATATAACTGATTACGAGAATGTATTGGCCTCGGCTGATCAGCTCGGTAATAAAACTCATACTCGCCTGTTATATTTGCAATATTGGCCTTGAAATGAAATAACTATTATCATATTCGTTTTAATATAATTGAAAATGTTTGATTGGTATTAGTTCGAACTTTAATTGTCTGTAAAATTCACTTTACTAAAACCTGCCAAAAAAAGCAGATAAAAACGCTCCGTTAATCAAAATATTCAAGTATTGAGAATAAAAAGTTGGAAAAAAATATATTTATACTTTCAGAAATTGAACGAGAAGCAATGAACACAATCAAAACCAAACAAAACACGTATTGGATTCAAAAAACTGAATTGAAATAGAAGGCACGGTAATTTGAAAAACAAAAATGAGATGAACTTTGATAAACTAATAAAATCAGAAAAATGATTGAGTAAAAAAAATGATGTATTTATTGAAAATATTCAAATGAGCAGACATTGAACGAAAGTAATATTTAAAATGAATATGAAATAAAAGTTATAACAGTATAATCATCATGCCGTTTCCGTGCTGTAAAGATCTTGAGCTCTCAGCCAAACGACCCAGGTTCGGATCCTGGGAGTACCAGATTTTTTCGAGTCATGTATTTACTGTTCAGTCACGGAGCCAAAGTGGTTCGATTTCCACTTCATGAACTGTGGGCCCCGGGTATCCCTTGCCCACACAATTTCTAATGAGAGCTTTTAAGGGGTTTCAGAGAAACCTGGGATATTTGTCAGAAGGAAATATTCATGAAAACAGTCTGAGAGAAAAAATTAAAAAAAAATGAAAACAAGTTTCAATTCTCGTGTTACTTTCAATTCAATTCTGATTGATTTTCCCTTCTTTTGATCATATGGCCAGGTAGGTCGACGGAGAGATCTTGTCTTGAGAAAAGAAGTATGTGGATGCTTTTTCCTTACTAATCTTGAGTATATATATATATATATATATATATGTATATATATATATATATATACATCCCTCTATCTATAAGTCCTCTCTAGGTAGCGCAGCAATAAGTCTTCCACCAAAAGGAGCGCGTATATTATAGTTTTGGTCGCGTATATGGCATATTTTACTTCCCCTCATCACGAAAATGCCGTAAAATAAAAATGAAAAAAATAAAATTACCATGCAAGTTGATATCTTTACGTCCTCCATCCAAACCACTATATTTGAGTCTTCCGGGTATATATTCGTAGACAAAATCACAGCTCTAAGTACTCCGCGTATATTCTGTTGATTATGAACTCCAGTGGATAGCTCTTCCGACAATGTTGCCAGTCTGTACTCTTTCCGTTGCATTACAGGAGGATATTCTAAGTGAGTTTCAACGTTTTATGCATCAAACAGAATAAGAGGGAGGCGATTGATTCATTTTCAATATCAGTATTATGTAAGGACTCCAATTCGAATATTTATTGCGCCATTAACTTTTTTGTGTATATAAATTACTTCATTTCAATTTTCATTACAATTAAAGTGTTCGTTTCGGATGTTATTATGGCTATCATTTCTTTTTCTGATTATCAAAACACATATAATCTATTGTTGTTTCAAATATGTTTCAGATGATAATAAAAGGATTTGCTATTCGAAGTTCATTGTAGAAAACGCTCAGGGCAATGGAAATGTTATAAAAAATATGAATAGGTACCTGAAAATAAAAAAAAATCTCGAAAAACTCTGTGGTACATAGGGAGACGTGAAAGTTGCTATTGTGTTTTTCTTCAACTCTGACGACCAATTTCCAGGGGCGTAATTTAGAAGGGAATAATTAACCTATTTATTATAAAATATTACCGGAACATCTCGAAATATGAAATTAATTTTAATTTCTCAGTATTAAGTGAACGTCGAAGATCCAAAAACAACAACAAAAATACAGGTCCGTATTTAAAAATTGAAATATGGTGGTGGCCCAATTCGGATGACACCCCTTATAAAAGATTCATGGACATATTCTGATAGCCCATATCAAGTGCCAATAGCAAAATGTAGACAGATTTTCAATATGTCTGCGAATAAAGAAGATACTGGCAAAAAAAATTGGGAGTTTTTGGTTTTGCCTGTATATCTCCAGAACCAAAAGAGCTATGTTCGATTTCTTTACATAATTAATTAGGTCTCTAAAATACGCAACTTTGCCACAATTTAACCGACAGCCTATCTCTTATCGTTTACGAGATCCCCATGTACAGAAACGAATTTGAATAGCCCTGTATATGAGTTCATGGAGGGAAAGATTATCATATCTGATCTCATGCTACTAAAATTATATAACCGATACGAGTTCGATTTATTTCTCTGAATTATATTTATTTTGAATCTCCCCCTCAGTTCACGTGAAATTCTTTAAAACTTATATGGTGTTTCCTTTCATATGGAATTGATGAGGATAAAAACAAACTTTATTCTAAGAAAAGAATTTCGATATTGAAATGCAGCGTCGAAGTTTTTGAATCTTCAAATATCCTGTGACTTAAACTTTTTAAAACGTTTTCAAAAAGGGCGAATTCAGCATGACACCTCTAGAATTATTATGTTATTATGAAAATGACACTTTTTACTCAACTCATTCAACATTATTATATTCAAAATTCTGTATTTCCGATAGAATTTTCACAGAACGAAGGTTGAAGTCACCAACCATTGTTCTATCATGATTCGAATGTAGTATATTATTCAAGGAGCGTATGATGATGGCTATTATTCACGGGGTGAAGTTCACCTAAATCCTCGAGAGAATATTAGCCATTATACGCGAGTAAAATACTATACTTCATCCCCGACTAAAAAAATTGTTGAAGTTTTTTTGTTGGAAAATTTTGTTAAATTACATCCATATTTTCAGAAATACTATTATTTAGGTCTAACAAATATTTCATGCAATACTGTTGACAGATTTGAGTCAAATTATATCTTTTTCGATATGACACGCACATTCATAGTCGCTGATAGCTCAGGGTAGACGCTCCTTGCCTTTTTTTTATATATAGGTAAAGAACTGAATTGGAAATATTTGGTGGTTTACACGATAGAATTTTAGAAACCGATTGTTTGTAGCAAAACGATATAATATTATAGCTAAATGAAGGAAGGATTTGACGGCATTGAATAATGACTTATTATTCACTAGTTAATAATGGGTAAAACTGAGGTCGAGCAAACAAACGTATAATGAGTACATTATTCAATCGTCGTGGATAAAAATAATGTACTGCATATGCGATCGAATATAGGGAAGCAACAAGAACAAGAGAATGTAAGTCACTTCAACTATTTTGATGTTTCTTTCAGAAATCAAGAATGATAATTCTTACTTTTTCAGATTGTGGTAGGTTAGAAAACTAAAAAACTACGAAAGACATATTTATCCACCATCACTTCATTTCAATTTTCATTACAATCGAAATGTTCGTTTAGGATATTATTATTGCTATCATTTCTTTTTCTGCTCATCGAAACACATGTAATTTTTGTTGTTGTATATATGTTTCAGATAATTATAAAAGGTTTTGCTATTCGGAGTTCATTGTAGAAAACGCTCAGGGCAATGGAAATGTAAAAAAATATGAATAGGTACCTGAAAATGAAAAAAAAAAATTCGAAAAACTGTACGGTACATAGAGAGACGTGAAAGTTGCTATTGTGTTTTTATCCAACTCAGTCGACCAATTTCCAGGGCCGTAATTCAGAAGGGAATATTTAACCTGATTATTATAAAATATTACCGAAACTTCCCGAAATATCGAATCAATTTTGATTTTTCAGTATGAAGTGAACGTCGACGATCCAAAAACTACAACAAAAAATACAGGTCCGTATTTAAAAATTCAAATATGGGGGTGTCCCAATTCAGATGACACCCCGTATAAAAGATTCATGGACATATTCTGATAGCCCACATCAAGTGCCAATAGCAAAATGTAGACAGATTTTCAATATGTCTGCGAATAAAGAAGATACAGGCAAAAACAAAATTTGTGATTTTTTGGTTTTGCCTGTATATCTCCAGAACCAAAAGAGCTATACTCGATTTTTTTTACATCATTAACTAGGTCTCTGAAATACGCAACTTTACCAAAATTCAACCGACACTCTATCTCTTATCGTTTACGAGATCCCCATGTACAAAAACGAATTTGAATAGCCCTGTATATTATGCATGCATCAAAAACAAAAATGAATCGGAAGTTTCACATTTCATTGTTATGTTTTCTGCTTATGTTTACGACGTTTATCTTGAAAGATATATATATATATATTATTTTCACGTAGCATTCATCCACTAACAGACTTGTCTTATGTAACATGTTCGTTCATTTTTCTTCTGAATGTGCTTCCTGGAGCTCGAAGGTGCAAAATGATCTATTTTGGACAGAGTGTCACAAATAAATAATATTTTAATTAACTCAGCTACTCAAAATGAAAATAAAAGAACCAGATGAAAGAACCTGCTACAACCTAATTCCAATCACTGTCTCAGTTCAGCTAAAAAATATTTGTTTTTAGGCAATAATGGCTTAATCACTCATTTATAAGGTGAAACTGGGTTGAAGAAAAACAGTTATGTATCAAAAACTTCCAATCGCACCTATAACTTAGCTGAATTTTTTAAATACCTAACGGATCATATATTTCTAGTCTTAACGTTTTAATTTTTTTGACATAAGTTCCAATTGAATAAATTGAAAAATTCAATGAAACCTATCAATCTATCTAAACGTACGCTGAAGATCAAAACCTGTGGAAACACTGGAAACGTAGTGATGATCAATTATTTAATCGAATGTTCTTGGTTTTAACAGGTTTTCTTATGCGAAATTCACACATATTCCATTATTGTATATTATGCTTGATCAAAAAAGTTCTGCTCAGAAACTCATCTAGGACTATTCCATATTTGAATCATTGATAATGTCTGAAGTAACCTCAGTTCATTTTGCAAAGGTTCCGGATGCCACAGTGCTACAACGAACATTCGTGCATATTCCTTGGAATGAACAAATTTGTACAATTGTAACCAACTAGTGCAGGTCGATATTCAAGTAGGTAGGTAGGTTGGTGTGATATAATATGCCAGAAAGAAATCAAATATTTTGAAGAAGTGATTTTCAGTTTCTTCTCCAGCATGTCGATGATAAAGAAAACAGAAAACAAAACTTTTCTGAAAGGGGTAACATCAAATATTTAGTATAAGGTCTCTGTCATATGTGTGAATGAGTAATTCACTGGAAGGAATGAATAGTCTTCGTGATTGATATAGACCTGTAGTGCCCTACAACATTCCTCTTTAAAGCATTTTCCATTTGACACACTATAGAATGTGTTTGAAGGGGTTTTCAGGGATATTATTGTTAGGTTGTCACTTTTGAGTTTTCAACTTAATAAAAAACTCATCCAGAAAGTTTCTCCAGTAGTTTTAATACTACAATTGGTGACCCCGAAGAAATGAATACCTGTTTCACGTACAAAACGTTCCAATGGTCAAATTATTGAATAGCCTTTCCCACGAGCAAGTTGTCAAACTTCTCCAGTACTTCAATGTCAGCCCAAGTGGAACTCTTGTTGATTTGAAAATTATGTTGGAAGCTGAAATTTCAAAGCAGTATCCTGAACTCATCAATTCACAAGCCTTTGATTTCACAGAAATTCTTGAAAAAATGAACGAAACTGAAACTCACGTGTTCGAAGAAAAACAAACAGAAGATGATCTTGTAAAAACGGTGAATAATTTAGAGATATTCTGTGATAAGCTGATGAAAAATATAGAGAGCAACAACAGAAGAATGGAACGTATTGAAAATTTTATAATCCAACAAACGAATCAGAGATGCAATGCTGCCTCTTCAGTTCCTACAACATCAACTTCTTCCGAGAAAGATCAACCTTCTACCTCTCAATCTTACCCTTATTACAGTACACTAAAGAATAATTCTGAAGTTCGTAATGGGGAATCTGAATTCAATCGAGCAAAATCTGTTACCTTACCATCATTTTGGAAAACCGAACCGGAATTGTGGTTTAGTACTGTAGAGACAATTTTTGATTTGAACAGTATTACTTCAAATAAAATAAAATGTGGCAAAATAATCGCAATGTTAGATTGTAATATTGCAAAAGAAAATTCAAATCTGTTTAGAATCCAAAACGAAAATCCTGAAAATTCATACCAGTTGCTTAAAAATCAACTAATCAAGATCTATCAAATATCAGACGAAGAGAAAATGACGACACTGTTTAGCGAGTGTCAACTTGGAGACAGGAAACCTAGTCAACTTTATAGAGAAATGAAGGATTTAGCTTCAGGACAAATGACACCCAATTTCATTCTATCAGCTTGACTGAAAAAACTCCCCAGTACCGTCGAACAACTCATTCGGGCCTTCCATGAAAAACTGTCTGAAGAAGAACTCATTAATATGGCTGATGGAATGATGAAGGGAACAATCAGCTCGGAAGTTTGACTCATGCAGAAAACCACAGGAAAAACAAATCTTGAAACTAAGATTGAACAACTCATACAGAAACTAGATGAAACAGTTTCAAAAAGAGAAAGCAGTCCAATTTTCGAACGTAGGTGGTCAAGAGCAAGATCTAGACACAGATCCAAATCAAGATCCCAGGAACCAAGGTCCAAAGATGAATTATGCTATTATCACAAACGTTTTCAAAATTTGGCTCGAAAATGTATCAAACCATGTTCTTTCAATGGAAAATTGGAAAACTTGTAGGCCAATCGTTTATGACGACGAGCGAAAACGGCCATAATGAAAGTCGTCTAATAATTTTAGATCCCACAACAAAAGTTGAATTTATGATTGATACAGGTGCTGACATATCAGTGGTACCGAATACTGATCACCTGCTGGTACCAACAAAATCGCTTTATGCCGCTAATGGATCTGAAATAAATACTTTCGGAGAAAAATTGATGTCCTTGTCCTTGGGATTGAAAAGAAAATTCACTTGGAAGTTTACTGTAGCCGACGTGGATAGAGCCATAATTGGAGCAGATTTTCTACGGAATTTCGGATTGATAGTCGACATATCTAATAAAAAATTAATTGATAGTAACACTAATCTTGAATATAATGGTGAAATATTAGTTTTTGAGAAATGTTCGAGCCTTAAAACAATAAACAACAATTGTCCATATCACCGACTTTTACTTGAATTTCCAAGCTTAACGAGCCAGTCTTTGAATAAAAGAAGAGAACAAACAAATATTGTTCATCAAATAATAACTACAGGACAGCCTACACACTGTAAGGTACGCAGACTCGATGCACAAAAACTGAGCGCAGCTAAATAAGAATTCAAGTTCTTGATGGAACAAGGAATAATTAGGCCTTCCAAGAGCCCATGGGCTAGTCCTCTTCACATGGTACGTAAATCGAATGGTGATTGGAGACCATGTGGAGATTACAGATCATTGAATTGCAAAACTGTCCCAGATAGATATCCCCTTCCGAATATCAAAGATTTTACCTTTCATTTAGAAGGTAAAGAAATATTTTCAAAAATTGACTTGGTGAAAGCATTTCATCAGATTCCGATGGCACCAGAGGATATCGAGAAAACTGCAATAATCACACCATTTGGACTCTACGAATACCTCTTTATGCCGTTTGGACTCGAAAATTCAGCTCAGACATGCCAACGATATGTTCACCAAATAACGAAAGATCTAAATTTTTGTTTCCCTTATTTGGATGATTTCCTAATTGCATCGAAAGATGAAAAAGAGCACAGCAGCCATTTGAAAATATTATTTGAACGATTGAAAAGTTATGGAGTTGTTATCAGCGAAGATAAAAATGTGAATTTGGGAAGAAAACTATAGAATTTTTAGGATATTTAGTTACGAAAGATGGGATCAAGCCAACCGCCAAGAAATTACAAGGAATACTAGAATACAAAAAACCAGAGAATATAGATGAACTGAGACGATTTCTTGGAATGGTTAATTTTTATCGAACATCTATACCTAAATCTGCTGAAATTCAGGCACCTCTAAATGAATTTCTCAAAGGAAATCCCAAGAAAAATGAAAAACTCAATTGGACCCTACTTCAGGAGGAAGCTTTTGCCAAAATGAAAGAAGTATTATCCAATGCGACTCTATTAGTTCATCCATCAGTATCTAGCCCTTTAGCCTTGATGGTTGACGCGTCAAACGAATCCATAGGAGCAGCTGTTAATCAATTACAAGACAACACGTGGAAACCTCTTGGATTCTTTTCCCGGAAACTCAGAAGCTCTCAGACCAAATACAGTACATACGATCGGGAACTACTAGCTATATATGAAGGTATTAAATATTTCAGATATATGTTGGAAGGTCGTGAATTCATCATCTTCACAGACCACAAGCCAATTACTTTTGCATTCAATAAAAATAATGAGAATTCATCTCCAAGACAAATTCGTTGTTTAGATTATATAAGCCAGTTTTCCACAGATATACGTTACATTGCTGGTAACCAAAACGTTGTTGCTGATGCTTTGTCAAGGATTAACACTATCAATTTTGAAAACTTTTCCGATTTAACAAAACTTCAAACTGAGCAATCTAATGATATTCAACTGCGAAACTTACTGAAAGGGAATACGTCATTGATACTGAAGAAAATGAGAATTCCTGGTACTGATTTAGACATTTTTTGTGATATTTCAACCAATAATATTAGACCATATTTACCTGAATCGTTCAGAAGAGAAATTTTCGAAAATATCCACAATTTATCACATCCGGGTGTCAAGGCCTCGTTAAGATTGATGAAAAACAAATTTGTATGGCAAAATATGAACAAACAAATTAAAAAATGGGTTCAATGTTGTGTACCATGCCAAAAATCCAAAATAACCCAACACACTGTTAGTCCAACAGGACACTTTGCAATACCCAATACGAGGTTTGATCATATAAATATTGATCAAGTTGGACCACTACCCCCATCTAATGGATATTCTTACTGTCTTACTTGCATCGATGGGTATTCAAGATGGGTTGAAGCCTTTCCAATTAGGGATATAACGGCTGAAACTGTTGCCAAATCTTTTTATGATGGTTGGATTACTCGTTTTGGGATACCTTCCAAGGTGACTACTGATCAAGGAAGACAATTCGAGAGTGCTTTATTTAAAGAATTTTCAAAAATAATGGGTTTCCAACATATACGTACTACACCTTATCATCCATGCTCAAATGGAATGATAGAGAGATTCCACAGAACAATGAAATCGGCACTGAAATGTCATCCTGGTGAAAAATGGTCTGAAAATGTATCCACTGTATTGTACGGACTCAGAGTTACTCCAAAAGAAGATCTAGTTGGATTAAGCAGCGCTGAAATATTATATGGTTCCACTTTACGCGTACCTGGAGATATTGTTATTGAAAATTCAATTAAGAATTTGTCACATCAAGAATTCCTGAGAATGTTGGAGGAATCAATGAGAAAAATAAAAATTGGCGAACAGTCCAATCATCATGGAGATAAAAAAGTTTTTATTTATAAAGGATTACGTAATACTTCACATGTTTTTATCAGATCAGATGGAGTTCGAAAACCACTCCAAACACCTTATTCTGGACCTTACAAAGTTTTGGAAAGAACTGAAAAATATTTCACAATTTTAGTAAACGGGAAAAATAAAATTATTTCAATTGATAGGTTGAAACCAGCTTTCATCGAATCAACCAATGAAAAATCTCCCGTACATCTAGATGTTCCGACAATACCACGAGGAATACTGAAAAAGGCATGTTCAGGAAACAAGAATGAAAAACCTAAGTCAACTACCTATGTTACTAGATATGGAAGAAGAGTCCATTTTCAAACCTGATATTTTTTTTTGTTTGTAGGGGGGAGTAATGTAGTGCCCTACAACATTCCTCTTCAAAGCATTTTCCATTTGACACCCTATAGAATGTGTTTGAAGAGGTTGTCAGGGATATTATTGTTAGGTTGTCACTTTTGAGTTTTCAACTTAATAAAAAACTCATCCAGGAAGTTTCTCCAGTAGTTTTTATACTACAGACCCTTCCTTTTTATAATGTGAATGACTAAAACATCTATGATGAAAACTTAATTCTTCCCACGAAAAATATTGAAGTTCGTACATCGTATATGTTCGTAAATAGTATATGGCAGACATATCTGTTTTCACTGGGATCACCTGTACATTCAGTGATTTTTGATTCTTATGTGATTCTGTAGGTATTCCAATGTTATTTACATTTTCAATATTTCGCAATTCTCATAATTCTCAATAATAACTGTTCATCATGGTCATTCGAAAATAGAAATCACTCAAAATATTCTTTCATTCGAAATTTTTCTTCAGGAGATTCTTAGAACACTTCGTTATATCCTAAGAATTGAAACCAATGGATCGGCATGTATTTGATTGTCTACAAAAAATGCTTCAATAAACTGGAAGTTGAATTAATTTTCAAAAGGCTGTCATGAAAAATATATTAACGGTGTAAATGGAACCTTTGGTGTAAGAGTTGAAACTATTTGTAGCGATAAATTACCCTAACATCAAGGTCAGTATCTTCAGAAGAAGACAATTAAGTATCAATTTCATCTTATTTTCAAGACTGACCTGTACTTTTCATTGTGTTTCTTAACCCTCCGAGGCCATTTGGAATACCTGTCGAAATTTTCCGTTTCCATATCAATTCCTTCTTGAATTACAATAAGATTGGTCCCGAAATACAATTTCAAAATATAGAATATTCCCGATGATGAATAATGCTATCGAAACAATTGAAAAGTTTCGAAGAATGAAAAGTATTCATTTTCAATTGAACCTGACATTAGAAAAAATATCTATATGTAACAGTTTGAGAACAAACTTCCCAACGTCATTATGATGGGCCCCCATTTAAGGACCGCGTACCTTCACTCCAGTCGCATCACATCAATTCACAATCGGCACTGATTATTATTTATGAAATTCGATATTTTTGAATTTGAAATAGTTTTTTCCCATTTTCAAAAGATATGAGATATATAACATGTTTGGAACATTTCAAGTGGTGTAATAGTATGAATAAATCTTTCATTTTTATGTATGTGAAATTTCAAATCATTCACCCAATCGCTTTGAACCAATGTGACGAAAAAAAAAAACCTTAAATAAGCAATGGTTTCGTTAATCGGATCTCCCGCCTAAACCGTCCCTGTAACTGTTACCGTTTTCCAGATAACCATGCATTGAGTCAACTTTACTAACGCGGTATGATTCTCGAAAACGTTTCCCAATACCTGAATGAATTCAATATTCCCTAAATGTAGCCGAAGCAGTATTGCCAAATCGTTGGAGGCCCTATCTACTGTGAATTGTTAATGACTAATACAGCGGAGGACGGATCCACTGAAGGACAGAAAAAGCATATACGCGTGATAGTATACGCCCAACAGCGACATCACCCTCAGATATGGAGAAAGCGGCAACTAAAACTATACGAAATAGCGAAAAACACGTTTTAGGTCGTCCTTCTGAAATTTGTTCTGGTAATGTTTTATGAAGTCATGGACCGTTTAACATGTGAAGTGATAGGTCTTCCGTATACGGAGGACTCATCGCACCCGGAGGACCTATTAAATGCAAATGTACTATTATCGGAGGACCTATCTACTGTGGGATATATATATATATATATATATATATATATATATATATATATATATATATATATATGGCCAGAATTAAAAGAGTTCTCTTCGGTAGGTCTGAGCTGTCAGAATATTTTATTTCATTGTCAAAGACCTCAAGACATAAAAATATGCAGTAACAAAATATTTCCATATTTTACTTACATCGTGAGTTGACAAAGTAAGTTTGGCATCAACAAGAAACCAAGAACATCTTCAGATGAATTAAAGAGTACACAAGAGGGAATTGACAGCAAATGATCAGTTTGACATCACTCAATCACGTTGTTATTACTAGATTTGATTTTGATTTTTTGTTTTGATGTAAAAGTTGAAACTTGTCACAGGCACCAACCACTCTAACACCAAACCAAGTTTTGTGCCAGGGTAGCCGGTATCTACAAAAAGCTTCAACGATCAATTTAGTTATGAGACTGTGAATTTTCAGTTTCAGAGGGTGTGTAAATTCCACTGAGATCTTCAATGTCAGTTTTTTCATTTTTTGTTAGGTAATTTTCACTAATTTCTACCATTTCTAAGAACATTAGCTTTGATAATTTTTCTCAATAGTCAGAACTTTTGGATTATTGAAGTCCATAACGTGATCTTTACTGATATGAACTGCTAGGACACATGACTTCACACCTCTTTTACACTCACTCTTATGGGAGATGATACGACTCGTTAGTTTTTTTGACATTTAACTTATATTCTTTTTTTCACATTGAGTACGTGGTATTTCATAAACTATATTTAATTTTTCTTCTATGTCGAAAGGTGTCTTTATTCCAGTGAAAATTTTAGGAACTGTCAAAATATTTTTCTTGGCTGATTCAATATTTTTATTTTTTACTACGTTCATCAATTCAGTTGTTAAATCATGAATGTGTGGCAAAGACTAGGAAATTGGTGGTTTAATTTGTTCAGTTACTTGATGTTGGTATTCATTTACTAAATTCACTTGACTTCAATTTGAACAAGAGCAGGGCTGAAACAGAATAATCAATCTAACTTATCATTTTCGATTGTCTGTCTTTTATATTGATATCAGATATGACTTCGGTGTTTGAAGGATCATAAGATCTCTTTCTACCACGATACCGTCGTTCAGTTCCTCTCTGGAGCTCGGGTAGAAGGCTTTAGGGATCCTTTCAACACACTTTCCATTTATATACGTCTCTATTTCGGTTCTGGCTTCATCTCGAGACCTATCTGCCCGAACTATCATCATATATCATCACTTGCATTCGATATGGCCTTACTGTGATCTCAATTGCGATAAGAGCAAAGCTGAAACAGAATAATCAATCTAACTTTGTCATTTTCGATTGTCTGTCTTTCATATTGGAGTCAGATATGACTTCGGTGTTTGAAAGGTCATGAGATCTCTTTCTACCACGATACTGTCGTTCAGTTCCTCTCTGAAGCTTGAGTAGAAGGCTTTAGGGGTCCTTTCACCACACTTTCCATTTATATTTGTCTCTATTTCGGTTCTGCCTCCAGCTCGAGACCTATCTGCCTGAACTATCATAATATACGAAATCTGAAGAAACCGGCCCTGAGAGATAAAGAAGCAGATTTCTGACAGTTAGTTTGACCGACATTTTGATAGAAAGCTATTGAAGCTTCATAATGATATTGACAATAGAAGTTTCTACAGGAAATAGATGTTTGAGCTTCAAAATGACCATCAAAATATGAATGATCTACGACACTATAAAAAATGCGTGAGGTTTGGTGATCCAAATAATATTCTCAAATGATGGTTTAGTTGGGGAAGGGATCAAGATTTCGTAAATGAACAAATCAGTTTTTCGCCAACGTTTCGGATTTCATTAAATCCATCATCAGTGCTCAAACAGCAGGTTATCCACGTTGAAAAATGATAATGATCTACGAAATCTTGATCCCTTCCCCAACTAAACCATCATTTGAAAACTATAAAAAAATTACTTCAGTTTCTGAACTAAATGCCATCTTTCGACAATGGTCGAAATAATGTGCGAGTCACGCATATACATTTCATCTTAATGTACTGGTTATGGCAGATTTCTACATAACACGATGCGGGACACATTAGAGGAAGAAAGGATATGCACCTTGAAAAGATATCGTGAAGGACAGAATGATTATATTATACTCTATCCTTCAGAGCCTCTATTCATCTGCTACAAGGAGTGGGGTATGCATTTGATTGACACTTGAAGTATTCTATTTTCTTATCCGCAGTCTTCCCCCTTTTAGGGCCAGTCCATTAGTTGTAATGTCTATGGAATTAATCTATGAGCTCCTGTGAAAAAAGAAAGAAAAAGACATATACTTATAAACGAAATCACTAATGCAATCTATTCGTAGATTCCATCCCTTCAAATGATATTCTCGTATAGTTGGCTTACTATCCTATATCACTTCAAAAAATTATATCACTTATCTAGGGCCCAATTTATACAACTCTGTTGTAGTTCCAAATACTTGAATGACAATTAGTTCCACACCCCCTATTTCAAGGAATTAGGTGGTTATTGATCATATGCTGCCTGAATAACTTTTTCAAGATCGAAGACAAGACGTATTTCCTCAAATGTTTCTGTCTACATAGACGTCTAGAAATCAACTCTGCTTTCAAGTGAAATGAGGACTAACATTGAAACAGAGATATATAAATTGGCCCTAAGATTTTCATAAATGATTCACACCAGTCATTCATTATTTCATCAGTTAATAGATTGATGTGCCAACAATTGTATACGGTTATGAATGCTGCGAAATACTATACTACTACTTCCTTCAGTCAGTAGACATTGGAATTTTGATGTTATACTAATCATGCTTACTGTTATCCAGATGACCCATCGAAGGGACATACATAAAACTAGCATTTGTTTTTCATGGTTCGATATAGCGGTTTTAATATAGCAGACTGAATATTTACTTTCTAATTTAGCACGTATTCTTTGATCGGTACTGCATTCTCATTGGCCCCACCCATTTTGTGAAATGAAAAAGAAACGGATAAAAAAAAGAGACAAGTCGACATCGGTAAATCAACTCTGTTACAAATACTCAAGAAACCCTCTATTTCAAATAAAACAGCTAGCTATAACTGCATAAATAAATAGATTGATTTTTCTCAAGGGTTCACAATGAAAGTTCTCTCTATTGGAATTCGCTTCACCTAAATTATATGGGGGGAATGATAAAATGGCTATATGTCATTTTTATCATCTCTCATCAGTATATAAGAAAAACAAGAAAAGTCGCACCTACTTCTATTCATTATTGATACAGTCCATGTACATTTCCGCTCTCGCTGAAAATGGAAGCGTCCTTGATTTTTTTGTATCTCTATAAGTGCTTATTTAATCGATTAATCCCAGCTATTGTACGAAATTGTCTCTCCAATGAAGAACAGAGAAAAACTAACATATTTTCTTGTTGGAATAATAATAAAAAATGCAGTTTTTCACAACGTTTTCTACATGAACAGAAAATGTAATTACTAGTTCATTTGTCAGATGCCCATTGAAACGGACATCTTCGATGAATAGAACAAAAATTTTTCACATTCGGCTTATTTAGTCCGACTTTTGGTCTACCCAAAATTATGATATTTTTGATACGTACCTGTGATATTGCTTACATTCTGTTTTCTTCTTCTGTCTTATATACCTAAATAGAAAAGTGGCCCCAAAATTATCAATATTACCTTTGACACTCGTCCTAAACAAAGAGACTTAATCCAAACATAATTTCCATAAAAATCTGTGGGACAGCGGTTTCATAAATACCTGAGTTGTAGATTTTTTCAATTCCCTTCCAGATATTGACAGGTGCTAAATTATAATAATCAATCTTGAGAAACTCCCCAAAAAATAGTTGGAACCTATATACTGAGCTCCGAGAGATTGCACATGATCTCGTTGAATGTTGTTATGAATATTATAGCTCCACATCTTGCCTAAGTTGCCATTTATCATTCAAATTCAATGTGTTGAAATGTTATTGATTGTTATATTCACATTATATTTTTTGTTTGTGGATTGATATATCAACGTATTGCTTTGTTTCTCTTCGCTTCGATGACACCGTAGAAAGAAGTTGGGTTCAACATCTGCCGGCATTTTTCATTTTGTCAAATTTTTTGCATTACATTTCATATAATCTTACTCTGAATTCCTTATGAGCTATCAAACTATTACAATAATCAATCCTGAGAAACTCCCCAAAAAATAGTTGGAACCTATATACTGAACTCAAAGAGATTGCACATGATCTCGTTGAATGTTGCTATGAACATTATAGCTCCACATCTTGCCAAGTTGCCATTCATCATTCAAATTTCATGTGTTGAAATGTTATTGATTATTATATTCATATCATATATTCTTTTTGTGAATTGACATAATAGTGTATTGCTTTGTTTCTCTTCGCTTCGATGACACGTTAGAAAGAAGTCGGGTTGAACTTCTGCTGGTAATTTTCATTTTGTCAAATTTTTTGCATTACATTTCACATAATCTTTCCTGAAATTCCTAATGTAATATAATAATATAATATAATAATAATAATATCTTCATTGTTACCAAAGACAAAAATCATATGAAAATCATTTGGTTCACACAATATTTGAGAATGAGACAAAAACTGAAAAGAAAAAAAATTTGAGAAGAGTATTTCAACTAGTATGCCGTAATATGAGAAAATTACAGTTCTATTATTCGTTCACAAGGAAAGAGCGCAGCTTAAGTACTTCGAACAGGTGAAAATACAATGATTTTGCATTTTGAAAACTGATTCTTTCGATAATTTCAATCACAAAGGATTCGTAGTTAGCTAAGAATGGTACTGCAGATCTAAGGACTGAAAGTATGGGACATTCAAGAAGAATATGCCGCAGATTCTGTTGTTGATGAGTGTTGCATAAAGAGCAAATTTCTTCAAAATCGATGGACCAATGAAAGTTTTTGATTGATATCCTGAGAGTGTCCTCGCTATTAGAAAGTGATATTTTGGGGTGTATTGGATATATAAAGGATCGTACTTTTTGACAGCAACTCAAAAATCATATATTTCATAAACAACAACATTTCACAATGATCATACAAAGATGACGTGATAAACGGGGTTGAGTTCAGCGTATTCATACAGGGCACTCCAAATATATTCAACATCCTCCCTATTTGGTGAGTCCTTGATTGAAAATACAGTGGCTGAACTTATCTCTGTTCAAAGCCTTCGTAAGTGAGTCAGCAACCATTCCTTTGGTTGATATATAACGAAGTTCAATCTGCTTGTGCTGGATTTTTTCTCGGAGGAAATGATGCCTCACATCAATATATTTTGTCCTCGCTTGGTATGCACCATTTAGCGCAAGATTGCGAGCGCCTTGATTATCCACATGGATAATGGTAGGGCTATCAGCAGTGGTTGGAATAATTTCTTCGGCTAGACCTCTCAACCATAATGCTTCCTGGCTTGCTGCAGATAAAGACATGTATTCTGCCTCTGTTGTTGAGAGAGCAATCGTCGGTTGTCTTTTGGTACACCAACTGATGGGACCATTATTTTTGAGAAAGATGTAACCAGTAACAGATCTTCTCTCGTCGGGGTCACTCGCCCAATCCGAGTCACAAAATCCCATGATTGATCCCTTCTTCTTTCCGTCAAATTCGAGTTTCCACTGCGACGTACCTCGTGAATATCGAAATACACGCTTAACACCTGCCCAGTGTTGAGGACCTGGATTATTATTGAATCTGCTCAAACTGCTAATGGCATATGAAATATCTGGTCTCGAAACTTGCGCTGCGAACAGTAAACTTCCTATAGCCTCCTGGTAAGGAACGTTTTTCATTTTCGCTAATTCTTCAGCAGATTGTGGCTCCTGATTTTTTGAAAACTTCTCATTTGCAGTCATTGGTGTCGAAATTGGATTGCAATGATTCATATTGAAACGCTTCAATAATTGTTCGATGTATACTTCCTGATTGATCCAGATTTTTTTATCTTCACGATCACGATTCAATTGAAAACCAAGAAAGAATTTTGCTTCTTCGAGATCAGTCATTTTGAATGATCTTTGAGATTTGATGTCTCTCTTCATGTTTCTATCATTCGAGAGTAAAAGAAGATCGTCAACCCATACTGCTAAAATTAGCATATTCTTTCCATTTACTTTGAAGTATACACAGTTATCTAAGCTAGATTGATGAAGACCCATTTTCTTCAAACAAAAATCTGATTTTGTGTTCCAGACCCGACTCGCTTGTTTGAGTCCATAAATGCTTTTTTTCAGCAAACAAACTCGAGTGGAATTATCGTTATATCCTGGAGGCTGATTCATGTAGATTTCTTCTTCCAGTTCACCTTGGAGAAGAGCGGAAACTGCGTCCATCTGTTCAATATCTAGGTTGAACTCTGCTGCTAATGCCAGAAGAAATCGTATCGAACTATACCTCACAACAGGTGAATAAGTTTCTTCATAGTCGATTCCCTTCCTTTGAGCGCATCCTTTAACTACAAGCCTAGCCTTATACTTTGTTTGTCCTGAGGCGTCTTTTTTCGTACGGAAGACCCATTTACAATCTAAGGCTTTTCTTGTAGCGGGAAGGTCGACCAATTGCCAAGTTCCATTATCCAGTTGGGATTTGAATTGCCGATTCATTGCTTCAGTCCACAGATCTCGATCTTCCCGATCCAAAGCCTCTTCACATGTTACAGGATCAGTCGGATCATTCAGGATAGTTGAATAAGTTACGAAATCCCGTAAAAATGATGGAGGTTGTCTAGTCCTTTTACTACGAATAGTAACAGAAGACTCCGGATGGGCTGGCGCAGGCGAACTTGAATCATTTTCATCGGTCGCTTCCGAATGAATGGTAGAATCTGTATCAACTCCTGAAATACTGAGAGGAGTTTCTGCTTCTACGAATCCATCCGTACAGGAATTATCATCACCTTCTTCAATATTAGGTAAAGAATCGATTCCAATGGGTTCGTCTGGGAATATATAAAAATTGCCATTCTCGGATGAATTATATTCCAACATACAACTGCCCCTTTCAGTTTCTTGGAATTCAACATCCCTCGACACAAAAATTATCTTTTTTGTGGGATCATAAAGTCTATATCCCTTCGACTCTTGGCAATATCCTACAAAGATACAAGAGGTGGACTTAGGACTAAATTATTTTCGTTTTTCTTCAGGAATATGGGCGAATGCCTGGCAACCAAATGTTCTCAGAGTTGGATTTTTACCTGACCATAGTTGCTCTGGAGTGGTATTTACTGCTTTGCATGGCGATCGGTTCATAAGATATACCGCAACATTCACAGCTTCAGCCCAAAAAACATTTGGTAACCCTGACTCCAATAACAGACATCTAGAACGATTCAGAATGGTGCGATTGAGACGTTCTGCTGTGGTGTATAAGGGCAAGAAGTTTGATGGACGATTCCCGAGGATTGGAAGAAATCACGAAGATTACGATTGCAGTACTCTCCTCCATTATCCGTCCATCCGTCCTCAATATTTTAATTTTCTTTCCAGTTTGCGTCTCAACATGTTCCTTGAAGATTTTAAAATAACTCGCTACTTGGTCTTTTGACTTAAGAAAATAAACGAAAGTTTTATGGCTATAATCATCCAAAAATGTCAGAATATATCTGGATTTGCCTAGTGAAAGGATTTCCATCGGACCAATCAAGTCGGAATGCACAAGTTCCAATAAGTTTTCAGTCTGTGAATCGCTATTAGGAAAGGATAAACGTTGACTCTTTCCAATCATACAGATTTCACATATTTTATTAGGTTTCGTACCTGAGTAATCAATGCCGTTGGCTAAACCATCTTTTAACTTCTTCAGGCTATCATAATTCAAATGAGCCAGAGTCAACAGAAGGTACATCCAACTTGAATAGATTGTTCGTTAAACTTGCAGTAGCTATCAGCTCTTGTTTTGAGTTCAAAATCTTAGCTCCTGAACTATCAAAAATCACTTTGTTTCCTTTATTTACGATTTTACTGACAGATAGTAAGTTTATATTGATATCTGACACACAATAGACATTTTTTACTGTCACGTTTGAATTATTACCAGAAATACTAACAGGAAGATTCAAATTTCCGATCCGTCACCATTTTGTTCCCATTCGCCGCGGTGATAGTCAGTTGAGCGGCCTTTTTAGTATTTTGCAACAATTCTGAGTTCATACATAAGTGAGCAGAAGCACCAGAGTCTAAAAACCAATCTTGCACTTGAGAATGCATTGAAAATGCAGCAAATAAAGAGTGATCATCTTTAGTCGGTTTGCTTACATTCTTCTTGACCTGTCCTCGATTACAGTTCTTGGAAATATGTCCGTAATTATTACACTGATAGCAACGAGGTCCTTTTTTTGGTTTTTTATCAGAGACATCATACTTGCGAGAACCATTTCGATGCGCTTTGTAGCCAGAATTATACAATGCTGTAGCACTGCCACTCGTGGATTCGGAATTTACTGATGAAATGTCCTGCAACAACTTCGTTTTTATTGAATCGGCCGTAATCGAAATTCCGGAACTTTCAATGCCCATTATCATAGGCTCATAACGACTAGGTAAACCGGCAAGAAGTATCGTTCCTGTCCATACTTCGCTCACCGTGAGACCTACTGTCGTTAACTTATGTGCTGTCGAGACGATTTTATTAACATATTCATCAATCGAACTACATTCTTCTAATTTCGTAGGTATTAGAACACGAAGCAGTCCAACTCTTCTCGTTAATCCGTCGTCTTGAAAAGCTTTTGTCAAATTTTCCCAAATTTGTTTTGCGGTGGTCGTATTTTGAATATGAACATAAATCAACGGATCGACCAATAAAATCAACTTTGAACGGCACTTGGTGATCTTTTTTCCATCTGTTTCGGTACTCAAAACACAGTCCCATAGCTCCAAATCTTCTAAATATGCTTTTACAGCGAATTTCCAAGTATCAAAATTCTCTCGGCCTTTGAGACGCTCCAACGGCAGCGTACTTTGTAGAGACATAACGACGGAAATCGAAACTTTCACTATTTGGAACAATCAGAATACACCTTCAAACTGTTATAAAACGGCCCATAACCTATTAGAAAGTGATATTTTGGGGTGTATTGGATATATAAAGAATCGTACTTTTTGACAGCAACTCAAAAATCATATATTTCATAAACAACATTTCACAATGATCATACAAAGCTGACGTGATAAACGGGGTTGAGTTCAGCGTATTCATACAGGTCACTCCAAATATTTTCAACACTCGCAAGTCAGGCTAATTCGTGTTAATGATCGGATGACGCGTATTGACGTTCTATAAGTGAGGTAGTTTTGAGGAGATTGGTTAACCGAAAAACCTAGATGAAAAAGTGGATATCTACAGATTGCAATTTTGTTAAGGTCTTCACTGTGACACTTGTATTCAAATTTTTGGAACAATTTGTGTTTATTGGTATCAGTTATCAAACTAGAGGGGCTTGTTTCATAAAAGTACAAGTCTTGTAGCTACAAGAGGAAGACAATTTAGGTACAGGTAAAAAAACTAGTAAAAAACAATTATTCAGCATCGTGTTTCTTTGTGTTTCTCTTGTAGTTACAAGACTTGTACTTTCATGAAACAGGCCCCAGGAGTGAATTATATTTTTTAATGTTTATAAGGTATATTCTATGATGAACTTCTAATTCTATTTGAGATATCAGAGGATTGTGATGATTACATATTATGGATAAATTGAGGAAGCTGTGAAGCAGCACTGTTGGACGATGATTACTACCAAGTTTTTTGTTCTAGAGATCTAGGAAATAGAATAATCTGTTTAGTGATTGAAAAGGCAAAAGCATTAATAAAAGAAAATGTGTATAACAATGAAAGTTGAAATCAATGTATTGTTCGAAACTGATTGGTTGCAGTTGTCCCGGTAAAAGGAGGAGGATTGTTTGTTGGAGAGGTATTAGGAGGACCGATTGGAAGATGGTTGGTTTCGAAATTCTGATATTGTTCTATGTTTACCTAATCGATTTGATTGAGTTCAGGTCCAAATTATAGGCTTCAACATAATATTCAGAGTAATGAAATTCATCTTCATTACCAGTATTATCAAGTTGTTGATCTGAATGATCGTTATTGTCAAATGGACAATAGGATTTTCATTAAGTATTTACTTTCAGAGTTTAGGGGTGTGTTGTCTGAAAGCCAGGTATTACGTTGTCGAGGAAAATTATTCGTAGGTCCCATTTGTGGTCTTATTTGTTAAGAAGGGTCAGGTTGATTTGGATTGATACGAGAACGTGATTGATTTTGAAGATTTGGTCGATATTGACTATAAAATTTGGGTCGATTTTGAAAATTTGATTTACTCCGGAAATTTGATCATTGGCAAAAATTTATTGGTTGGAAATATTGTCGTTGCTATGATTTATTTAGATTTATTCTTCTTTTCTGATTGAATTTTTTTTTGAATTCTTGGGATTCAAAATATTATATTCGAATTTCTAGATTAATGCATATTTGTCCATTTTATCCGGTCGGGCAAGCAATCTACGACGCGATTCGTATATTCAATTTGATTCTTTCACTGCTGGTTCGATCCGCGGTCGGTGCAGGATTTTTCTGGCCGGCTCGGTGCGATTTGCAATTATTGATAACAAATGCGCTACCGTAAAATTGGTAAGATGCACAAGAGAACTTCGGCATCCAAGATAATTTGCCGACCCTTGCCCACACAAGTCTCTGCCTTCTGGACGCACTTGAAGGAATGTTTGATAGACAAAGTATAAAAAAAAAGAATATTCTGTGGATGCCTGGTCACATACGTTCAAAAATGTGTGGAGTACTGGTCTATCACCATCATAGTCAGTAATTGATGAGAATGATTCGAACATTGTTCGATTTTTATGCTGGACTTGTTCGTTTTTTTTTTTCTCTTTGAGATCTGGAGATCAGCGTAGGAGCACTGATTCCATCTACAAGGGACTTCATAAATCATTACTGTTTGGTTGATAGGGCCATGGGAGGTTTTATCAACAGACAGACTGTTTTTTCTATAGCAGTGACTCGAACGCACAACAGGCAGTCGATGTTGTATTTTGTAGACTGATCGTGAAGGGCTTGAATAATTTGAATGCCGTATTGATTGATATGTCTCTCAGTTCTTGATATTAACACCAGCATAAAAATCGTAGGGTCAAACACCAGAACATTTTGCACACGCGTACATTCCCGACAGAAATTATGTCTTCAAATTATAGGAAGTTCTTCAAGAGCTAATTCTCTTCATAGAAATAATAATTTCACCATGATGACATTATGCTTTTACTTTTAAATATACCCGAACGAATTCCTCGTAGTGATACAGGATAGTGATCATTATTATGAAAATGAAACACAACAAATATAATTTTTCTATGCTCTCTTGCATGACACAAGAAAAATTAACCGTTATCTTTTCAATTATCATAATTTTCACGTCCCATATTTCAATAATCATTGCTCATCATGACACTAATGAGATTTAAAGTTTTGGCACACCTCCGACTTGTGAATATTCAACATTCTGAAGGAATTAAGAAATATTACTCAATGTAAATCGACAAAAAAATACCTGTTAGCAAACATTGCTCTTACTTTCGGGTTTCAATGCGATCATTGCCATGGCAAATTCTTGTGGCTCAAGGTCCTCATTAGGAATGAAAATCTTCCAATTGAATTATAGTTATATAACGATTTGATAATGAGTATTCTCATTCCGAAGATGTTCCGTAGTATATGTTTTCATTTCACAACAAAAGGGTGGGTGGAATTAACTTAATAGGTCGAGCGTGATAAAATTATTATAAATGGAAGGTGTGATGAAATTTCGTTGTGTAGGTACTTATAAAAATAGCCATGAGATTTATTGTGCAATTCTTCAACATGCTGAATGATAAAATTCCAACTTGGGAAACTCAGCGTTTCGGAAACTATGAAGGAACAAATAGGCATGCGACCAATGATACTCATGAAGTAATCGACAAGAAGTTTTTCAAGCTACTTGGGCTAGGAAAATCTCTGAATTCGAGAAGGTGATTCAAACTCAATTCCCGTGAACATTCAGTCTGCTTGTATCAAACTTTAATTTCGACTTCCAATTTGAAGTAATTTTTTAAGAACTGATAAACAAGTTCTGATCAGTCGAATCCTCTTACGATCCAACTAACTAGGCAAATGAAAGCATCGACTGGTACTGTTTGTTCTGCGTTCGAGTTACAGGTATTTCATTAATTTCATTCGATATTTTTCCTTCTCGAGAACTCCTATGAGTGCACCTAGGAGGCAGAACCTTGTGCGGGCAAATGTCGGCTATTCATCTAGGAGACTCAAGCGCTCTGGGACGTCTTACTGATATCATCGGTAACGCTTTTGCCATTTCAACTGTTCGGAAATCCAGAGAACCACCCACAGTTCCACCGGTTTGGTTGGTGGTTGATCAATATGTCCAACCTATCACGACTGGTATCGTGGCAACCATCAACTGCCTATCTCACCAAGTCGGTCAGAAACTAACCGCATTTTGAGTCAATTTTCCGTAGTTCACGTGACGATTGGCTCCAAGAACAAATTTTGCACTCCAACGCAACGTTCACAAAATTCTTTCTACAGCCATTGCCCCCGGATCTTCGAAGATTGAAAGCACATAAATCTCACATCGATCTCATAAACGATATCACGATATCATCACATAAATACCTGCAGGTCATTGTGTCAGTCGATACATTGTTTTTTCAAAGCGAAGGGTTCTGTACTTACTGCAAAGCAAACGTTATATTCCATTCATCGCGCCGGGATATCCACCTACAAATGGTCATGCTGAATGCTATGTCCAACCTCATAAATAGCTGGGTCCGACAAAAATATAGCAATCGATTTTATAGTTAGGCATATTCTATTTCGCTTGGTTGCACAAGATCTCCAGCTGAAATGTATCTGCACCGAAAACTTCATAGTAGATCAGATAATATTATTCCATTCAATTCCCAACACATATTCCAGATCCCCGCGAAATTCTATTTTTCGAGTGGGAGAGAGAGTCCAGATCAGATTATTCATCAAGTGGGGGAGATAATTCAAATGAGATTATTATTCATTAATAACCGCGATTTCTCAGTTTGAATAAGTCAGAAAGAAATTGGGTGAATGTCATTTTCAAGTAGTACAGGATTGCGGAAGATCGTTGAAGGGACATCAATAAACTTCGACCAACGATGGTCAAGAAAAACGAAAAACGACATATGGCCGAAGTCGGTTTTTGATAGATGTAAAGAAATGTAGATGTGAACTTTCGTGTTTCTCCATTTCAAATTTCATCTTTCGGTGTTTCTCAAAATGGGTGTGAAAGATATTGTCTTCTGCAAATATGATTATCTTTATGATCTTGTCAGTGCACTCACTTCTTCAGTAATATCAGAATGGGATAATTGGTTGGGAATTCTAGTACTTTGTCAATACAATGTCCTGCATAACCAGTATCATATCTAGTCTATCAATACGAAGTTACATCAATTAGTGATGAGGAAGAGAAGCAACGATTCATTTTCACAAAACCGGAAGTATCAACAGTCCTCATTCAAAGTTACATCATCCTCTCAGTTTCGGTCAGATCAGTATAATTCTTTTGCTCAAATGAGGTTGACTCCTTGCTGTTCCTTTCAGTTATCACCCGAAGACGATTGCGAATATAAGCGATCGAAACGTCGCTCGTGAGTACCCTCAACGTGTAACTTGATTCCAACAATTGTTCATATTCTTCACTCGAATTTGTTCGATTTCATCCCCAAAAATTTGAATAATTTCCTCACCATATTATTCTTTTCGATAAAACAAATTAGAATTTTCATTATTAAATCATAATTCATTTCAATCTTTTTCGTATTCCCAATTCCATTATTTGTAGTTCATTGGTTTAACTGACTTTTTTCCATCTTAAGTTTTACAACAGGTTTCAATAGAGTGACAATGGAAGTTCGAACTGATACCATTGTAAAATTCTCTTACGAATAGCAGTGACCAATCGGGTCCTTAGTCGGTCTTTGGCGATATTCTGCCTTGAGTGAGATAGAAATGTATATATGTTTTCACGGTTCAAATATGCCAAACAGGTTTTGCGGGACTTTATAATTATTCTTCGTCGCTTTCTGTATACCCTGTCCATTTTGATTGCGAGTTCTTCTAGCCAATGCTACACCAATATTGTGATTACTAACCAACTTATCATGTTAGAATTAAGAACATGCACGTTCTTGGTGCTATCTTTGACAGTGCCCTAACTTTTGCACTGCTCATAATTATAACATTGGTAGAAGCTTGTCATTATCATCAGGAATTCAGTAGAGGTATATCTTCAACTGAAACAATGTATTCGTAACATTGTGCACCACATTCATGATAATACTCTCTTAAGGTTTTTTTAAATGTATTCTTGCGGTTGTAAAAACCATAATAATTCCACTGGAGAAGCTTCAGACTGAAGCTGAAATCATTCGACCCAACTCTCAACTTTCCCAGAGGAGTACCAGATTGAAATGACCCTAATGAAACAAGAATAACCTTCATGATTTCAATGCTATGAAACACATAAATCAAAGACAATGTCAAGATCGTTGGTTAAATGGTAAAAGTATTACTATTGAGGTTGGTCACTTCGGTAATTATTTGCTCCCAATTCACACTTATGAATTAGTCAGTGGCGCACGTATTTGGTTGAAGAACAATAGATGAATTTCCATTGATCATAATTAATATTACCTACTCCTTGAGTGGCATAACATGAAGTTTTATATGAAAAAAACATGTTGTGCTGCAAGATTGTGGTGCAAACCAAAGGAGAGAAGATCGAATTGACATATTATTTTTTTGGAAAAATTCAATGAGATAAACACCACCACCACCATATAAAGGTGAGAATAATACACTCGTCGTATTAACCGAGGGGTAACCAACACAAACCGATTGACGATTTTGAGGAGAAACAACGACTGTATAAAAATCTATAGAAGTTTCCGACTCATCTGTGGTACTTATTATAGAGAAATGAGTGAGTGAGTCAATGAAGCATCACAAATAAGACACACAATATTTAATTTGAAACATCGGATGTTTATATTTATATATTGTATATTTGTGGATTATTCTTTATATAGGATTATGCTGCCCTCCACTTTTTTTGATCGTGCTTTTGTCTTACATGTTGCATGACTCTGCAATTTGATTCATTTCATATTTATGAAATGAATTCAAGTAAGATAACTATACTTTCTCTACCCATTTCAGGCCTAGTTACAAATGATTAATTGCATATAGCATGATTTTGAAAAATCGTTTCAACCCTTCACAGACCAGAAGAATACTTCTAAATAAAAATAAATAAATGAAAATATATAATAATATATATATATATATATATATATATATATATATAATATATATATATATATATATATATATATATAAAAATATATATATATATATATAGAATATATATATATATATATATATATATATATATATATGCTGTCTGGAACTTCCGGATTAGCCGCGTCGGAATTTGTTCTTCTGCCGAGGTTTCGGCTCCCACTTTGGAGCCATTCTCAAGACTTCTTGACTTGGTGGCGAGGCCTAAGCCTCCTTAACCCCCAGCACCCATCTTGACAGAGTGAAGATTGTGGTTTGGTGGATAGAGGGATGGTATTTATAGCTGTATGAGAATCCGATGTTGTTGAAACTGTCGGACTGTATACAGGTCTGGTTTGAGAAGGATTAATTAATGGATTTGTTCGAAGGGATAATAATGGTTTCCAGGAATTGGGGAGCCTTTGTGAGTCGTCTCGTTTGTTGAGGCATTGAGGGCGTTTTTTTTTATTGCTTCGCGAATGATACTGGAGTGGAGTGTTGTTGCTGTGGCAATGGTTTTGGTGTTGTTGAAGTCAATTTTGTGTCCGGTTTCGTGGTGGTGTTTGAAGAGAGTCGATGTCATGTCCGAATTACGTACTGCTAGTTCGTGCTCGTAGGACCTGTTTGATACTCGTCGGTTCGTCTGTCCTACATATACATGTTCTCGGGCAGTCGTGGCAAGGAATTTCATATATTCCTTGTGATTCGTTGGGTATTGTATCTGTAGGTGAGCGCACCTAAAGATAGTGATACGAATGGTAGTTGAGGAAGCGATTAGACACCATTGGTTTCCTGTACCACTTCGTGCGTGTGTATCACAACAAAAGTATGAAACAGAATCTTATAATTGCACTAAAGAACAGAGTGTTGAGGTTGTCACACCCACTTCACCACAAGAGGATCTTAGGGTACTCAGACAAATCCTTAGAGAAAACTCATACCCTTGTTCTACCATTAACAAAATTCTTTTCAATTCTAGTATGAACAATTTTCCTATTAATAACAATTTTTTAACCAATAATAATAATAATACTGCAATCACCAACAATGTTTCAAATAATAATAATGCCCAACCGGCAGTTTTATACAAGTATAGATCTTTACCATATTCACATGAACTTACGCCAAGACTCACGAGTATATTTAGATCTGAGGACTTACGCATAGCCAAGAAGAATCTAAAGGTAGTAAACAGTCTCTATAGTGAAACCAAAACCCCTTTGTCCAAAGAAGAACAATCCAACGTCATATATCAGATACCTTGTTCAAATTGTGACAAGGTCTATATTGGACAGACTGGTAGAAATCTTTCAGGGCGCATCACGTCCCACAAAAGCGATTGCAAACATGAAAAAAACAGTTGTGCTCTAGCAGAACACAGCTTGTCAACTTTTCACCATATTGATTTTAATAACCCTACCATTTTAGCAGTGGAGGAGAATTGCCTTGAAAGAAATTTCCTAGAGATGCTTCACATCAATAGGGAACCTGAAAGTGTGAACAAGAGGTCAGATGTTGCAAACCTCAGCGTAATTTATAATTACATTCTTAAACTCGATTCCACCACAGCCTTAAGCAATATATAGAATTCAAATCAATTTTCAAATGCAAAATAAATTTTCAAATGCAGAAAAAAATTTCTAAATAACATTAATAGTAATTCATATGTTTTTTCATAGAGGTCGCTATCACAGAGCACTGATGTGTATGGTAGCCACCGCTCAAATTATGACAAGACAATTGACAGACTGGCAACCTGTTGCTGTCTCTAAGTTTGTTCCATGATCAGTCACATGGCGCCCAGACCAAGAGTGCTCTCTGACAGTTATGACCAAAAATAATTAAAGAGAAAGTGAATTTTCCACTTTTATTATATTCAAGAGCCAAACAGTGACCTTTTTGATCGTGTTTAATCCATTAACGAACATGTACGGCGTACATCTTCCTGATTTTTATTCTTGTGGAGAATGTTTTTTTGTTGTTTAATGACGTCTGTCGGCAACCAGCTATCCTCCATTATAATCTCACGTTAGTAAGTCAATTTTCACAAATATTTGTATTGTTTTCACTAACATAGATGATATTTACAGATGTCTTGATGATAGGAATAAATTTTTCGAAAGCTCGACAATTTTAACAAAGAGTTGTTCTTTAACCAGGCCATTTTTCTTTTTTGACTGCATCCCCAAGGCATACTCTCTCACTTCGAGTGTATTCCGAGAATACTCAGTTTTATCAACTAGTCCAGTCACGAAACTACCCCTCTCTCTCTCTCTCTCTATATATATATATATATATATTTTCTGGGAGTTTATCCGTATAAACTCCCAGAAAACCAATTTCGCATACTCAACCATTCGTGAAAACCTTCACTGTAACATATATATATATATATATACATTATATGGGTGTTATGTGATAAGAGTTCGATATTTTACAGGACTATTCCATTGCTATTCATAAGCTAAAAAGCTCAGCATGGGTCCGTAAAGCCTTCATTTCAAATGAAACTTTTCAAATGCGTCAAGATATCATCATTTTTGACATGATCGCCACAAAAAACAAATATTGGATTGAACTCACTAGCCTGCTTAATACTTTTATTTATATATAATTGAAATGAAAATATCTCGAGAACGGCTACTTGTGGCGTCTTTTGACCATCATAGCTTTGTCAATATATATATATATATATATATATATATATATATATATATATATATATATATATATATATATATATATATATATATATATATATGCTGGCTGGAACTTCCGGTTGATCCGCGTCTGGAAAGATTTACTTGTCTACGTTTCGACTCCCATTTCGGAGCCATTTCCAAATCTTTCCAGACGCGGATCAACCGGAAGTTCCAGCCAGCACATTTCTGACCGCGGAAGCCTAGCCGATCAAATATATATATATATATATATATATATATATATATATATATATATATACATTATATGGGTGTTATGTGATAAGAGTTCGATATTTTACAGGACTATTCCATTGCTATTCATAAGGTAAAAAGCTCAGCATGGGTCCGTAAAGCCTTCATTTCAAATAAAACTTTTCAACTATGCGTCAAGATATCATCATTTTTGACATGATCGCCACAAAAAACAAATATTGGATTGAACTCACTAGCCTGCTTAATACTTTTATTTATATATAATTGAAATGAAAATATCTCGAGAACGGCTACTTGTGGCGTCTTTTGACCATCATAGCTTTGTCACATGAAAATAACAGAGAAATCGAATTTTTGTCTGGAAAATGTGATATATACATGTACGACAAAGTTGTGACTCCCCAAAAGGAACCCAGACCTACTGGTGGCGCCCCTACAATCAAGTGCCAAACTGAAACCAAATTTGAATTTCTCATATTGAAAAGTCCCCTATTACCAATTTTTGTCGTCATTCACAAACATCCAATATAAAAATAAAATTTCAACACCCTGTATCTCAAAAATGAAGGCCTCGCGGACCTAAGCTCATTTAAACTTTTCACCTCAACTGAGGAATCGTCCTATGGAATATTGGACACTTAGCACATAATCCCTGTATATATATATATATATATATATATATATTTGATCTTGATGTATGAATTTTCTTCTCCTGGGAATGCTGATCTTGTTATCAAAACACGGTTCGATTACAAGTGATATCAGTTTGGGTGTTAGGGTAATGGACCTCCACCATTTGAAATAGTTCTTATTGCTCTCTGACTTTGACCTATGAGTCATATAGAAGTCTGTTAGAGTCCACTATATGGTTCAACCTGATATCACAGAACACAGAAATAAATTTAGAAATGATACAGCCGCCTTCCTGCGTTAAATTTGGAATCTTGGGCTCAGCAATCACTGAAGGCGCTGATTGCGGTAATTTTATTCCAGGTGAGAGTGGAGATACTGGATCTCTGACATCTTATGATGGTGTCAATTGACTTTGACGTCTATCTCACATGTAATGCGTATTTGAAATTTGAAGCATAACCCTTCGAATTTATTTCAACGAAATAGTTATCTGCGAGTTTGAGCTGAGTTTATTCAATAGTAGATGAAGAAAAAAATGCGCGAAAAAGTCATCGTTCATTCCAGGACTAACCCAGTAATTATCTATACTTGGATCGAGTGAGTCAAATCAGCTCGTAGATACAATTCTGCATTTGTAGTTTCCCCGCCAACGCCAACGATTACACGAACAGCTCTGGAAGAAGTAGAAATTTTCACCAACGTGAATGGAAAACTAATTGAAAAACAAAAAATTGTTATCTCAACCAGTTGAACGCTAAGCCAGAAATTATCGTTTTCACAGAGACCAGGCGAATATCAGATCATAACTTATACAACATTGATGGGTACAATTTAATATATAATGAGGGGGAATATAACCAAAATGATGGAACAGTGATGTATGTTAAATCGAATCTGAGTTATAAATATGAAATTATCAAATTTAGTGATATAAACCATTCGATTCTCGAAAACATTTCATATCATGGAAAACCTATGTCGGTTCTTGCTATGTATAAGAACCCCCCATACTGCACACATGATTTCATTAATACGATGAGGAATTTTCTAACAGAATGCAACAAACAAATGGAATACTCCATTTTTTTAGGCGACATGAATATCGATATACTCGACGAAACAATGGATATATCGGTAGTAGAGTATTTGAATGTCCTGCCTGGATCATATTTTTATCAGAACAAAAAGGGACATTGAACTTCTACTCCCCATTATAACAAAAACTAAACTAACTGATCATTACAGTACATTTTTGCAAATCTGTATGGAAGATGAGCATTACAAACATAAGAAAAATACAGATCAAGTAACTAGAATAGATTATAAAAGTTTCGGAGACCGCATTCAAACTGTGAACTGGGAAGGAATGTATCTTGCTTCAACTTCTGATTCTGCAGCAAAATACTTTGTTGAAACCATTAAAAATATTTTGACCGAGTGTAGTTTACTTATCAAAAACAGAGTGAAAAGAAAAAAAACATGGATAACAAATGGTATTATTAAGTCTATCAATACAAGATATAAGATGTATCAAAATTTTCTCAGAAACCCACACAATGAAAAACTCAAAAGTAAACTACAGACAGTATAGAAATAGGTTGAATATAACAATCAGAAACCAAAAAAAAATCATTATCAAAATGAAATTGAATTGAATGCGCCAAACAGCTCGAAGTTGTGGGAAGTTGTTAACGAAGTGTGTGGAAAAAAAGGGAGGGTGACCAAAATAGAACATATAAAAGTCGATGGAGAAATTATAGATGATCGGTTGGAAATAGCAAACAACTTCAATGAATATTATACCAACATTGGAAAAAAACTTCCTGAAAAAATTACACCTCACAATTTTGACACATCTGGATCCAGTAACATGGGAATTTTTGCTTCTATGTTTCTATTTTCCACTGATCACCTAGAGCTAACAAATATCATACATTTGATGAAAAATAAGAAAGCGACAGGCTTAGATGGAGTAAAAACTGAACTCTTGAAGCATGTTATTCCTTTTATTATTGATCCCTTGGTATTTCTCATAAATAAGTGTCTCATTGAAGGATATTTTCCATATGAACTGAATACTATAGTGGTACTACCAATATACAAAAAGGGTAATAAAGAACAGATAACAAACTATAGGCCAATTTTCCTGATCACAACTCTATCTAAAATTCTGGAAAAAACTATAAAAATAAGATTCTTCTTTTCTGAAAAAGCATAATATTCCAGCAAAGAGACAATACGGTTTTAGAGAAGGAGTATGTACACAAGATGCAATTCTTGACCTTACCTCTGAACTGTATTCTGCTTTGGACAAAAACAGAACTGCACTCTGTGTATTTATAGATTTATCTAAAGCTTTCGACACTGTCAGTCATCCACTCCTATTGAAATCGCTAGAAGACATTGGCATGAGAGGAAATGCTTTAAATATTTACAGAAGTTATCTGAATGATAGGTATCAGTGCGTGAAAATAAATGACCACAGGGCACCATACGTGGTCCAATTCTTTTCAATATATATCTCAATGTTTTATTCCTCATAGCAACGACTGGAAACATTTTCACATATACTGATGATACATCCATTTTTATGAAGAATCATCTTTGACTGCTGTAAAAGAAAAAGCGGAGATAGATTCATCTAAAATCAGTAAATGGTTCTCGAACAAACTCCTCACCATAAATTACGAAAAAACCCACTACTCACTGATCTTCTCCAGTAATCGACACCCCCCCCCCCCCGTTCATGACCTTCCTGTTTCCAGAAATTTCGTTATCACTCCAGTTAGCAACATGGAATACCTCGGAGTCATTATCGATTGCAACCTGAAATGGGAAAAACAAATAAATTATGTCATTGAAAACAATATTACATCTTGGTTGAAAAACTTCAGTTCCTAATACACCGATTCAAAGTTCTTAAAGAGATACTAGATGAAAAGTTCTTGAAAACACTATATTTCGCCCTTATCCAGTCTCATATTGCATATGGTATCCTTGCATGGGGATCATGTGGGAAAACTAACATGAATAAATTGATTATCACACAAAAAAGGATTGTGAAATTGATATTCAATAAAATCATTACTTACCCCTCAGATATTCTCTATAGGGAAACAGGAATACTCGACCCTCTGCAACTCTATTACGTTAACAGTAACACAAGAATGCAAAAAATGAAACAACTTTAACAAAAATGACCATATCTATGATAGAAGATACAAGCTGTCTGATTACATAGTGCCCCTGATGAATAAAACTATAGGACAAAAAAGTTACAACTACTTGAGTCTGAAATTATATAATAGTATCCCATTTCACCTTAAACATATTGTCAATTTGAATTTTTCAAAAAAGAAATAAAAAACCGTGTTCGCAACTCACCTCGACTTGAAATACATAATTTATTTTATTCATAGTTACTGCAAACCGTTCTTTTATCACGGATCTTCTATTTTACTTTGTGAGTTTCTGTCTGCCTGCTCCATGCCTTAGTACTGCCATATGTACGTATATTGATTGAGTATAAATAGCATGCCTTTAATTAAAATTCTTTCTAATTATATTAAATTCTCACCACAGACAGCCTCTTCTTTTATTTGCATGATTTTCAAATATTTTTATATATCATAGTATTGATATATTAGCCAATGTGAAAACTGTAACCAATCTAATTTGCGCAAATGAATCATACAATCAACCATACAGTTTTCTCTAATTCATCCTATTTTGTTGAATAGTTTCGGACAACAGCCGCCACAGGAATTGCGCAACATATTCTTTGGTTTTTACAACTATGCTGTTGCCTATCCAAACTTGTTTCTGTTATCTGTGCTATACATCTATTAGAAAATCATCTTTTCGAAAAGTATGTGGTGTGACATAGTACATGAATCTCAGTCTCCTGTCGTCCTTTATCTACAATTGATAGATAATATTATTATTTTTGGTGAGAAAATAGTTGACATTGGAACAGAGTTTCCGGCAGTTATTCACTACCAGTAGTAAACATATACTAGTATGTCAGGAAAATATGCGGCATTTTTACGCTTGATGAGTAGTGTACGTCATTGAGCGGTGAATGCGGATTGAGTTACCCTGGGAAAATATAATTTTTACGCATTGAAATGAACTGATACTGAATGGTGATCACCAGATGTTCTAAGGATACAGATCAAATTAATTTCTGGGAATCGAGCGATTTTTGACTCGTTTGTTGTGCAGGTAGCTTCAGCTGTAGATATTTGTTTTGATGAAAATAATCATTCAGCACCGATTCAAGAGACGGCATATCGGATAATTAAATTTTGAGTATTTCTTCTTTATGAATTTGTTTTGGATATTAAATGAAGAAGCACAAAAACTATAAAATTTGCGAAATCCGATTCGAATATAAATTTGTAATGACAGGATATTCGGCAATGCTGTGCCCACTATTATTCTAAAATCAAATGATGAAAATGAGAGAGCACCTCTTGAAGAAATAATTGTTTCCTCTGGTGAGCTTGAATTGTAGAATTTTCTTGATAAAACAATCGCTCCATTTTGGATTTCTATATAGTCCGTTGTCAGATACAACTCGGGTTCCTCTGACGGAAAATTCATTAATTACCAGTGCTGTGGAATCGCACGGGTAAAATTTTGCTGGCGCGGCACTTTGGTTTGATGTGGTACATATTTCACCTTCAATGTAGATCACAAGAAAGCGTGTTCAGAATCTACAAACAATGGTGGGATTATAAATCCACTGTTTTCTTGGATTGGTAGAGGTTTTTTCATATGTTTTCAAGAGAAGTTTGATCCATCCTACATATTACGAGCTGCTGAACACGATTCCAAATCCGAAATGGCCTCTGATTCCATTCAGAAGCTATAGCCATTCAGAGATCAGAAAAAGGGTTATTCCATGTTCTTTTCCTTCTGATGAAACGGTTGAAATACAAATTTAATTTGTTGTCAGGTCCCGTTTACAACTCATTTCACCTCCTTTGCTACTTTTTTCAGCAAGTATCTCTATTTTAATGTAAAAAGTTTACTTGAAAATACGCGACGAAAATGTTGTTCTTCAACCGGCGTTGCCATTGAATTTATTACTAAAACAGCGCCTCAAGTCGTTTTCTATACGAAAAATATAAATACTTGCTGAGGAAAACATCGAAGTAGGTGATATAAGGAGTAAGGGTGATGTTAGTTGAAAAACCTGTGTGGTACGATAGATTAATAATGCAAAAAAAGTGAAATAACCCACTGACAGATTTTTTGGACCAATTTTTTACAGTCTGCCTCTGGAATAGGAAATACTTGATATTGAAACAAATCATAATCTGCAAAAAAATTACACGCTGCGTGGTACTTCATAGCTAACCCAGAATTTGTTCTTGGTGGAACACACTGTATACTTCCCAAAGAGTATGCCTCATAATTTTTTTATTCTAACGATGAGACTAATTTCAGTTGTAATTGGCGTACTGGGAAAAGTTGGTTTCCATTAAATTTTTTCGCAGTATATTCGAGAAATTTTTAAATCACTGTGTATCATTTGAAACAGTATATCTCTATGTTTATTTTACTTTGATTGATGTTTTTATGTATGGAAAATGTAAAACATTCTGTAAAAAAACTTACATCCAAATTCTTGTTGAACTCAACGAACACAAATTATGGGTTTTACATGGAGTACCACGCAGTGCGTAATTTTTTTTGCGAGTTCCGATTTGTTTTTTCTTCAAATAATTTTCTTTCTGAAGGTAGAATGTAAAAAGAATGCCTTTCGAAAAGTTCATCAGGTCAGGACCATCGCTGAACAAGACGAAGAGAGCCTAAGTAAAGTAATAGCGGTACTTGCCAGAAAGCTGGATGCTTTAGTTTAGAGTACCACCTGCCAACGGAAGTGCTCCTTCAAGCTCCACTCAGTCAACATATGACAGGAAGACCTTTCCTGGACAGGGAATGCAAGTGTTGCCAGCACCAAGAGATGAAAGATGGATGGCCCACACACGATGATAAAGGTTTGTCCAAAGTCACAGAATGCACATGAATCAGTCCGCCGATATAAAGGTTGTTTTGGTGATTTTTGGGTTGATTGCAATAAAGTTGTTCGATTTCACCGTATCATTTGTCACTTTTTTCGACACAGAGTAAAAAAGTGAGAATATGAAAAAAAATGTAAAATCATTTTAAACATACTCATCGATGAACTTGGTCTTCTTATTCGTAACCAAATCTTCGGGATTTGATGTTGGAAACGTCTAAGTAGAATTTCTATACTGAGTGTACATGTGAGTCCGCTATTTTGCACGGGCTCCATTCTTTGTATGCGCATCTCAGACACAAAGTGGAATTGGTGGGGCTGTATTTGGTATGAGGTATTTTAAGATTGTCATCTGCAAAGTCCAGACAACTATGATACAATGGCTATTTTATTTTTTTGAAAGACAGCAAAGTCTGAGAGTTCTCGTCACATTTAACAAATTGATCGATTTTTGTTTTGAGTTCTGATCAAGTCAATTAATTAAATCATTATGGGATAGCGTAGAGAAGTTCGATGGACATGAATATTTCAAACCTAGTCATTTGCATATCGACTACATACGTTTCATCTTGAATTCCAATCTAGCTCAATCACCCGGTGTTTTCGAGAAACCCCTGATGAAGAGATGTTGCATTCAAAATCTTTTCCGATGATCATTCTAATGCTGAAATATCTCAAGACTCATTATTTCACCCTTGAAATCATTCAGTTTATCTTATCACTAATCACAGGACAGGGATGTTATAGATATGAAAGTTCGGATCTGGATACGGATATAAAATTGAAGTAAGATCAAAATAGTATATATTGTTTGCTATCATTTCAAGGTGCTATCTAGTCTAGGTTATCATTTGGTATTCCAATCAGTCTCTTAAGTTAACATAATCCTGTCAACATATTCCATTTAGTCTCCGACCTCATCTCAAACTATCCTAAAGTTTTATAACAGATACGGTTACGGATATTTTTTATTCTGGATAGTTTCGGTTACGGTTACAGAGCTCCATAATATCCCTGTTGGAGGGAATAACTGTTCTCTTGGGAACTGGTGTGTATACGAATAATTCAGATTCAGTAATTAATATGAGAACATATCGAAACTTGTTCCGTAGTTTTCTGGGTTTCTAACCTACCACAATCTGAAAAATTAAGAATCAATATTGGAATCTATACACCACAAAATAATGACGTTCAAACAGTACATCAAAACTATTCTGGCTTGAGGAATCATACCGACTCGAGGGCTTTGTTGGCAAAAAATCAACCATTTCTTTAATTACTACGTCTTCTCAGTGTAGATTGAATTGAACTGGCCGATACTTGATGAAAATCCATATTAACAAAAATATATTACAGTTTCCTGTATGATTTTCACTCACAATGGGTTTACAAAACCGCGGTTTTGTAAACCCATTGTGAGTGAAAATCATACAGGAAACTGTAATATATTTTTGTTCTCAGTGTAGTTTGGTATTGTCAGATTCCTCAATGTTGATGAAAGTTACTAGAGTTTGATCAAGGTCAAATATTTTGAGCACAATTCGGTTAGGTTACTCTTTCGCTCCTGCATGAAATTTTTTCAGTATGTGGCAGTACATATATTTATCATTCGATTGCCTTTGAAATCTTAGACGAAATAATAACAGTTCAGTTGATGTTATTGATTATCGTCGTCTGATTTACAACTTATGAGATTTGTATTTTTTTCTTCAATGAAAGTTCTCATTTTAAGTTATAACCAATATGTTGTGGGCCAAGACATTGTCGTCTGTTAAGTAATAACACTGTAATGGCACAGTTCGAGTATCAGTTATTGGGTCATGGCGGAAAATGAACTGAAATTTAAAATTCCTTCAGTCGATGTTAAATGGCATAACTGAAAGTTCGAGATGGAACCGATACTAAAATAATAGATTCATTCAATTTCAAACATCAGTAGGACCTGAATATGGTTCTCGTTTCTGTTACCGACAATCAAAAGAATAGTCTGGAAAAGGAGACGTTGCGAGAAATGCAGAAACGCCATTGAAAGTATAAATCACAGCTGATGCACCGGATATCTAATAATCGCACTTAAAGTATGTTTGAAGAAAAATGTCTACTGAATTTAGGAAGTATTGGAAAGCACACTCGAGTGGAAAGGAAAAAATTGCTAGCTAGCTTTTGCTCAGAAAAACCCTGCTCATCATGGAGTACAATTTACAAACGATCCATTATCCAATCACTTCCTGGAATCTGATGAATTCATTAGGGAGGTTCATTCAAGTGGAGCTACCATGAAGGAATGTTTGCCATTTGCTGTTGACTCTTCCAGTGGACTATGAGATAGTAATGACAGCGCTGGACACATTATCAGCCGAAAGCTAATTGTGGAGGTTCTCGAAAAAAAAAACAGAAGCGAACTACAGTCGTACAGACCTTACTTCCTTGACTAGTGAGTAGAACCATCATGCCTCTAATGGTGAATGGTCACATTCCGAAAACAGTCCAAAACGTTGTCCATGGACAACGTTGGACGCTATAAATGAGACGCATTGAACAGACATGAAATGAATGCCACGTTGAAGATCAGGGCAAACCACATATTCCAAACCACGGATCAGCAAAAATATCCAAGGCAACTACCGAACAAATGAATTATTATTGTTTTCCTGTAGTCACCGACGAATCTAACATATTAAATTTTTATCTGGACACAGACGCACCAGAGAATATGGTGAATGGTGACGAAGTCGTGCAAAATGTCAAATTCTTAACCAAACCCATCAGAAAAAAGACAAAAATTGAACTTTGAGCAGAAAATCTAAGAATCAAGTTCCAGCAGGTGTAGAAGGGCAGTACGGATCGGAAACAATCACAGAAGTATTTTTGTTTCTGGAATGAAGCTGAACCTTTCATCTGGAAACTGGAAATGATTTTGAAGTCAACTTCAGAAACCGAAGAGGTACCAATCAAAAAGAAAATATCACAATCACAGCAATTTTGAGAGAACGCAAGTTTCATGAACTGGATTTACTGACAATTCCGAAACAGCGGTGCGTATAGGTTTAGATGGACTGCTGAAAATGAGAAACATGGTGGAAGGCATGTGTTGTATTATTCGAACATGATTATTTCCCTCATTGCGAATAAACGATAAAAAAGTTGAAGGCTGAATAACTTTTACGGCGATTAAAAGCACTAGACCTTTTTAACCGATTATTTTTTTCACTTGTCAAAATGTGACGTTTTTGGCATTTCAACCAATAGTAGCGGGTTATTCTATGGTTATTCTAGCCAATCATTGGGTATTATACTGATAAAACTGCCTGGTTCTTTTGATAAAACGTTGTTTACCTTTGAACTGTCAAAACTATACGGTTCACAGCGTCGATTCTATTGAACTGGCTCATATTTATATAAATTATCATGAATGAAGAGTTACCTTATTATTGATAGTCATTTACTTTTCACCTTTTCAGCATAATAACAACATAAACAACACATTTCAATGAACACTTAAACACGTAAATAGCTCATAACCCCAACTTTATGACAGATATAGCGAACGACCGATTCAAATATTTAAGGTTTCCTGAACTCAAATGAAGATGGCGTACAATTAGTTTTTATTATATACAATTCATTTTTCGTGGTATGAGAAGAAACCGTTGTATGAAGATTTTGATACAACGACATAACGAATGATTTTATGTTCCTTCTGGCGCGATTTTCATTTCATAAGAAATTTTCAATTATCAACCTTGTACAATGATTGGTATCGTCAGCATGCATTATTATATGAACTGTGTAAGCATCATATCTCTTCTGTATCATAGAAAGCATACATCGTTGTTTGACATTTCAAATTTGTAAAATTTTCACCCATTCTCCTTTCCTTCTTATGTAAATGAAATAGTGATCAATTAAATTGTTCTCCCTTCTATTTGTTCAAAAAATAATCTCTCCAAATACAACTCGTTCTTCAAATTTAATAAGATAAATTTTCATTTTCGAAACACTCAAACTTTTTTATTTTGAGGCAAAAGCATTCAAACAAACCGAATTAGATAAAATCACTCGTCCTACGGACTCGTGATTTTATCAATCGGTTTGTTTTCATACTTTTGCCAAATAAAAAAGTTTTTGTGGAAAATGAAAATTTATCGATTAAATTTGAAGGACTCGTGGTATTACCTTTGATTAAACTGTTCGAAATAAACCGGGCGTTTGGCTCACTTTTCAGGTACTATCTCAGGTATTTTATTGTTCCTGTGTTCGATTTTGATTTTTTCTGAGTTTAAAGTTCTTCTGGAAATAATATCAAGATATATTTCTCCTTCACCAAGCTCAATCGACCAAAATGCGTGAATTACCATTATTTATTAAATTTTTAAAACGCTTTCGTGTATAATAATTTAAGATGAATTATTCCGACCTGCGGTCACAGGATTTCAGTAAATTATCATACACTCAAGTCATTTGCTGAGCAAAATTTTGAAAATCATGGAAGTGCAGTACACATTTTAACCGATACTTGGCGCACTTGGGATATAACCCCCGAATCTTCAATTCGGTAACTTTTGAAAGAGGATATAAATATTCAAGTTTGAGCTATTAGAATTCAATTCATTTCAATGTGAAATAATTCTTGGGATAATGTAATCGACACCATGAATTCCAATCATTAGATTCTGAAAAATAAGAAAGCATACAGTTTCAGTTATGGCAATTTTAAATTGAGATGGATAAAAAAAATGGCTGAACCCCTACAGTTAGATATTTAATCATATAGGGTATGGTTCTCTATTCCACGATGACAAAAACAGTAAATAGAAATATTGTCGCTTCGCTTACAAAATAAATGATAAAAAATTGTCTTTCAGGATTGGAAAAAACGAAACCTTTTCAGCTGAGTTTTATTCAATGGGTTTTTATGAAAACTGCGTATCATTCACAAAATATTTTTTTCGATAGTCACTGCGAAACTAATTTCGAAAATGATCTCAAAAACTCAAAACTAAAAGACTAATCAAGTAAGTCGACAAAATGAGAATTGAACATTTTCCTTATCGCAAAGACAATGTTATATCAATTCATTTTGAAGATTGGAAAAATTATCCATAACATCTTCAAATAAGCATTGCAAATGAAAATGGTGTGTGTCGTCTCAACCCAAGACATGAAAAATTGATATAATAATGAATATAATATTTTATTCACAATATTTCCATTGGATAATCTACAAATATCTTATATATAATCATGAGAAAATAACAGAAATGTACAATGAGTTTCTGAAAATGTTATCATTCCGTCGAGGAAATAACGAGATAAATAATGATAGCTGAAAACTGAGTTTCAGTATTGCGAAATAGCGTACGCCTTCAAGTTTTCGCAGCGACTAGCCTTTCTTCTCCTACACATTCATTCTCATTTTTATTCGTGACTTCTTCCTCCATCGGTTCGTCATCTGACTGATCTTCTATTTGTTTCTCAGATTCCAGCCACCTGGTGTAAAACAAAAAAGGATTATTCAAGGCAAATTATTCACTCGAATGCCTGTTTCTTTTTTTATTATATTTCTCAAACCGGATGTTGATGACTGGCCAGACCTGTTTAACTAATTAAATCACCAAAATTTCTGTTCGAAAGGTTTTTTCAAATAACATTGAATTTCGTTTTTTTTTTATTCTAGAAGTAATCTCAACATGTATCCATGCTTTCATCAGATCATTATATACAGTCAAATCATTTGTTGAGCGAAATTCAAATCGTTATGCACACATTTCAATCGATAAAACAGATTTTCTCTTTTTACAAAATGAAACGAAATTATTCATTTGATTGATTTTGTGTCTCCTTTTCCTGGTATATATATATATATATATATATATACTTTGTCAAATCTTCAATAACCACAGCTATTTTCATAATGATGAATCAAAAAGTTCCATAGATGATAAACTTTAATAAAAAAAATACTTTTTTGAAATTTACATTCTCCTTCAGGGATATACCGTGAATCGTTTCTCCTGGGCTCATTCTCTTCCTTTCTATCTATAATGTTCAATGATAAAACATGATAGTCTTCATTCAAGAACCCCCTCAAAAATGAAAGAGACGATAAAAATGGGCTTCGCCACTATTGCAGACCTTAAGTGAGACGCGCCCCAGATGTTTATTTCAAAAACTAGCACAATGTGATGAACTAAAATCAGTATGAATAACCTTCTGAACTGAATGATAAAAAAATGGAAAAAATATTCTCAACCTATTTCCTCACCTCACTTTTTGTTTTGTGAATACTGGGTGACTTCCGTCTCCCGTTCTAAGAGCCCTCTGTTCGATAAGCTTGTACTTGGCAGCCTTGAGGTCGTAAGCCAAACCGAAATATGAAAAAAGGTCTATCAAGTAGGTGGTCATCATATATTTTGAGCCCAATTCTGCCGCTCTGTAGTCCCAAGGGAACGTGTGGTGGTAGTTGTGCCAGCCTTCTCCTATGGATATGAATGCTACGAACTTCGATTCAACCGGCAGCTTGAACCTGAAATAATAATTATATTCGAAAAAAATTTATACGTTACTTAAGCCGTGGGCGCTGAACAATTCGTAGAGCGAGGAATGGAGTTTCTGCCAAATTTTTGTACCATTTTAATCGAAAAAGATTTTATGAGCAACAGCTGTCAATTTGCTCAGAAAACAGGCATCGACGTGCGTAAAGTAACCCACACCCCACACCTATCTGTGAATATTTTTTTGGTCGCATTTCCTTACCTTCCTCAAATATACTCCTTTATGATATAATAATATGGGTTCTTGAGATAAAAAATTGGTAAGAATAAAGAATACCTATACCCCTATAGAGTGGGTGCAAAATCAATTTGGAATTCTAGAAATAGTTTCTTGAACAGGTATGTCAAGATCCATGAAAAAAAAGGAGATACGGAAAAAATGTTTTTGAAATTTGTGGATACAAAAAAAGGCAATGAGAAGAGAAAAAATCAGCTTCTGTATTTTCAAACCTATATATTTGTAGAGAAATCTCCATCAAGCGATATAATATCGATGATTTTTGTCCAAAAGTGAATCCATCTTCTGTATCAGCGAAAACTATATAGGGAAGAATATCGACCGATGAGGGCGCTGGTGGTGATTAAACTATATCCACCATTTTGAAATAGTTACCTCGTTTACATTTGTGAAATAACGCGTCAAACTGAAATCCAGTCATCAGTTGCCCTCGCTAGACAAAATTTTGGTGGTTAGTATAACTACTTCTCTTCGGGCTTGAAGGCCGTCGTTCTTTGGAATTTCTTCCTGACGTTTCGCTAGCGCGAGTGGCCAGCTCCTTCAGAGGCTTATTCATCTCCGATAACTAAACAGTTCGATTTACTAGACTAACCCACAAAGTATACCGATAACCCACGCACACGGATAGGTACCTGCACGCACTATCGAACCACCATCCCAGTCAAAAGAGAGGAGTCATATCTACCCTAACTGAACGTGCTCGAAGGATTTGTGAACCAGAACATCTAGAGCAGGAACTGGAACATCTTCAAGTGACCTTGAGGTCGAATGGGTACAGTGTATCTGAGATCAACAGGGCCATGAAACCGAAGAGTCCCACGGTTCATAACAGGGAGGACTCTCAGGTAGTTGCGAATGCATATCTGCCATATATCCCGAGGGTCACTGACAGAATTGGAAAACTCTTGGGGAAATATAACATAAAAACAGTTTTCAAGCCGACCAAGAAGATCCAGCAAAGCCTCAGGTCGGTTGAAGACAAAAGAGACCCACTGTCAGCGGCAGGGGTTTATCGCATACCGTGCACCTGTGGGAAGGTTTACATCGGTACCACGAAAAGATCCATGGGTACAAGGCTCAAAGAGCATCAAAGGAACTGCAGGCTGGGGCAAACCGACAAATCGGCGGTGGCGGAACACGCATTGAGTGAGGGCGACCACAAGATTCTGTTCGAAAATGCAACACTGATCGCCCCCAACCAGGGTTACCATAGCCGACTGGTACGGGAGGCAATAGAGATCCAAAAACATGCGGACAATTTTAACAGAAAGGAAGAAGCGTTGACTCTAAACAGAATTTGGAATCCTATTCTGAAGAAATCAAGAATAAATAATGAAATCACAGCAGGTAGTGCGGCAACTAATAATGATGATTATTCCCCGAACCCGACAGAAGTAATTAACACTCCAGACTACCTGCATCAATATAAATACGCCTTGAGAAATCGAACTGTTTAGTCATCGGAGATGAATAAGCCTCTGAAGAAGCTGGCCACTCGCGCTAGCGAAACGTCAGGAAGAAATTCCAAAGAACGACGGCCTTCAAGCCCGAAGAGAAGTAGTTATACTAATAACCTCGGCCGCGAAAGCCTTAACCATTTTGTCATTTTGGTGTTTTTTTTGCTATATTTTCATTGTACGAAATTTTTCTCGTGAAGGTTAATATAACTGTGTTCATGATGCTTTGAATAGCCGCACAATACTCAATCATTGGAGGTGAACATAGATGCATTGTGTTTTAAAATCTAATGTTATTTGTTCCAGGACATTTTTTAGTTTTAGTGTAGTGTTAGTGAACCAAAGAGGCTTTTATTTCATGGATGATGAAATGCGCCATAACTTCGCCTAAACATAGACAAACTCACCAGGTAACAAGAAATCATCTCTCTTGAAATGCAAGTAACACACTAAAGCCGCTCTAGGTGGTGATTTATGCAGTATCAGTTTAATTTTCAAAGCCTTGTACCTGTCTATTTTCTCTTTCAATCCATTTCCGTAATGTTTCCCACCAAAGATGTATTTCTCCTTGGAAACGTGTGGAAAGACAACTTTGGATTTCGGTTCCTAGAGTTGCGGCAACTTGGCACCAAACACTTTATACGGCTCAGTGAGTGATCTGCACCCATGATTGTTTGTTATTATCAATCAAAAAAAATTACAACTTCAGATGAGATTTCCTAAATCAACAGCAAAGAACTCAATAAATTCACACACATAAAATGGAAACCGTTTGTTTGTGAAATTATAGCAGTGCGTTATATTTCCGCCAGACGTCGCATAAAATTAAGAACTTCCCAATAATAACAAATAATGTTCATTACCGATAGGCACATTCTATGAAAGAGCGATAAAAATCTTTAACGACATATTTGTTCCTTCAGGTGTCTTGGTGGAATTATTCAAAATTTTGAATCGATATTTGCTGGTTGAAAACAATCATTTCATGTGATATGATCAGTTGCGAGGTATTATTGTAACAGCCTAGCAGGTGTTGCTAGGTTGTGTATACTTAGTTTTTGTTATGTTCTCATCAACTTCACTCAACGCCCTAGGCGCTAAGTCATATGCATCGATATAGAAAATTGTGAATATTTCAAAAACAATTACTTCAAGCCTTGTTCTCACTTGGAAAAGGTATGGGAATTAGGTTTTTACATGAAAAATATCCAAAGGTTACTGTCAAAAAAGCAAATTGAAATGAATAATGACAGCGTACACAGCGCCCTCTAGATGCTACATGAAAATTAATACGAAATTATGATTTTCCACGTCAAAAATCCCTGGGTATCAATTTTCGTACACAACATGATATACTGACAGTGTTGTTCTAGGAAATCCTTATCTGGACTCTCAGAGCGTCGAAGGCAATTTCAGGAATTGAACATTTCAGCGTTCACCGGATGAACTTTTCTGATATGAGTAAACCTCAGGTATACGACTGGAAATTTAACCAATTATCATCGGATTGAAAGAATACACAACCATATACAAGGTAAGAGTGTGTGCGTGTGTGAGTGTAAATGTTAGTGGTTTCGAGATATATACGAGAAAATTCATAATTTATAAAATTTATTGATTTGTATTGTATTTTTCGAGTAATCCTCCAATGCAAATCTCATAAATGAATATGTTTTTTTGATGCACCTCCTCTGAAATTGGTGAATCAATTGCGATGAGTTGGCAATTTTTTTCCGATTGTTTTTGCAAATACCCACACTTACAAGTGGTGAGTCGGATGATTCTCCTATTCTCCTGGTTGAATCTCACGATCGCATGTCGCACCTCGAATTTTAATAGATATTCGAAAAAAATATGGACATATCTATCAGAGATACACTAGCAATAAAACAAATCAATCCCAGAATTGTATTCAAATTAGTCTGCTAATAAATCTAGACTGGTTGAGGGTCAGACTTAATTCTTCTCCATATGGAAATTCATCGAAGGTGTGGTCATCAAAAACAAGTTAGTCGCAACTTATAAGCATCGGAATGAACTGGTTATTCGGTACAGTACATGTAAACAGCCAGAATCATTGCCATCCAGTTTGGAGATCACGTTTTGTTTCTATATCCACTCACATTTTCAAACTACTAAACACTCCATTCACTTCATCTGGAGAATTATATAGAATATTTGGAAAAACTGCAGACAAGATGATATGATTTGATTTTAAAACACCCATTGCAGACGAACAACTTTGGGTCTAATCATCCCACACATTCATTTATACAATGAAAATATGTTGATTTGCAATCGAAAAACACAGCCTCTCACGACAACATGACAGCTCACCCTCTCAAACTGCTTCACCAACGACTCTACCATATAAGACGCTCTCGTACCCACTCCCTCAGTGTGAAACATTGTATCAGAATACAGCGGACTCTCATACCTATATGTCTCATACACATAGGCTTTTCAAAGGGGAAAACTGACGGTAGATTGATCCCAACGGTGGCAATAGGTAATTTTTCCAGATTTACAAAATGTGGCGTTGCTGTTGTTATCGATCGTAATCAAAGTATTGTTTGTGAATGAAGACTTTTTGATAGCCTTCCACATGTTCAACAACCTTTGCATCTTCGAGCATTCTCCAGTTTATTCCAATTAGATGCATGACATCGGATGTGTTATATGCTGTATATGTTTGTATTGTGTGGATATTACTTTTCAATCTTTATGAGAAATCGATGTTTCATTGGAAAAGTTCAATAGAAATTCAGAACCAATAGTTCTAGATCAAAATTGAACGCTGATACCACCCAGATGTAAAGGTTCATGGAAATGCCATTAACGCATCATGAAGCAGGGTCGAATAGAATTGATCTTTTTCGAAGGGCCAAATGAAGGCAAATACAAATTCCGAAGTTGGATGAGATAAAGAAAGTTCTGTCAAGTATACTCGAAACGAAACGGTATATCCGGTAATAATTAATTATTCTCCAGAGAGAGGAGGAATTACGAAAACAGTTATAAGGACAGGACAGCTGATGGGCTGCTTTTTGTCATTCTCAAAAGGGTTCTTGATGGGAGTTTGGACTTTTGATCGAAGGACAGTCGGTTTTAGGTAGGACAGTTGTAAAGTCTCCTCCAATGAGAGTGGCTTATAGCCGCTAGCCCTCCACCCTGGGGCTAGCCGAGGTACTTAGTACACGGTCGAGGTTTTCGCTTAGATTTTTCAAGTATTTGTTTTAAGTGAAAAGGGCTACTGGAAAAGTATCGCGACCAAATAGGTAGGATCGTCATCTTTTGAGGAGCTCGCCTGGAATGAAAAATAGATTCGGTGAGTGAGTCAGGAAATAATTTACACTCGAGTGTGAAGGGTCGAATTTTATTTTATATTGAAAGTAAAACGGTACTAACGGTAGAGATGACTTTTGGTTTTGTCAAAAGGCTTGTTAGCTTATTGGTTATGTGCTCGTTGGCAATCGTTTGAAAGTTTTGCATACTTGGTTTGATAGCATTTTTATAGTTCGAGACCACATAACTTGTTTTCACACAGATGAAACCTTAGGTTCTCAGTAGCGTCCCATGTGCCCTAAATACCTGCGTGCTTGTAGAGCTTGCCGTGTGACACCTGGGCAAACGGTCTCGATTTTCCTCTTTTATGAAATCTTGTAGTGGATAAGCATGAAGCATGTAAGCATGAAAACCAGTCAAGACCTTACAAATATTTCCACCTTAAATATTACCTAATTTAGTGCAATTCACACAATTTTCGTCGACTTCTTGGTGTGTTGGGACAATAACCAAATTTCAAATTCTCGTAATTCGGAAATGTTTTCCAATAAAATTGCCAATATTAAATATTATCCTCTTATCAGTATTATTCAAAGCAGCTTGGTATAAGTTTCTTTCTCTCTCTTTCTATGAAAATTATCCATTCAGAGTAGAATACAATCAGTTGTTAGATTGAGAATGAATTTAATCAAGAAAAAATTTTTAAAATGTCAGGAAGAATATTAGCAAAATATTAAAAATTAAATTAAAGAATGTATGACTTCATACAATGTTTCAATGCATGATAATAACTTCTAAGAAGGTAGCCTGGTATATGCATGCAGGAGAATCAGGGCGGATTTTTTTTGAAATATAACGTATCAGCTTTACTTTGAGCACAACTTCATCTATATATTTGATAACATAGCATATGATAGTACTCCAAAACAATATTCTACAAAATATATATGAAAATCAGCCATAAAAATTTAAATTGAATAACTCTTCAGCTGCTTTTCTCACCTGGTCCGTGCTCAGATGTCACACGGCGTGCTCCACAAGCACGCAGGTATTCAAAGCACACGAGACGCTACTGGGAACCCTAGGCTTCATTTTTTGTGTGAAAAAAAGTTATGTCTGATCGCTCTTGAATCATGCTCTATCAGGAGAAGTTGCATCAAACCCTCATCCGCGTTCGAGTATATTGGAGATGAAATTTAATATAAAAGTAACGCTGTGATGTCCTCTAATTTTTTGTAGGTATATAAGTGGCAAGCCGGTAAAATATCAAGTGATAGCGCTTTAAATCTGGAGGGTCCTTTTGGGTTGTACTCTTTGTTTCGTGTTCGGTTGAAGTCTCCTTTCCCAAGAAAAAGGACAACAATCAAATTTCAAGTCGGAAAGCAAGATTTATGGTACTATAGGTATAATATTTCAATAATAACTCACTTCGTGCCAAGGCCGAATTCATTTATTTTCGGACAGACTGGATATCTGAAACCAGCCTGCCGAAGACTCGCAAAGACTTGTAGAAACAGAGCTTTGTAGCTTTTGTTTTCTGTGTATCGAATCATTTTAAAGCATTATTTTCTTCAATTTTTGTCTACGAAATTCGCCCTACGAAAACCTTTCTTGAGAGTACATAATATTTTCTGAATATTATTATATTTTTATAATAATTGAAATCTGATGATGTGATACATTTAAGAGAAAACCACCACTGAACCGTCCCCCCAAAGGGGTGCGACCTAAAGTTATCTCTTGAGGACGGAGCACACCACCCACATGAATGACTACACTTGACACTTCAAGTTAAGTCAAGTGTCTCAACCTATAGCTTTCAGCTTGGCTTTCGGAATATCCATCGAGATAAATGTTGAAATATCTCGCTCAAGTATAAATGTTTCATATTACAACCATGAATGATGGTGCGATTGGCGCCATGAAATCCTTTTTTGGCTTCAATGTCGAGTTTCACCGTATAACACCGTGCTTGATTTTACGAACTCGGCACTTTTTGCTACATCGATAACGAAAATAGCATCAGAATAATTTTTCTCAATATCTTATCGCATATGTTCATGGGGCTCGATGTTGATGTTCGAAGTCAATCTGGTGTTTATAAAATCAATATTATCAAGATAGGTGGGGTCTTTATTCAAGATATGTGCACGAACCGTTTGGAAAAGATTCGAAATGTATCTAGGACTATCCAAATCGGATCAAGTTTAAACAAAGCAATTTTTCTTTTGATAGAGCCAGCGGCCAGAGCAGGAAGCTCATGTAACTTCATGAGTAGCAACATGAGTAGCCATGTTGCACTCTGTTAAATGGCAATTTTGATGATGTCGTTATTTTCGCAAGATTATACATAGAGATATTGTGTTCTGGGCATCAAACGTGGAATGGATTCATTGAACTGAGGACGGTGGTAGATGTCAATTACTTGTTTGGATAATATTATATCCTACTGATTGTAAATAGTCCATTTGAAGCAGAGAGTTCCACTTCTTCACTCCTGCGACAGACAGTAGGAGTATTTTTATTTGTTTCAAAACAAGTGCCATATACAGAGTTTTTCACAACCAATCTGATGATATTTTGTACACCTTGAAACTCTACTGGGTTGAAATTCTGATCTAACTGTTGCATATTTCACTTTCGCATACCACAGGCAGGTAAATCAAATTCAGTGTAACTTCGAACTGTTCGAACTTCAACGATTTGTTCTTGTTCGGGATCCAGCAATCGCTACTAAAATTCTAGTGATTTCGTGTCGGAAATCAAATGCAGTGTATGTTGCTGTAGATTTCGCTTTGTGTGCTATTGAAATAAGCTCTCAAAGAAAAACTCCATAAGTTATATCGTCCTCATCATCAAACTCGTTGATTTTCATTTTCTTGATGTTTTTTCATACATATACCTATATATGTAATTGGTGAAAATTTCGCAATGTTTGTGAAAACGATGGGAATGTTGATTATATTCCTCGAAGTCCAATCAGCATTCTTGTAGTAATTGATTTTTTTTTCGATTTTTTTCCTCTATGTTCGGTATGATGTAAGAGTGGAAACCAAACGAAGCCAAGCCGTATTGGAATCAACCCGAGTTGCAAAAGGACGTCCATTAGATGTACAATGGATATACACTTTTAGCTGAACGAATATTTATTGGATCTTCATTTGTTATCCTCTTGATATCCATTGCATATTCCACGAACACTTTCAGACGTCCAGTGGATATGAATTCCAGATATCCGATGGACATCCCGAAATGCCCGAATGGATTCCATTTCTTCATATTTCCACATCCCAGTCAACACCAGATATCTTATGGATATCCAGTTTATGTCCAATTCACGTCGGGATATCCCTGTACCTATTTTGGACATCCATAAGATATCAGAAACTGGATATCCAAAAGATATCCGGAACTGAATATCCATAAGATATCTATCAACTGGATATCCACCTTCTGGGCTTATCCTGGACATCCATAAGATATATAATACTGAATATCCTAAAAATATCCTGAACTGAACATCCATAAGATATCCTAGAATGAATATTCCCAAGATATCCCAAATTGGATATCCATAAGATATCCATCAACTGGATATCCATCTCCTGGGCTTATCCTGGACATCCATAAAATATCCAATATTGAATATCCTGAAGATATACTCAACTGAACATCCACAAGATATCCTGGAATGAATAATCTCAAGATATCCCAAAGTGGATATCCATAAGATATTCATTAACTGGATATCCACCTCCTGGGCTTATCCTGGACATCTATAAGATATCCAATATTGAATATCCTAAAGATATCCTGAGCTGAACATCCATAAGATATACTGGAATGAATATTCTCAAGATATCCCGAAGTAGATATCCATAAGATATTCATCAACTGGATATACACCTCTGGGCTTATTCTGGACATCCTTAAGATATCCAATGCTGAATAGCCTAAAGATATCCTGTACTGAATATCCGCGAGATATCCTGCAATGAATATTCTCAGAATAACCCGAAGTGGTTTTTGGATATCAATGTTTTTTCTCCCTTCGACATGCTCCCAACCAAACCTAACTAACCTGACCCAACCATACAAATTTATCGTGGACCTATCGACAAGAAGGATGAATTTTTTATGAGTTGAATCATTCGGGTATGTTCGGAGACTGTGGGTAGAACGAAATGTGGGTGTAACGACATGCTTGTACACGGCTACAAAAACTTTCTCGGAAAAACGTTAAAAATATTTGAAAAAAAATCTCGTGAAATCTATACTAACCATGAAGAGGTAGATTCCATTGATTGGAATTTAGAACCAACACCACGAAAGATCAAAAAATGAACTGTACGAATCATTCAAATATGAAACTGTTGAATATAATTCACAATCTGACAACGTCGCTCCAATTCATTCGAAGCCGAAATTATTACAGCTAGTTGTCATTTCTAATGAAATTTTAATTGGAAATCTGCAAAGAATGAACTTTATAAATGAACATTCGGGTGATATTTCTTGCAGAAAAATAGAGTTAGATAAGTTTTCTTACAGAAAATGGTGAGTAAAGTGGCAAATCAAAAGTGATTTTTTTGTTACATAACCTAAAATTTCACCCTTTTCTCCGTTTGAAAAGGAACTTGCTGTGGTTTCCGCGCCGAATTTTTGTACTTTTCATTCATTTTTAGATATTCTGAAGCTCCCCTAATAATTTTATCGAAAATCCGAGGCAATCCAGCATTTTGAAACTTTACCGCTGTGTGTTTGTGCACTGAGACGCCATTTTTCTGAATGAATATCTGAAGAAACGGCATTTTTTTGTTGAATAAATATCTGAAAATTTGGTTCTTCGCATTCCTAAAGGGACTAATAAAGGTTAGTTCGAATGATTATTCATATTTTTATATGAATTGTCCGTATATAAAATTCTTTCCAGGCACTAAATGAGGTTAGTTTTATTTTTGAACACATTTTACTATTTGAGATAGCATCACACAACTTTCTCAGATTTTACCTTACCAAATCCCTTGCTTATTCGATGTGGTTTTATTTCATTGAGATTATTTAAGCTAAATTTCAACGCTTCATGTATATGTGTGGTTATTTTCACATGCTTTCAGTCGATCCCAGAGCTTCTGTTTCTACATTCAATAGATATAATATTCAGATCTCTGTAAGCTTCCTAATGTACATGTTATTGTCATAGTGTTAGTCGTAACTATTAAATTTGTGATAATGGGACACAGAGCTCGAATCGAATGGAGGTGTGTAGAAGTGGTACATTTCTTTAGGCCTATAAAACTTACAGGTCCCTTTTAAGCCGGGGCATAACTGGAAACACAAACATTTCTGAAGCTGGGACATCTAAGTCAGGCGATTTCTACAAACATTTTTGAAGCTGGGATATCTAATTCAGGCGATTTCTACAAACATTTCTGAAGCTGGGACACCTAAGTCGGGCCATCTCTAGAAACATCCCGGAGCATTTCCTTTTCGAAGATAAGTACACGAAACTGTGTGCTCTTAGTGTTTTTTTTCCAAACTCCTCATATTCATGTTCATGATATGAAATAAATGTCATATTTTATTTATAGAACTTGTTGATTTTCTCATAACTGTTCATGTTCATAACTGCAATGCCCACCAATAGTGAATAGTTTTCAGTCTAACCCACCTGAAGAGAGTCTCTGTCTGCTGTTAGTTTTCTTTTTTTTTTAACTTCACGTTACATTAAGAAGGGCCAAAGAAAGACACCTGCTGTCTTTGAAAAAAACAAGAAAAACCCCAAGAATCTGAAACAATGAACAGTGTTCTTCTTTTTCCATAGTGATCTGTTGTGACCAAATTCGTTTTTATCTTTTCTTGGATTCATTAAGTTTATTTTTGTTAAATACATTTTGAATGTATTCTTTTTTATATTCATTAGTATGAATACATTTTATCTTCGATCCTCTTTTTTCATTCCTCTGGTACAATAGCATTTCATTTAAGCAATTATATTTTCTTCTTACCAATACAATTTTTATTTGTTTGAATTTTTTTTCTTGATATTGAAAAATCTCAAATTTGAATGGCCTACTTCAATCCATGTATCCATAGATATCTCTGAATGATATCTTATGGATATCCCTGAATGATATCTCATGGATATCCCAGAATGATATCTCATGGATATCTTATGGAAGTCCAGCTTCTTCCAGTCGGGAGGTCCATAAAATATCCACCAGATACCATCGGGATATCCGATATCCAAAATGGATGTCCACTGGATATCCATGAAGATATCTCTTAGACTTCCCTAACAACATCTTATGGATATCCGTGAACAATATCTCATGGATATCCCTGAACGATATCTTATGGATATCCCTAAACTATATCTTATGGATATCCCGGAAGGATATCTTATGGAAGTCCAGCTTCTTCCACTCGTGACATCCACTGGACGTCCATAAAATATACAGCGGATACCAACAGGATGTCCTCTGGATATCTTCCATATCCAAAATAAATATCCACTGGATATCCATCGAATGTCCGTGTGTTGACTGGGATACCTACTTCATTTATTCCAAAAGTTTAACTGGACACATTTCATCCACAAAACAAACTTTTCTTCAGGAATACACTGGAATTCTTCAGGATCGCGGAAAATTATTTGTCGAAGTTTCATGTGCAAACAACCTCGAGTTATATTAGAAATTCACGGAGAATTGAAAATGACTAACCCAAAACTCAATTCACTGATATCTTACTTGATTTCTGGACGTATACAATTACATTTCTCACTCGAGACATCACACACAAGTGGCATGTCTAAATATTGAGACATCTTATTCAACTCTCATTTAAACTAAACAAGATACTGTTTTAATGTCTATTATGGTTGATAAAGAACCCAATAATACTAAGGAGCAATTAAACAGGATATTTTGTTTGGTTATGTGGGGTAGCATTCTCGAAAAGTTCCGTTCGATTACGCCTCACGTAACGATGTTTTCTACGACTGCAAGGCAAAGCCTATGGTTACTAAATCTTAATTCAAATTATTGAGGCGGGAGTATTGATTCAACTATTACAATTTAAAATCCACGTCTGATTGTTATTCGATTCATATTGTACAGAACACAGATCAGTATAGACAACTCCCCGTACCGTTTTGGGTACCGTTAGTTGGTAGGCCAACAAGGCAATCGAATATTTTTGCTAGTAATAGGCAACTGTGAATACGGATCATAGACGGCGTCATAGAGGGTTAGGGGATTATTAATTGAAAATTCACTTATCATAAGTTCACGATGGTTGTGTAGTTACTTTGAAGAAAGTCTGTGAACATTTTTCCTATGTTTTCATGCATCATTCAACTCATTTTTTTTCAAGATGTGAGCTGGATAATCGTTGAAAAGTTGTGGGAGGCTACTAGGACCAACGCCTGTATATGTATGGGTTAGGAAGTACCTACTCAAGTTGTGGTTGGAAAAAAAATATTGAAGGATAAATGATACTTTGGCAGTTTTGTTTGAAGGAAAAAAAAGAAAACTACCCCAAAAATATTCGGAGTATTGATATATCAGTTTGGGTGGTATCCAAATCAGCCCAACTGGTTCTACCTTTTCACTCATCGGAGGTTTCAACGGAAACCGAAATCCTGTGTCAATCGAGGAAAACACCATAGCTGAGGCCTACAACTTAATTGCGAAACACAAGACTGCTTGGTGGTGTCGACTCTACTTCAGAAGGGTACAAAAATGTTCAACAAGACATTACCATAACCGACCTCTTGCCCAGTGTCGCAATAGTGTCAATATCGTTGATATAGAAACATAATAAGTACTGTTCTCAGTCGATAATGTATACCTAGTAATATCTTCAAATAATTGAAACAATAGCACTTAGGGTAGTCAATATTTGTTCATTTTTCTTTTGTAACTGTGAAAATGATGATATTCAATGAAACTCTTTCATTGAGAAGCCACTGAAAGGTTCAATAAAACTGGTTGGGTCATATTTTCTCTCTACTATCTGTGATCAATTATTCTACCCCAAGTATTCACAACAAGAGTGCGATAACCTTCCCTTTATGATTTCATGCTAGGGGCTAGCCGTTAGATAAAATCTAAATCCCAGGTGATACAAAACAAAAATGAACCAATTTGTTGTGATGTCACACTGAGATGACAGTCGAACTAAATGTATTAATGTTGACATTTGGAGAAAGTTGGATTGAATGGACCTGAATCTCCGGAAATATACGAGTCCGCCAAAAATTTCATAAGGGTTTTTTTGTATCCTCTACAAGGAGACCGAATTACATAAGTTCCACAAAAAAAATCCAAAAAAAAGGTGCTCATAGCGACCGAAATATTACCCACCTTTTCGAACTGAAAAAGACGTAAACAACACAAATCTCTTCATCTTTACTAAAATATTCTGCGATATATTTTCTAGACTTCGGATAATATTGTTCTAGAAAGGCCGAAAACGTTTCTCAGAGGAAAGCAAATTGATTTTTTTCGAAGGAAAAATCATAACAGAGGGAAATCGTTTCAAAGAAATATCTAGTCTGAATGAATTGCAATTTTACGACTTATCTCATCCTTGAAAGTTATTTGGGGGGGTTGATATGTATTATGAAGTTTTTCCTTAAAATGAAAAAGCTTTGAATTTTTATAATATCTCTCTTTAGAGCAAATTTGTTCCGATACGTAACTGCAATATAACTAAATAGCAGACTTGACCAGCTATTTTATCAGTTACGTTTCTTATTCTCTGTGAATTCAGAGATGGAATTAGAGAAAATGTTCTAATTATTATTTTTTTACTGTCACCAAACCTTTGATAACGTAGTTGACAGCTGTACAGTACTGGCTTACTTAGAATACGCGTGTATTCTGAATAATGGCGACCGCTTCTGGAAGTTTTTTTGTAAAACTATGGGATATATATCATTCAACCTGATAAACTCAATATAACTACATTAAATTATCTAGGAGTGAAATTCGGGAAATTTTCGCAAAAAATTCTCTGTGAAATTGAATTGAAAATCACCTCATTAGGAAATTTATGGTTCAACTGTTTGTAGATTGGTACTGAATCTAGTTATATCCATTAATCGACAAGCAATTGTTTTGCATACTTGCTGTCATGACTTGCTGCCTCGTCGATGACTGAAAATGAGTGATATCGAATAACTTTGTGCTACACTACCAGAAATTACCGCACAAGCATGGTGTGAGTAGAAAAAGTACAGTACGCAAATCGAGAAGAAGGTCAATAACGTGCACTCGCAAATTACCGCACTCGGCTAACGTCTCGTGCTCACAATTTTTCGCTCGTGTATCATAGACTACTCATCCTCCTCGTTACGTAATATTATACTGATACTTCCCCTTGGCGTCGTTTCGGAAACTACTCTGCTTACTTCGTATTTTTTTTGTTTGTACCTACCGCAAACTAACCCGAAAAAACTACGTAGAAAACATTCATCCCCCACAGAGCAATGACTTTCTGATAGTACTATGCTTCCTCTGTCGAGCCCTTTGAAAAAAATCTTCGAGATTCTAGGTGTTATGAGTTGTATCGAAATGTGACACTGGCATGAGTAACTCATTAATAGTTCCACCAAAAAGTATATTCTAACACAACCCGAACTGAATCTTCCCATTTCAACTTCCCAATTCGGAAGACATTGTTCTATATTCAATGAACGAGTATCAATCCCCTCGATTCCATTCAATAACATGTAGATCCAGAGATTCCGGACGTGGAAATATATACCATACAAGATGTACCCAGGAAAAATACTTAATCTATTGAATTTGTCAATATAGCTATCTAAAAGATTCGTAGAGGTTCGTATAGAGCAAACATCAATGTCCCAACAAATTCCTCACACAAAAATGATCGTTTTTTCATGCATGAGTTATCAGAATAGATCAAACGTATAGGTAATAAACTAATTGTAAGAACAGTATTCAAAACAGAGAACACGATCGAATCCCTTTTGAGTTCGGAGTAAATTGTGTCAAAATTAGCACTCGGTGGGACTATTTGTGGTATACACATGCCACTGTTACATTCTGACACAGCTCACAATAACTAGAATTCCTAAAGGAATTTTTAAAAGCAGGGTAGTTTCCGAAACGTCGCCAAAGAGAACTATAAAATATTTTTCACATTATTCTCCGATTCAATCTCAAAATTCACAAAGAATACGATATGTTACAGACAAAAGAGTCAGTCAATTTTGATTTTTGTATCTTGAAAAATATACCAATACAAAACAACTATTATGTAAATCCAAAGATTATTTATTTTTAGGGGAAAAATAAAACTGGATTTCAATACGATTTTTCTCATAAGTATGATCGAGATGATTTGTAAAATTATAAGCAGATTCTGGGATTGAAAAAGGTTCATCTGAATAGTGTTAGACGATTGAAAAGTACGACGAGAAACACACGTCAAAAGATAAGGCGCACGTTAAAAGGAAAGGCCTCGTTGATCCATTGCTCGTACAAGTTTCGACTTCTGAGGGTTGACGTTCATCAGCTGGTTAACGGAAACGAACAACGAACAATATGAACTTCCATTGTCTTTGTCTATATTATCAACTCTATTGAAACCTCTTACTAAGCAGAAAAACATTTTAAAAACAAATCGAATGAGGCAATCAAATCCAAACAAATGAGGTTGAAATGGATTTTTTTCGTCAAAAAAAAGTGAAATCTAAGGTTTGAATGACCAAAGAAAATAATTTTGTAACAAAACAATGGAGATATCGAATGTGAAATAGCAATCTATTTTTTTCCATAATGAAAAATATTTTCAAATTCGATTATAATTCAATGTAGCTTCTAAGTTTTGCAGAATAAATCTCTACCAATTATGAATTCTTCAGTTTTCTCTCCACACCATTTAACTTTTTGAGAGCATTGAATCTGTTGTTCGGTAATTCAAGTTCATCAATATTCCAAATGAGGTCAGGATCATATCTGTTTCCGATTCGACTCATTGTGTTTCTCATCATCTCTAGGGCTCTTTGATCACATTCACTGTCCTTGGGTTTCCGGACATTGACGCCAAATGCTTCCGTAGAAAATGATTGCTTCACGAGATCATGAGGACGATCATCTTGTCACTTACTTTTACAAATATGGAGTGTGTGCATTCTGTCCTGAGCTGAGGCCATGCAGAGACCACCCTAAGTTACATTTTGTAGCAATGGGCAAAGGTTGGGATCTGTTTCTAACCTGCCTAGGAACTATTAAATGTGTATTATCTTGCCCAATTAGAAGCATAGGTTTTTCATTAAAAATGCTCTTTATGAGAAGATCTTTCAAAAACTAATATTTTTTCCATTCTTCCATATTTACTGATGGAAGCAACAAATTTCCAACAGTCTTCGAATTATCCATCCTAAATACTTTATTCCTGCAATACTGATGTTGACACGCCTAGAGTTATAAAGCTGAGAAACGATTCCATTTGTCCACTGTCCTCTTTCACTTTCAGGACAGAATTTTTCCATCAAACTCTCGTCAATAAGACTTATGGTTGGAGCTTTAATCGCATATGGCTTGGGTGTCTATAACTTCTTTTGGTCCGAATAATCTCACGGGATCATTCCATGTAACACTCTTGGTATGTATTGTCATTGGACGCTTCGACATCATCGATGTGGAGGAGCGGATGATAGTAAAACTTACATCCATTCACTTTACATTCTTGCCTACTCCCGCATTTGAATTTGTGTGTCCTTTCTTCAGACAGCAAAAAGACACATACATCGTCATACATGAAAGTAGAACAAGTTTGTTCACCACCACAATGAGAACAGGTATACAGTACTCAGCACTGTCTCTGCTTTTCTTGAGTTTTGGGTTCTTGGGACAAATTTGCTACCACCGAATGTTGCTTTTATTTTCGTTGTGCTCACACAACTCGCTGCGGTAGCAATGTTTCCAAGCCATATGGAAAACTCTTCTAAGCAAATATCGGTACCTCTTAGCATTATCACTTCATCCCATTTGAGTTTCGGAGCATCAGAGGTAATTTTGCTAAGAGTTCCGTTAGGAGTGGTGGATTTTTCAGGTATTCGTGAGAGAGAAGAGCTTGTACTGTGAAAACACTATTCCGTACTTCGTTGGAAAGAGTTATTAATTTCTCTATATGGATATCACCGAATGGTGGGATGGTATTAATCCTTGAAAACATGACTTCTACCACATGATTCGACCTTCCAAGCTTCATTTCAAATGTTTCCATCATTATTAAATCATCAACAACATTATAAGAAGTTGATAACATCTGCAACAAAGCCCACTTTGCTTCACCTCTGAGGCATTTTTGTAGTTTTAGGTATCTATTTCACATTTTACAAATTTGTCTATACTTTTTATAAAGTAACTGCCAGTCTCCAAGATTTCCGTCAAAAATAGGAGAATCCCCATCGATGATATTCCTGGCTAACAATGTGTTATGTCCAGAAGGTACAACTTTTTTGATAACATCGGAAATTGTTTGAAGTTATCGATTATTTGCTTGCACCCTGACTATTTGATCCTGCTGCTTCCAATTCGGCTTTTCTCAATTCATATTCCAGTTGCAGAATTTTCATTTTATTCTCAACTAATTGTTTCCTCTCCAAGTCTTCTTCGACTCTCTAACTCTCGTTGTTGTTATATTCTTCAGCTCTAATAGTAATATTACATCAGGCCATTTCCAATTTCAACGCCGTTAGAGGAATCAGGTTTCAACTTACATCACGGGTTGTCAATAATCATAAATGAATACTGAGAATCGTTGATTCAGCGATCGTTATCGAAGTAATTCAGGAACAGGGGAATTTTCAATTTAAATTGGCTATCTGTCTTCCTCTTCGGGCTTTTTGTTGTTCAATCTCCCGTGATCAGTTTGACAAACGAGACTGAATACATTTTCAGAGAGCTTTTTTTTGTTAATAAAGTGTACATTTTCATTATCTCTTCCGGTTGAACCGCGTCTGGAATTTTTCTTCTTTCGACGTTTCGGTTCCCACTTCGGAGCCATTCTCAAGACTTTTTGACTTGGTGGAGAGGCCTAAGTCTCCTTAACTCCCACCACTCATCTTGACAGTGTGTCAAGATGAGTGCTGGGGGTTGAGGACTAGTGTAATCAAACCTCTGTTTCGACATAACATCATAGATACTAGGTTGCTGATGAATGGTATGCATTTTAACGAAAAACCTCTAGAGTATGTATTGCTAAACAGACTCAAACTTTTTATTGGATCTCAAGCAACCGTCAATACTTCTGTAAACAATAAGATTTTAACAAATAATAGGAATTGAAGAAGGTTGGAGTGGTTCAATAAATAAAAATGCAAGCTCCACTGTATCAGTCTCGTGATGAGCATCAAAAAGTTCGATCACTTTGCCAAATCAGCCAACATTGATGACGACGATTAGCCCTAGGGATCATGTGATAGTTCGGCTATCATCGTTCACCATACTCATAACTGTAATATCGATGCAGACCAACTGAAAATAAGACACGTGAAGATGCCAACAGATACATATGGGAAACACTTTGGAAGATTTACCAAAACAAATCGAAAATGAAGTTAGAAAAACGGAAAAGCATCACTCTGGACGCAAATATGTTTTCGAAAAGAGTTCGAACCGAAACAACTTCAAGATATATGTATGTGATGTATCGGTTTATTTATACATGGCAATATAAATCTTCGATGGAAGATATGACGGACTGATCTATGAAAATTTTGAGACATCGCACAAAATAAGTTAAGTTCCATTATAATCATTATATGTGCTGCACATAGTGAATCGCCAAACTCTGATTATGACTTTTCATTAAAGGAATTCGAAGTCATCGAACGTGAAAGTTCTTAATTCGGTGTTCCACCTAACAGCTAAACTAGTATATTCGCTAGATATCGAAGGTATTTTTTAAATTTTCTTTAATTCCTTCGAATCTCACTGAATCGGTTATTGGAATATCCACTTATGAAATTAAACGATCACATAACCAAACCAAAACCAAGGTTGGCAGCACGAAGATGAAGTTTGGATCCAGCATCAGATTAACTAACTAAGATAAAGAATAATTATGGGAACTCAGAAGTTAAATTTTTTCACTCATCGAAATGTTCATCAAATTGATCGACGCTATTCCTGCAAAATTTTTGAAATTAATATGGTGTTCATTCAGTGAGAATTTAGCGTGGTGTGTTGATTGCTCGATATATAGATCATCCATTTCCTTTTTGATAATAGTTGTTTATAATATATTTATATATATATATATATATATATATATATATATATATATATATATATATATATATATATATATATATATATAGATTATCAAATTCTCTGGTCTATCACAATTTGCATTCAATTCGAAATGCCCACCACAAGATAGCTAGCTATTTCTGGCTTTGGCCTTCATCAGCTGTGGGTTGGCATGGTCCTCGTATCGAAGACAAACTGTGATAGATATCCAGAGGATTTGAAATGAATCGTGCCTTTACGGCAAGCGACACATAAGTGGAACCACCTAGGGTGTAACACTATAAGGAAATGCTGTCATAGTTTTCCGTCAGTGGTGAGTGACACACACGCAAATAACTTTCTCTTATATATATATATATATATATATATATATATCAAAAAAATGTGACGATTGGAAAATTGAGCAACGTGCACAGGAGATGATACCGATCGGATCTGAATTCGGAGATCTGTGTCATATATCAGGAATGAAATTGGAGTTCTATATCATATATCAAATGAAATTGACAACGCAGGTGGGGATTGGAATGAATTGACTTGTAAAGGAGATGAGACCGGTCGGAACTGAAATTGGAGTACTGTGTCATATGTCGAATGAAAATGGAACGCAACAGTTTCTAAATAGTGCAATGGAGGTTCGAATAGAAAAACTGAGCAACTTGCAAAGTAAATGAAACCCGTTGTTGTTATGATCAAAGGCCAATACATTCGAAAACTTTGATATATACTACATACGTGCGATGAACATTGACATAAAAAATGGTCAAATCAATGCATTCTGTTGGATTACCAATAACGGAAGATATGTTGAATTGAGTAGATATGCTATGTATGTACGGGGAAAATGGCAACACTGTCTTATGGAGAATACCATGTAAATCTGGGGAAAAAAGCCAAGCTCGATTTTGCAAATTTTCGTACCAACTATGGGATCTCCATAAGACAGCGTTGCCAGGTTTTCCCCAGATCTGCTACTTTTATCTCACGACCAGTTGATCAACGTCCGGTAGGCATACCTTGAATCTACTTATTGAATATAAAAAAACCATTCGCCTCCGTGCGGGCTTGAACCCCGGACCTATCGGCTAGTATACAGTGATTTAACCACTGCGCTACCACGGCTCTTGAATATTAGAGGAATTATATTGTTTGGATGCGGCCACACCGTTCAATATTTGAACACTTCATGGAACAATCCTTCATTCAGATATAAACCTCAATAGTAGTTATGATAATGATGAACTTGCTAGTATATTTGGAAATTGATTGGTAATACTGAAAATTATTTAAAAAAAATATTTCTTGCAGTCGGATTTGAACCAGAGCTATTTTCGAAGTCGATGTCAGCCGTTTCTACTTTCGGTTTATAGGTTATAGGTATAACAAATAATACAAAATAATGAATGGTAACCTTAATACACATATTGGAATAAAATATGAGATGAGGAATAAAAGAAGATTGAACTTACGTACTTTTCACTATTATTTTCAGGCGAAATGTTTTGTGTTCCATCTTCCATCCTATTGTTTTTTGTAAGAGTTTTCATCATTTCTAAAAACCATATGTCTACTCTCAACCTCGAGTCTTCTGTTCAATGACCGTTCTTTAGAAATGATGAAAACTCTTACAAAAAACAATAGGATGGAAGATGGAACACAAAACATTTCGTCTGTACGTGCACATTTATGTTTTCAAACTGAAAATAATAGTGAAAAGTACGTAAGTTCAATCTTCTTTTATTCCTCATCTCATATTTTATTCCAATATGTGTGTATTAAGGTTACCATTCATTATTTTGTATTATTTGTTATACCTATAACCTATAAACCGAAAGTAGAAACGGCTGACCTCGACTTCGAAAATAGCTCTGGTTCAAATCCGACTGCAAGAAATATTTTTTTTAAATAATTTTCAGTATTACCAATCAATTTCCAAATATACTAGCAAGTTCATCATTATCATAACTACTATTGAGGTTTATATCTGAATGAAGGATTGTTCCATGAAGTGTTCAAATATTGAACGGTGTGGCCGCATCCAAACAATATAATTCCTCTAATATTCAAGAGCCGTGGTAGCGCAGTGGTTAAATCACTGTATACTAGCCGATAGGTCCGGGGTTCAAGCCCGCACGGAGGCGAATGGTTTTTTTATATTCAATAAGTAGATTCAAGGTATGCCTACCGGACGTTGATCAACTGGTCGTGAGATAAAAGTAGCAGATCTGGGGAAAACCTGGCAACGCTGTCTTATGGAGATCCCATAGTTGGTACGAAAATTTGCAAAATCGAGCTTGGCTTTTTTCCCCAGATTTACATGGTATTCTCCATAAGACAGTGTTGCCATTTTCCCCGTACATACATAGCATATCTACTCAATTCAACATATCTTCCGTTATTGGTAATCCAACAGAATGCATTGATTTGACCATTTTTTATGTCAATGTTCATCGCACGTATGTAGTATATATCAAAGTTTTCGAATGTATTGGCCTTTGATCATAACAACAACGGGTTTCATTTACTTTGCAAGTTGCTCAGTTTTTCTATTCGAACCTCCATTGCACTATTTAGAAACTGTTGCGTTCCATTTTCATTCGACATATGACACAGTACTCCAATTTCAGTTCCGACCGGTCTCATCTCCTTTCACAAGTCAATTCATTCCAATCCCCACCTGCGTTGTCAATTTCATTTGATATATGATATAGAACTCCAATTTCATTCCTGATATATGACACAGATCTCCGAATTCAGATCCGATCGGTATCATCTCCTGTGCACGTTGCTCAATTTTCCAATCGTCACATTTTTTTGATACTATTATATCATATATATATATATATATATAAAGAAGAAAGTTGATCTTGCGTGTGTGTCACTCACCACTGACGGAAAACTATGACAGCATTTCCTTATAGTGTTACACCCTAGGTGGTTCCACTTATGTGTCGCTTGCCGTAAAGGCACTATTCATTTCAAATCCTCTGGATATCTATCACAGTTTGTCTTCGATACGAGGACCATGCCAACCCACAGCTGATGAAGGCCAAAGCCAGAAATAGCTAGCTATCTTGTGGTGGGCATTTCGAATTGAATGCAAATTGTGATAGACCAGAGAATTTGATAATCTATATATATATATATATATATATATATATATATATATATATATATATATATATATATATATATA
>JAVJAQ010005974.1:0-11081 GCA_032362365.1 Zygogramma bicolorata
TCAATAAAATCTGCGGGAACCCCATTTTTCGAGATTGCAAGCCTTACTCACTCACCTGAAATGTTGTTTGAAAATCTAAGGGGTGAAAAAACCTACTACGTTTCGAATGTACCCTTCTGTTCTTGGTATGTTTTCTATGGGACCTCTAATTTTGTCGAGGATTATAATTTCAGTCATTATATTCTCTAAAGACTCATTATCAGAGCTTGAGCTCTCTGAATTTTCTATTTCCGTATCGCTATTGCTTAAGATTTCTCCCAATATTTAATTTCTTTGAAATAAGATAGGGTACGTCACATCTGTCACCGCTGACAGTTCCTTTGACGGATGTCCGATGGCGATCCGTTCCGATATCATCACCTGTATGTAGATTACTATCACTGCAAAAAGCGTTCCGAAAATGCTTACTGTGGCCAGTAATACCAGCAATGTCGGAACATGACATATGACTTCTCTATAGAATTAGCAGTTCATTCACTCACCCCAATTCAGCACTATCACAAATTCCTAAGGCTTTACTTACTCTCTTTATTGCATCTATAGCTAGAAGCTTCGTCAAGATTCAGATTCGAAATCATAATTATTGTTATGGATATCTGGCACAAAATTAGTTTTGACATCAGTCTGTTAGAGACGGCGATGCTACCATTTTCGTAAGGAAAGAATAGAAGCCGGATTATTACAGGTTTCACTTGCTGCATTTGCTAACGATGCATATTCAGCTCCTGTTGACGATAGGGAGAAACTGTACTCTGGTTTTGGGCTCAGCGGCATATTGTAGAAACATATGTTTGAAATGAATATCCTTTCGTATACTTTCTATCTTTGGTTGCAGCCCGATCAGAGTTAGCGAAAACAGTAAGAGAAACTTCATAGTTGTATTAGCACTTTTCTGCGGGTTTGAAGGCCGTCGTTCTTTGGAATTTCTTCCTGACGTTTAGCCAGCGCGAGTGGTTAGCTTCATGAGAGATCGATTTGAGAGTTCGTTTCAGCTTTGAAAAGGTTGTTATGATGTTGGAGTCCCGACAGCGGCATAGAAATGTCAACGTCTCCAGTGAGTGTGCTTTCTGTTTCCTACCTTTATCAAGTTGGTTGCATAGTCTCCATATTTCCTCCCCGTAGAGGTTTTTGACAAAATGGTTAGGGCTTTCGCGGCCGAGGTTTTCAGTATCACTACTTTTCTTCGGGTTTGAAGGTCGTCGTTCTTTGATCCTGACGTTTCGCTAGCGCGAGTGGCTCCTTCAGAGATTCCGAAGAAGCTAGATAGTTGGTTGGGTGAAGTGGTCCATGATCAAGAGTTCCTTGTAGATATCTCCTCATTACTGATCGATGAGTGATGTTACTCTGGAATCTGCTGAAAAAATTGTATTCAGCATGAGAAACATCAGGCTGCCGATTTGTTCTCTAAAGAGCTGTTTCTCCAATACCCTTCAGAAAGGTTTTCTTTTATTAGACATAATTCACTACTGTCGGTGTTTCAGCTGAGTTATATTCTTTCATTCGGAAACTTTTCAACAACTTTCTTGTATAGACTGGTTGCCTAAGAATTATTCCACATTCCCCCTGTTTGAAATTTTGGGATAACTTCCTGTTCAAATTCGAGTATTCCTGATACTGAGTCTTATATGAATCATGTGTCTCATAACTAAATTTGGATTTCACCTAGATGTCATCTCTGCCAAGAAGTCGTCAAGATTTCATAATTTGTGAAATATGTTAATATTAATTTATTTAGGCATTTTGTTACATCGGGTACATAATATGTTGAGTCACAAGTCGAACTGATTATAGTTAATACAAGTTACATGAGATGTAGTAAAATATGGTGAAAATAAAAAAAGCAATAAATGATTATTAAACATTGAACATGCCATTTGAATGTAGGGTAAACACTGAAAATAGGTATTGCTCCTAGTGACAACAATTGTTTCTATTAGTAAGGTTTTACCCCAAACTTGAGCCAAGATTTCGTGGCCAACGACACATGATGAATAGCTCTTAACAAAAACAGATTATATCGTCCTTGTTAATATATCTACGAAATATTTTCCAGATTGTGTGAATAAAGCAATTCATTCCCAGCGCAGGAATCAAGCCTTGCCGGAAATTTTCTCTCTATTCACTGGATAATAATATTCAGTTAATTAAATTCGCATGTAATCATCTGTGAATGAAAATCGATTTCGGCAAACGAAACCAGTTTAATCTGCTTCCTTCCCAATTCAGGGTTGACTGCCTGTTTCTGCATTGCCATTTTCCATTGTTGTTTGAAAATTATAGATCAGCTGATTGCGTCCATTTGCTTTTGCTACAATGCACGTAATATACTCAGCGATGAAGAAAAATTATACTTCTGCATGTACTAATATTTATTTTATTCGAAAACGAAAATACACTAATAAGTGTTGTAGTAGACGCAGTTGATTGAATGCACGACTCATGACCAAGAGGTCCAGGGTTTCATACTCCTGTAATTGGGCGCGTATACGAGTTCAATTCAATGCATAAAACAGTGATATTTGAACAAGCATATCGTGGATGGGATGCCTAATCAATTCTGATCAATGCAACCAAAACTTGAACCAATTTTCTTCAAATATCGCCAATTATACCACATACCGCCACTTCAGAGAAGACCTCACTAAAAGCTTTCAGAAATTGTAAGTTTTGGTTACTTGGTTTCACATGTGAGAAATTGACCCAAACAACACGAAAAACCGTAATTCTCAGCAAATATGTGAAAGTTTTCTATCCAGAACTTAAATTTTTGTAGATATACTAGAATGAATTCCAAATATAATAGAAAAACTAAATAAAAATATAAATAATATAATAATAAATAAGAAAAAATCTATTTTTTTCATGATCTATGTCAGATCGTCGAACGATCGAATTTCAGATCTGTCTGAATCCAGCCTTAGCCTAAATTTGAATTTAGACCAATCAGAAAACTATCTGATCGTCGCACGATGGGATTTCGGATCTGTCTGAATCCAGCCTTACTCAGGAGCAGCATGGTTATTTGCGGACTCGTCAACCATGAAACGTGGCAGGGTCATGCGCCAACACGGCAGAGAAACTCCAAAAGAAAAACATCTACCCCGTTGGGGAAGCGAACCTACGACTTTTAGGTCGGTAGGCGTATGCGGAACAAAATGAGGTTTTACGCTGTGCAAGGAGAATATATATCAAAGAGTCAACTGGCAATAGTCAGGGATGAAAATTATAAAACAATGTCATAATCACAGAACGAAATTATGGGCTGTGATAGAAATCGAAAGATTCAAATACAAATTAACCGTCGTTATTGAGTGGTTAGTATAACTACTTTTCTTCGGGCTTGAACGCCGTCGTTCTTTGGAATTTCTTCCTAATGTTTCGCTAGCGCGAGTGGCCAGCTTCTTCAAAGGCTTACTCATTTCCGATGATGAATGATGTGTCAACGTTAGGAAGAAATTCCAAAGAACGACGGCCTTCAAGCCCGAAAAAAGTAGTTATACTAATAACCTCGGCCGCGAAACCCTTAACCATTTTGTCATTATTGAGTGGTACTCACAATCCAATTAAAACAGTCAAGGGAATATTTCACTAAAGTGTTTAATGTCAGCTTTTTTATTATTGTAAGTAGAAGATTGAGATATGAATGTCATCTTCAGAAATAATCCTTTCTGATTGTTAGATTCAGTTGCCGGAATTTTAGTGGGTGAAAAATCCATTTCATGACTTTCATTGTGAACGTGCTGACTTAAAGCACATATTTCTGAATTTTAACGATAATTATTGTATTGTTATTGATGTTATCAATATTGGAGTCAGTAGTCTGTATGGGGTTACTCAAATTTGTCTGAAAAGTATTGGGTGAATCGATTGATATTTTTCATCAATAAAGGTGGGTGTTAGTTATCAAAAACAAGTCATATAACAACACTGGGTTGTTAACAGAAAACACATTATTGTTTCTCGATAACTTATACCTACTTTCAGAAAAGATTTCATTCAATTCACCCAATACTTTCCATACAAATTTCAGTAACCTCTCATAGACTACTCATTCCAATACTAATAACATTAATAACTAAACGACCACACAGCGTGGTGAAGCGCGCTAGCACTTGAACATATCTTTCATTTCACTTCCCTACATTACAGATATCACACCCACCCTCCAAGAAATTCAAACCTATTGATAATATCAAAATAGCAGATAAAACTGTCTTCACAATCAATTCAATTTTCTTCGAAGGCAAAGATGAAATTCCAAAATAGAATTTGTTCAAACAATATCTATTCTGTTCCAAGCTCCAGATGCGACAGAGAACATATTGGACAATTAACAAGATTTTTGTAGCATAGAATTTCGTTTTACAGGAGTGATTGTCGTTTACATCCAGAAAGATGTCCTTAGAGTCACCAAGTCCACAATGAAGGTCATAACATTAATTTTTCAGCCAGTTCAATTCTGTAAGCTGAATCTAATAATCAGAAACGATTAGTCTTGGAGATGGCATTCATATCATATATCAATCTTCTACATGCATCAATAAAAAAACTTACACCGAACATTTAAGTAAAAGATACTCTTACCTACTACAGTTTGATTGTGATAACGTACCACTCACCAATGATGATGGTTCGTTTCAAAATTGAGATATATCGATATTTGCTTTTTGATTCCTATCACAGTTCATATTTCAGCTGTGTGATTATTTTACTGCTCTATGATTTTCATTCATGACTATTGACCGATGGAGGCCTGAATGGGTGTTCGTTAAATGGTCGGGAACTATTTTATGTAAATATGAAACTTTCGTTTGTTTCTTTCAAAAGACTGTGATATCCATGGTAAAACTGGTATTTCTCTCCCCTCCAACATCACGTGAACTGGAAAGTCTGATTGTCATTGCTCCAGTTTATCAGAAATGTTAACGTTGATGGGACCTAATGGTTAACATCATTTGAAGAATAGTTTTTTCTTCTTCCACCCGCAAATGTACTCATTTCTTCATTGTTTACCAAACGGATGAGTAGGCGATTCCGGTCAACTGAATCGTTATAAGTTTATATTCTCACAAGGTAGGATATGAATTCCACCAATCATAGAGAACAAAATACTTGGTTACCAGGGAAAACCCTGTAGAAACGTTACAATTCTTATGTGACTACCCAATTAATGAAAATATTTCAAGAAAACATTTTCAAAAATTTCATCTTAAAGCAAGGGCGTAGCCAGGATTTTGTTCAGAGAGGGGCAGGAAAGGAAAATCTAGTAATAAGTATGATACAAATGTTTATTAAATGATATATATATATATATATATATAAAACCATGTTTATTCCTTTATCAAGCTATGTGAACGGATTACCTGATTTTGATTCCTTAAGTATAAAAAACAATAACAACGTAATAGCTATACGCGCTACAGAAAAGGTGAAATACCTTGGAGTTACGATCGATCGCCATCTGAGATGGGACTTGCACATATCCCAAACGATGAAAACTTTAAGAACTATGCTCTACAGGTTCAAATATTTATCTGAAGTCATGAACTTGCCACAGCTCAAAATAATATATTTTGCCCTCATCGAATCCAGGCTAAACTACGGTATATTAGGATGGGGTGGTGTAGCAAATTGTTACCTAGAAAAATTGAGTATATTGCAAAAAAGATTCTTAAAAATTATTTACAAGAAAGGACGAAGATATTGCAGTGATCTTCTCTTTGGAGAGGCTAGAATATTTGACATACGTCAAATTTACTTTAATAAATTAGCACTTTACTGTCATAAGAACAAACATCTCTTGGGAACAATTCTCCATGCATACAGCACAAGAAATAGAATTAGTAAAAACTTACCAGTTCCACTCACGTTCAAAACTGTCGGACAGAGAAGTCATATGTTTTTAGCTTCCAGAGTATTCAATTTCTTACCTCAAAAATTAAAAGACATTATTTCCCAGGAATACTTCAAATCACAACTCAAAAAATTCATTCTGTCCAGTGAGAGACTCCAAATTCACCATGTTTTGAATAATTGAAAATACTGGCGGAATCTAGAATAGTGATTGAGGCGTTTCAGATTTTGATGCTTCATGATGTAACTTAATATACAAATTTACAACTTTGTCTACTACATGTTTTTATGTCTCATCCATACATTCATATAATTGGGATAATTTTATACTTCAAAAATGTTTCATTGTCGACCCATGATTACACATAATTTTCACATAATACATATACCCACGTAACTTCCATATACCGCGGACAGCCCATGGCTTTGCGGTTTTCATCCGTTTATTGTAAATCGATATATCATTATGTGTTCTGTAGTATCCATACAAATAAACGTTATTATTATTATTATTATTATATATATATAAACTGTAGTTTTTTTTGGTGGACAGCAGAACGGAAGTGTACTCTTATAACACCAGTTTTTCCAATATTTCTTATAACAGCAGAACGGAAGTGTACTCTTATAACACCAGTTTTTCCAATATTTCTTATAACTGGTGTTATAAGAGTACACTTCCGTTCTGCTGTTCACCCAAAAAAACTACAGTTGTCAGCAAAGACTTCCCCTCAAATTATATATATGAATTATTAATGTACTAATAATAACCGACGAGGTGTTTTGCAAAATCTTTTCAAAACTGTACTTTCAATGACGTCCCTATTTTCTTGAACCATTTCTCTGTGTACTCTCAGCATACACAAATCTTTAGAGGTGTGTGGTATATTGTCGAGCTTTTCTATTTCATTTTCACTTTCACTAATAGTCGTATCTTTTTTTTCCTCTTTGCTGAAGAATACACAACCAATTTTAAAACAAATTATGATTAACAAATCGCTAACGAATAATAATAAAAAAAAATTTCGTTTGTATCCAGGCGAATTCTGGCATGCGTCATAAATTCAATGGTCGGTTCATACACCACACTTTTACTTTTACTTTATCTTTTATTTTTACTTTTACCTTAAGAATGGAATTGGACCGTTCATACACCAGTGTTAAAGTAAACAGAACGCATGCGCAGTGATCAAAAATAAACGAAGAAGAAGAAGTAATCGTGGGTTAAGTCATTGTTTTTGTTTGCAATTTGCTATTTTGAAGCGGATAATGACAAGATATTTCGCAGAGCACCCATTTTGTATCATTTCTGTAAAATATTCAGAAGAATACGTTTCCTTATAATGTTGGTGGCACTGCTTGCTGTGATGACTTCACATGCACGCATGCGCAGTCCCTAATATTATTTAATTATCTCATTCTTAAAGTAAAAGTAAAAGATAAAGTAGAAGTAAAGTGTGGTGTATGAACCGACCATAATAAATAATTTAACAAAAGATCAAGTATACCTATTTGTTGTTTTCCAATCGCTTTTTGGTAATAAAAATTAATAATAAGAGAAACAGAAATGTATATGACTTACTATACCTACATACTGAATAAAAGTCGAACTTCATGTAGATAGAGTACGTGCAACTAAAAAAATCGTTTATACATTGGGTTACACATGAATTACTTACCATTAAAAAAATTCTTATATCCATTTTTATTTATATGAAAAACAAGCACTATCTAAGTTAGATTTGGCAATGTCACAATAATTACACAATAAACATCTATTGTCTTTGTACAAATAATAGAGATGCGTTAGACTTTCGAGACTATCGAAGAAACGTAAGTTCATAGATAAATGTACTCTGCTGAACACAGAACAGGAACCAGAGAGAAGAGAACGCAGGAACTGCTGAATCAACTACCCTTGTGGCCGTGTACCTACCCGTCGTCAAGCCTAGGCAGTATTGGGTTCACCAACATCTACAGCCCGGTCTAGAGATGGGTGGCTACCACTTATGCAAGGTTGATTTCTGTCACTGACAGTGTTAAAAATTGTTATCAAAGAGTTCATTTCTTTATGGTTATTATTTATTCTTTGGGTTGGAAACTCTACAACCAAGCGCTTATGCCCAGCTAGGGGGGAGGGGGGAAGCTGCCCCCCCTGCCCCTGCCTGGCTACGCCCATGTCTTAAAGTTTGAATTGTCACGAGTGATATTTTTTTTGTGTGGAATTGAAGGACTTACATCCACTCCTCACCCTAATAATTAACTGAAATTGTATATTATATTCTAAATGGCCTAGTTGGTTAAGGCATGCGCCCTCTGAGACGGTCCACATCATAGTCGTTGGTTCGAGTACCGACATTTTTTGTACTTTTTTTCAAAGATTGAAATATTAAAACTTTTCGTACTATGAATATAAATATCGAAAAAATACTCTATATCTAAAATTGATTAATTATCAATATGATACTTGAAAGGGAGTTCTGAAGTATTTGCCTGGCCGTAAAAAAAAACTGTATGACATGAATGGATATTGGCTAGATTGCCCTCGGACGTTTGAGCACTCGCCTAGGGTATAGTGCTCAAACTTCGTTCTCGTGCGATATGGTAACCTTAAGCAATCTTGTTGTACTAACTACTATTATTATCGTCCATATTGGTACATTTATGTTTCATTTCGTAGGTATTTTTTATCTGAATCAAAAATGATCCTAAAAATGTTGTCCACATGTTGCACCCAACCCCACTGATATTGTAAGTAATACTCATCTGGTTTTATTATTGCTTCTTCAACTTTACAACATTGGAGTTTTTTCCTGATGATGACAATACGAATTGCCGAAATATTGAAATCGAAATCATAGAAGTTTTCTTGATACATGCTGCTTACCACAAACGATTTGGTAGTTTTAGTCGATTGAAGTATGATTCCTTGCAAACTATCCGAGTACTTACTTCAATTTGCGTTGCTTCGTCCAGTAATCTTAGTTGATCCCTTCTTTCATTTGTGACAGTAAGATTTCTTGAAATTTTGCTACTATAGTCGGGCTGTTCAAAAGATTTCAAGGACGCGTGAACAGTGAATGCCTGCATAGCCACGCCTTCTAAACTGAAATAAATGAAGAACTGTTTACACTGTACTGTACTTATTTGTGCTTTGTATTTACGTGTGTTACGTTAATTGAATAATATGGATGGAAACACTCTTTCACCTCCAAGAAAAAGATAAAAAAAAGTAGAGGAAAAAGGTGTAATAATGAACACTTATAAAAAAGCATCCCAAGAGTTGATGGGAGGACGACGCCGACGCGGCGACGTTTTTGTTGAGTGGTGTAAATCGGACTTGTAACATTGGGGAGAGGAACATTCAAAGAGTGCGTGCCGTTCACGTAATCATTCTATCTTTTCAGCGGCTACACTATAGTGGGCGAATGTACAAGCGACTTACATTTCTCTCCGAATGCCTCTGGTTGAATTCTGTAGTTGGTTATAATAGGGGGGAGACAAAATGATGTGATAGCTAACTTGTTTTCACTCACCTCCTCGCCCCCAGCCACCCCAACTTTATATTCTTGAATGACAACCCCCTATATACTTGTGATACCTCATCTCGAAGCTCTTAAGAAATGTATTTCAATGGTGCTCTACAAAGATACATTCGATATAGTAAGATTTGGTTTACTAAATTATTTCCTTTTTGTTGAAAAATAATTTATTCCATTCCATGCTCCAAATGCGACAGAGAATATATTGGACGAACAAGATTATTGAAGGATAGAATTTCGTCTTATAGGAGTGATTATCGTTAACATTCAGAAATATGTGCTTCAAGTCACCACGTTCACAATGAAAGTCATGAAATGGATTTTTCAGCCACTAAAATTCTGACAACTGAATCTAACAATCAGAATCAGAAACGATCATTTCTGAAGATGACATTCATATCTCAATCTTCTACTTAACAATAATGAAAAAACTGAAATCAAACACCAAAGTGAAATATTTTCTTAACTGTTTTAGTTGGATTGTGAGTACCACTCACTAATGATGGTTGATTTCAGAATTGAGACATTTGCATTTCAATCTTTTGATTTTTATCAAAGCTCATAGTTTCGTTCTGTGATTCTGACATTGTTTTATAATTTTCATCCTTGACTATTGCCATAGCGTATAACCTCATTTTGTTCCGCATCCGCCTACCAACCCGAAGCTCATAGGATCGCTTCCCCAACGGGGTAGATATTTTTCTTTCAGAGTTTCTCTGTCGTGTTGGCGCATGACCCTGCCACGTTTCATGGTTGACGGGTCCGCAAATAACCATGCTGCTCCTGAGTAAGGCGTAGGGAGTTGGTAAAAAGCCAAAAGCCTAAATACACACACACACTTCACTAAAAATTGATTTTGGGTACATGCCCAGAACGGTGCCCACAAACTTACAAACAACAACAATAACATAATTTTTTGTGTGTATAAGAAATTTCAATGTTGATGGAACTAAATGGTAACCATTAGTTGAAAAATAGTTACCATATCATTGTCCATTCCTATTTTTATACATTGTGTTCCATTCTTATGATATTTTATGTTTCAACAACTATGACCATACCAATTTGTTACATCCAACCTCACCGACATTGTATAGTAACACTCATTTGGATGTATTATTGTTTTATCCACTTCATAAAATTGTTGTTTTTCCCGATGATGACAAAAAAGATCAAAATGGAAAGATTTTCCCTTATACATTCTGATGCGTACCCCAAGATTTTGTAGTTTTGCGTATCCATTGATTGTCATTGATTTCAGAGGGTGATTCCTTGGGACACTTCATGAAAAAAAGCTCCTATGAATACATCTCCTCAGTTTTCCAGGAACGGGCTGTTGGAAAATATTGAAAATTCAGGGTGCAATCATTGCTAGTTTTTTATGTTTCATAATGTCGTTCATTACATTGGAAGTTTATGTTTTGAATACGAAATCACTGCTGTAGCAGAAGGGATCAGGAGACATAAATCATTTAAAAAAATTATAAGCGTTCACTTTTTCCACTATAGGTATTTGGAATTCATTCTGGTACATCTATAAAAATGTAAGCTCTGAATAAAAGACTTTCAAATATTTGCCGGGAATTATGATTTTTCGTGTTATTTTAGTCAATTTTTCACATGTGAAACCAAGTATCCAAACCTTACATTTTCTGAAAGCTTATAGTGAGGTCTACTGTGATGTGG
>JAVJAQ010005975.1:0-351057 GCA_032362365.1 Zygogramma bicolorata
AAGTCGATTTCTTGTGGCTGATTAACCTCGCGTTTTCAGTTATATATGTTTTTTTCTAGGGCATTGAAGAAAGAAGACATTCCCATCATAAGCCAGACCCAACCCCAGTCGACCGTCACGGAAGAAACGTCAATGGAGTCGATGCACTCCATCCAGGCGGAGCCGCAACGCATCTTCATGGGCATAATGGGCAACATCAAGATGCCCGACGAAGAGCCCGTCCAGCCGCTCATCTTCGACGCCGTCAAGTTGGCGGAACTGCACGGAGCCGGCTTGGTCAATCTACCGTCCGTCATCCAAACGGCCAACGGCGAAGAGATCAAGCTCAAGTCGGAGGTGAACAGTTTCGCCATCGACATGGACAAACAGGCGGAGAACGGCGGCAGTTCGTTCCAAGACGGCGTGGTCATTTACTCGAGCGTCGGTCACACTTCGACGACTCACACCGCCACGGAACAGTTCGCCTACCAGAATTACCACTAACGGTAGCGGGGGAATAGGTGGGAGTGGGCTTATCGGAATCTGGTGTGAGTTCGAGTGCGTTTGTCATTGAAATGCACCTTTATGCACGTTTCTGGGGTTAGGAGTCGAGTACCGCATCAGTGTCTCGTTTTATCTCACCCTGAATGCTGATGAGGTATGTAATGAATCATTTCATGCAAAAAATTACGTTCGATTAATATTCTGAAAAATGTGGTTTTATTTCGAAAATTATCTTCTACAGCACTAAGGCCATTATACTATTCCACAGAGACTACTACAAGCATATGACTCCTTTTCAGAGAACTAAATGATCCACAATGAATCGAGTTTACAGTTGATATCTCATATGTCGACATGACATATGCATATTTTCAGCTTTCATTTTTCTGATCACAGTCCTTGCAACGTTTTTATGTTTGTGTGGAATTTGTCAGCATCAATATATTCAATGGCTACGTGGTTTATACGATACGTTATCGAAAAGGTTTTCGGTCTCTATCGATCAATTAGACAGTGAATAAAAATCACAGAAGCCAAAAGAGTAATTGAAAGTGAATTATTCTTTGAGTGAAATACTGTATCTTCTATTCCCAACCCAGCTAAAAACTGAATGAACAACAAAGTGTACCCATCTATTCAAAATATTAAATTCGAATAATCATTGAAGAAGTTACTAATTGCATACATTATTGAAAAAAGTTGGATGGTGAAACATTGATTCATTTTATACATGTGAATTGAACAATGACTTATAATTTCTTTCTAACGTTAAAATTAGTAACTGATTTGATTATTATCTGAAATTTGATTATTTTGATTTCAATAAACGGGTTTGTTGTAATTCAATTTTTTTTATTGTACCTTCAATTTTTTCCAGTAAAGACACTTTCATATTCTTTTTTTTTTTCGGTTTCTGTTCATTTTTATACATCAAACTGATATGGTTGAATAGGGACAAACAAATACCTTTTCATATAACATATCAAATTCAAATCAAACATTATAATTCGAATTACATATATGCCAAGATAAGGGAATTCAAAAATAAAACTTTACATGTTTTCTGTGTTCGAACAGTTTAGTTATGAAATGATAGGTGTCCATACTTCGTCAGCATAATATGTGTGTGAAGGATTTTTTGTGACACTGGTGGAAAGGACCAAGGTTCAACTTGATAGGTTTTTCTAGTTTTTCATCAGACTTGACTTTATGGGACAATAATTTGCAAATGAAAAGCAGAAGAATCCTTGATGGAAGAAGAATTGAATAATTAATTACATGAGTTTTTTGATATTAAATTTATTTTCCATATAAATCAAATATTCTCAGATAATATTATCCGAGTTGTCAAGATAATAAATATCCTTGCCTGAAACTATTATTTACCATTTGAGCACAAGCACTTCTTGATGTGGAAATTATGTTATACCACCGTTTTGTTCCATCACATCGTTCATTGCCTTATACCGGATATCCCAAAGCTGAGCAGCACCTCAAGTGTCAAAAATCGTGATTTTTTAAAAAACATCTGAAACTCAAATATAGATTTTTTATATGCGGTTGTGACCTTTTTTTTCAACCATAAGTTGTAAAACAATCCCAAATTTCGCTTCAAGCAGGAAACATTTCCACCAGAAAATATGTTTTAACATATTCAGCAAAAATTGTTCGAACCACTTCTCAATTATAACGTGGATTTTTCAATAAATTTCTCAAAATAATAACCGGTTATTATTTCTGACATAAATGAAAGAGATCTTCGTAAAAATAGAATAATTTCAAAAAATCTTCAATTTTTCGTATGGATGTTATTTGCTTGGATATAATTTTGTTCCCATTTAGTTTTTATTGAAAACAGTTTTCTTGATTCTTTGGCACACTCGTCTAAACATAAATTTATTTATAGGAAGCAAATATCGAAAATGATTTTTTCTTTGAAGTTTGTCACTTTGGAAATAGCTAAATTACAGGATTCGGATAACTGGTAGTGTACATTATTTTAGACCTCGTATCGAGAAGGATTTTGTGTTTGGTAACTAAAAGTACTCCAAATTTTTCATTCGTGAAAACGATGTCGTACAAAAAGCATTTCAATAAGACTCTACAGGACAGTTTTTGGCTGCCAATAATTTTGAAATAGTTTAAAGAAGATGGATAATTTTGCAAAAATATTTGTAAAAGAGGGCCTTCATAACGTTTATTCGTAAAAAACAAGATGGGTTATAGGCTGTCTAGTCCTTAATATTATTTTTTTCTAGAATTCCGGTATAATTTTTCCTTTGAATATCGGTCAGAAGTAGGAGAAAGTTTGGATATGTTTCCTAGGATCGGTTATTCATCATTAGTATATTTGAATGCCATTTTTCGTCGTTGGATGAATACTCCTAGGTAGGGATTCATTATTCATCTATTTCATCAAATTCACTTTATAGGTGAACGTTTCCATCACCAGCATTAATTGGCTTATCAGATGAATTAGAAATTTCACTTCACATCATGGAGGTCACTTTATATTACTCGTTTCCAGGAATTTCTATTAATTTTTTACAGCATATATCGAACGATGATTTCATATATAGCATTATATTTATGTGCAGCAGCAAATTATATTGAAGCTATTCCATTTTTGCAATCATAAAGTTGTCAATTGGTGCACTTTAATGATTCATAAAATGATATCCAGATATTAAATTGCTGTTCACGAAATTTTTATCACGTAGCATGGAACATACCTATATCGCTTTCAGTCACGATCTACGCTCCCTTGTGAAGTAAATCACAGAGCGATAATAATACATGTATCTCCACTTGCTTCGTGAGTGACGATTTCGTAGCATGAACCTTCTATAACGTACGAAGCCAGGTATAAGGCAGACTGTTCCGAAAATTCATTACTTAATTTTGATTTATGTTGTTTTGTATTCTAACAGTTGAAGTTGTATATAGTTTTCTTTTTTGTATGTATAGACTTAATGAAATTTCGAAGCCTATTTTATTGTAAACATAATGTGTACATTATGCGATTTTTAATAAAATTGTTTCACAATGTATTTTTGAATCATTTACGCAAAAATTGAGATATTACTGTTAATACTTTGGAAAAGATATTGACATTTTGGAAAATTCATTGAAACATGATATCAGCATTAACCTAACCGTTCTTCTTCTTTTGTTTTTTGGAACCTAACCGTTAATTCGGAAAAAACTGTTTTTATGATTTTTAAACAAAAAACATGAAGAATATAAAATTAAACTTGAAGATAGATAATGAACTGATAGCCGAAGTTCCTAATCATAAAAATTTAGGTTTATTAATTGACACAATATTAAATTTCAAAAATCATATTGAAAAAATAAAAAAAAAACTATTGTTCCATACCTGGGGCCATTAGAAGAATTCAAATTTTGAACAAAAAAGTTCAGATCCTAGTATATAATGCCTTCATTGTTTCTCATATCAGTTTGATCTTCATGCTCTAAGAAACAAGAAAATATAATATGTCGTTTAATGAACAAAGCAATAAAGGATATAAACTTAGACAATATGACTTTGGATCATCTAATTGATTATGAAAAATCTAAGTATATACAGTGTGCCCAAGATAAGGATGAACAGCATGGGGATCGGCCACGATACCAGAATATCAAATAACTTTCATTTAAATATGATTCATTCCAATAAAGGAAAAAATAACCCCATTTCATCAGCATTAATAACTTCATCCAAATCCATTCATATTTTTTCAAAAGAACTTAAAAAATATTTGCTTGCATAATGATGTTCACCAAATTATCAAATGAATATTATACTCCAATTTATTATTTATAGTACATAATTTTATGATGTTTTTTTTTTGACTTCCTCATACCGGAACCCAATTCTGTCTGGAAGCTGTATATTGAATAAAATAAATAAAAATACTTTTTTTGGATTGAGGTGGCCTTTACTTGATGGAAATCCATAGTTATTACGCTATAAGGTAGACACTATTAAATTTCCACAAAATTTATTGTCTTCGCGACGTTTCGATACACTGTATCTTTATCAAGCGAATATTTTTAAACACTTAATTATTCTTTGTTAAAAGCTCCTTAAATACATTAGGGTCTACTCTTATTATCTCTGATTCCTAGAATAATACAACTGACACTGATGATGATTCCTAAACTTATTACCTGATGCTAATAACTGATGCTGATTCCTAGAATTACACTGATAATGAATCGAAACATGTCGCGAAGACAATAAATTTTGTGGAAATTCAATCGTGTCTACCTTATAGCGTAATAAATAAAAATACATTTGTCAAAATTGCTGTATGGGGAAGTTTTTAAACTTCTGGCACATCAATCTTTGATGATCTTCATTTTGTTTGATGCATATTATATTGTATTATTATATACTAATGAATACCCATAATTATGGCAATCTCCTCAAGAGACTTGGCTACCATCTCCTACTTTACCATCAGAAAACCCATACCAAGAGGTTTATGAAAGAGGGGTTTCCATGAGTTCAATAAATGAATCCTTCGACAGAAAAGGGATTGAATGTTATTTTATTCAACTTCGAATGCATTTTGTGGAGACAAAAGATGCGATATATCCTGAAAATGAGAGAAAAATCAAAGGTTGCTTTTAACACACGCAGATGAATTTTCAAATGACAGCTCTTCTCCATGATTTTCAGTGTGTGTGTTTGAGCAGGTAGTGTGAAATTGTCTTATATAGATATCAATCAATCTTTATTGACCCCAAGAAACATGAATGTTTATAAAGAAGGGATCTTAAAACTAAGTTACTATTACAATTCATGCATTGAAAAGAAGATTTCGATTATGAATCAATCCAATGTCACAGAGAAGTGTTACTGGATCAAATACTTTTTCAAGTTTCTTTTGAAGTGTTTGTCGAAAAAATCTTCAGTTAATTTCTTTGGTAGTTTGTTATATATTAACACTCCATTGTATAAATTGATTTCTTTCCGAAGTCTGTTTTGATTCTACTGATTGTACTCAGATTTTTGGACCGCCTAGTTTCATATTTATGAATTGTTTCAATTAGGCATTCCAGATCAGGTTATGTCTGGGGGGCAAATACCAGATCTATAACCAATCACACACTTATAAAAAAAAAAAACAAACGAAAGTTCCTGGGGGGCAGATGCCACCGATTGGTTCATTTCGGTTCATTTGACATTTTTGACAAGTATCTGGAATGCCTAATTGTGTTCAAGGTTAGAGAAGAATATTTATTTTTATTTATTACGAAATGGATGAAAGAACAAATTTTCAATTTATATAAAGAGGTGATACTTAAAAGCTCATTTTTCATCTATAAATCGGAAGTGGGATATCGAAAAGGTAATTTGAATATGCATTTGATTGTTTTATTTTGCAGAGATTTTAGGGGACGTATGATCGAAGCGTTAGCATTTCCCCATACTGATATCAAGTATTGTAGTTTTAATGAATAAAGCTGTAATATATTAATTTGAAATATTTCAAACAAATATAGTTTCGAAGTTTGTTACTCCCAAATATTCTATATTTTGTCCATTAAAAAAAATTTTATTTTCAGTAAGATCTGGTTTTCTCTTCGCTAATAACATAAATGAGGATTTTCTAATATTTAAAGTTAACTTGTGACTATTCAACCATTACGAAATTTTCTTTAAATCGTCATTAATGTAACAAATAATTTCTTCTTTTTTCTCGCAAAAAATCAGTGTTGTGTCATCTGCAAATAATTTTATTTCACCCCTCAAATTCAGCTCTGAAACCGAGTTTAGATATATATAAGAAACAAAACAGGTCCCAGAATTGTGGGACACCTTGTGGGACACCACATGTTACACTTCTAAGTGAACTCATTTTGTCCCCCATACAAACTGTTGTCTATTGCTCAAGTAATTTTCAAGCCATCGATGAATCAAACCTCTTCTGCCTATATTGAATAATTGTTTCAACAGAATGTTATGATCGACTGTGGCAAGCCTTCGATAAATCCAGTGACAACAATCCACAACGAAAGTCTTGATCCAATTTCAATTGAATATTTGTTATCAAGTCAATGACAGCAGATTCTGTGTCACTGGTCTTCGGGAACCATGTTGTCCACAGTATAAGAAATTAATTTTTGTAAATAATCGAAAAGTCTTTGATTCATAATTTTCTCAAAAATTTTGGACAAGTTGACACTATATAACTAGTCTAATACAGATGTAACACCTTATCAACTCTTTATACAGAAGATAAATTATCTATTATATAATGAAACCCAATTATAAATTTGCTTCTATCGACATATTTACTTTTTTTTTCTTGTATACACCAGAGAAATAGTATAGCATGATTAGATTTTTATGAATCCTTACTACTAATATGTACAGTATATCATATTGAAAATCAAAATATCACTCCCATTTTGACTTCTTCTTTAGGAACTGTTCTGTTCCATCTTCCTTCAGGGCACCATAATAACCTTGGTCTTCGTATTTACTTCGCATGTAAGCTATGTAGCCTGCACAACCAGCGATAGCTACCAATCCAATTCCCATGATAACAACATTCTGAAAAGTCAGTTTTCGAAGAGATGTTCATGATTTGTCTTGAACCTACCTACAGGTTTTGCATATAACTCAAAATTAACAGCTCTAAATAAAGTGGTGGTCCTAACTGATCTCAGACCATCTCCTGGTGAAGGATTATTTTTATTTGACATTTTTGGATTTAAATAAAAGTAATATTTACAAATATTCCAAACTTTGGCCCTGTTCCGTTTCCATGTCTGGTGAACCAGAGTGGTTCTCTCTTTCTCTCTATCATATTGACCGGGTCCATCCAAATGAGAGAGAAGAACCACTCTGGTTAACCAGACAGGGAAACGGAACACGGCCTTTAATACATAACCTCAAGAAACTCATTAGGCATTCCAGATCAGGTTATGTCTGGGGGCAAATACCATATATATATTAACTACGAATATTGATAATTAAGGCAGCTATTTGATGCGAGATTTTGGGAAACAAAAGAGCGCGATTGGTCGCAAGGAATATTTGCGCATGCGTCAAATTTAAAAGTAGAAGATGTCAGTCAAGAATGACTCGCTAGTGTTGTTTCTCTCTTACGTTTCTCCCTGCTAGGTAAATCGAAAATGATCGTATGTCGGGTATAACTATTTGCCATAAATTCCTTGTTTCGTTTCAAATTCAAACATAACCAAATTGTCAGTGTCAAAATTTTCTTGAAATTCTTTCAATATTTTTCATACTTAATATTATTCTTGTGTTCGCTGATTTCTCGGTATTGTTCGGTACCGTTTTTATTATAGTTATTGTTCAGTATTGGTTTTTTGTTTCCATATTATAGTGTTGTGTTTCGTTAGTCCATAGTTGTTTAGAAGTTCAAGACTATTATGTCCGCGAAAAAAGAAATTTGTTTTCTGTGTTACTAAGAGCTCCAGTTCATATCATCGGTAAGAAATTCATTACATATGGATCTGTGTTGCTTTCATGTTCAAAATATGCGTATTTATATTTCAGTTTTCCTAAGAATCCATCGCTAAGATCCCAGTGGATGAAAATATGTTATCTCCAGGCAGCCGAAGACGTGAATAAACTGAGAATATGTGCTGATCATTTCTCAAGGACAGATATATATTCTGTGAGCAGTGGAAGAATTCTTTTGAAAACTGGTACACTACCCTCACTGAACGTTGATTGTTCATTTCTTCTACCTAGATATGATGATTCCCAATGAAGTCAGTCTTTTCCTGTTGGTGAGTTCTATATCATAGAATACAATTATAATGGGAAACATTGCCCTAAAATAGTAAAACTATCACAGAGGAAATATCAAATATTTTATGTTCAATATAAAATTAGTTCAGGTGCCTATACAAGTTCTCACCCTCTAGGAGGTAAATCCCTAACCGAATGTTTCCATTGGATAAGATTTGTAATTCTTTCATTCGATTGAGATAAGTGGGTTGCGTATTCAACCCCTCTCGTACTTTTGCCTGAAAAAATTATAATGATGGCCTAGTTAATACGTAGTGCATAACCTAATGGATAATGCATAACTCAAATTAGGGAAAATTACACCTACCAGCTGAAAACTGCCACTTTTGACACCTTGTTATCCTTTAAATATATTGAATAAGAATTATTTGTTATGCACTATTCTTTCAGTCTCCCTATACAATATACATATTTTAAATTGATCCTGTCCTGTCTCTGTCGAACATTAATGAAATGCAGACAAGTTCTGAAATTCAACAGTGAACTCCATTGATTCCATCAGTTCTATCACTGATGATAATAAAAAAACTATTTTGATAGATTGATGAGCTCACCGATGGATTCAAGAACTTGCCTTATGTTCAAGAAGGGGGCTGTACTGTAACCTAGAAATAAACATGTCTCAAAGTCTCAAGTAACTTCAAGAAAAAAAACCTGAAACCATTTTCATAAAAAATATTACAGTATGGCATTTATGTTTCTTGTTTACAGTGAGCAAAGAACTACCCAATCAAGGTGAAGAAATAAATAATTCAAATAGAGAAATCCACAATAATGATTTTAATAGTGAGTAGATGAAAGTGAAACTGATTTTTTTTTTATGATTTCATTTAATTTCAATCACATTTAACAAAGAACTGTCCAGAGATTCTAATGGTAATATCTTAAAAGGTTGTTTGACATTAAGCAATGTTGTGTATGTATTATTCATTGTCATATTATTATGATTTTTATCAAATATTTTGGTATCCACCAATCAATTCTTAAGGGTTTGAAAACCCAAGAACTAATGACTTACTATGCAACAACAGCAAATTATAGAATTGCACATTCAAACAATTCTCATTAGTACTAAAAACTGATTATGTAAAGTTGCTGGTTAATTTGTTGAATTATTTGTTATCACCCTTAATATTGTTTCAAATCACTGGGCCTTTTACTTCATATCACAAGTTGTAAAAAGGAACTAGTCAAAAAAATCACAAAGACTGTAATTTCATTGGAATTTCGCACAATTGCTATGATAATTCGATAAAAGGTATTGCTTTGTTGTCATCGTATTGGAATAAAAAATTATTGAATACACATTGAAAACTGCCTTATGGATATAATAATACTGGGTAGTTTTTCAAGAAATAGTCTTTTCTAGAAGAGATAATGAAAAACTATTCTAGGACCTGTCTTGCATGAACTCCACACATATTTATAGGATTCCTAAATGAATGATATGTATTTGACCCCTTTGAATAATATGAATATAGTGAACTCTAGTCATATATCCACTGTTCAAGTTGAATCTCTTATGAAATGAGATTATTTTCAAATTTGGTTAGTAATACATAACCATTATTTTTTATAGATCCAAATGCACATAGAGTGTGCAAAAGAAGTTATGAGGAAGTTAATTCTGAATCGGAACTCATCTGTCGGAAGAAACAAAAAGTAGGCAAGTATTTGTAGTGTACAAAAATGTTGCATTCAATCGAGACACACATTTACCAAATGCAAATTGAAATGAAAATGGAAGACACAAATACAGTTACATGCAGAAAGATAAATAGAGCTCCTGAATAATCCTTCATTAAAAAATGCATTGATGTTTCAATCGAGTGATATTTCAAGTATTCCAAAAAAACTGTAAAATTTTGCCTATCAAAAATTTCCCTTTGAAATTTTTCTGTACTATAACTTCTAGAGAATCTGATTTATGACTATTCTATTATGTTCTATCCTCAAAACATAATGATGGTTTTTCAAGTTTTAATCAATAATTGGCATGAGTACTTACCCATTTATCATCACCAAAAGGCCAACAATTCATCACATTTTCTATTAGTTCATTTTTTCAAGCTGAATTTTTTGATTTGATAAATATTCAACAAATTTAAATTGATATATCGCAAAATGAGACTTATTGAAACGTGTAAAAACATTCTGAGGAGTTTTTTTTTCACCTTTTGTGGCATATTTTCGTGTTTTGCTATTGATTATATTCCTTTTTCAGATAACATCCAAAAAATGAGAAAAAAAAATTGACGAGCAGAAACTGAAGATTCGAATTCTCCAACAGAAAAATAGGCGGCTCACAAAGAAAATTAATAATTTGAAGCAATTCTGGGGCATTTGAATTAAAAAAACCTGATTTCAAGTGGTGCTTATTATCACTTGATGGTAATGTATTCTTCTGATTCACAACAATAGGCCCTATTGTCACCTTTATCCGCCATTTCGTTATTTTGTTGTGGTACAGCATAGTGATACAGCATAGTGATACAGCATAAAGCGGAATATTATTAGTTTTTTCTACACCAATACTATAACAATACTCTTATAGGCCCATAATCTGTTTCATAATGAGATCCATTATGAAACGGATTGGAAATCTGTATTGTAATGAAAAATCTGTGTATCATAATGGGCTCATTATGATACACAATATCATAAGATATTCCACTTCCAGATCAGTGGGATCCACAATATAAATATAATATTTATAGATCTTTATTATTTATCGAATGTGAAAAATAGCGTATGCAACTCTCATGTAATGGTTATATATACCCGCATAAGCCTTATATGAAACTCACCTTTGGTTCGTTTCATAGCCCAGTTACAGATAGATACTTTATTGGTGTTTCACAATATTTGTTTACACAAGTCAGGTACAGGCTAGCAAATCCACTAGAATTTAAAACAATCAAAAAATACACATACACGAACATCAATGAAACTTGGTCAATGTCAAACACAATAGTCTTGAATATCATCAAAATTTTCATTGAAATAGTCATCATTAGCATAAAAACATTTTTTAATCAGGTACATGGTAGGCTGAGATCTTTGATGGAGGGTGGCAATCTATTGAACATTTTAGGGGAAAGGTACTGCACACCTGTTTGTGCCTTACACAATCAAAAGCCTTTGTCAAGTCACAAAATATACTACCTATGTATTCCTTATTGTTGAAGCCTTCTTCAGTTATCGAGATCATCTGTTGTAGAATATGATTTCCTAAATACATATTGAGATATATTAAATAAACTTAGAGAAACAAAGTAAGCCACCATCCTCGTTTTCAGAGCTTTTTCAAATATTTTGCTTAAAATTTGAATAAAAGCAGTTGGCCTAAAATTATTGCAAGTATTGTGTGAACCTTTTTTATAGAGGAAGCATTTTTGTTAACTTGAATTATTCTGGGAATATTGAGGATCTTTGACATAAATTGAAGAATTTTGTGAGGTGCACTGCAATGTCATTGCCAATGCGTGCCTATTAATCGCCTTTGTTATATGATCGTTGCATAATATACTATTATGATTGATAATCGCAGAACAGAATAGTGATGAAAAAAATCATTTATTCAATTCATACAATTCACGTTTTTGAAAGAATTATTTGAAATATATGTGGTGAATGTGGTTATGATTTTTTTTAAATGTCGGTACAAATAGGTATTCAAATTCATGATATGAATCTCCCATTTGATTATTTTTTTTTCCAAATCTAATGATTTTTTACTCTGGAATGAAAAGGCCACCAACAAAGAATTTTATTTTATTTCCCAATTATGTTTTAGGAAAATCAGTAATGAGTAGTAGTTATTTTGTGAGTTTGAAAATGAAGACCATGGCCATGAAATATAGTATTTTTTCAACATAGTTCCAATCCGGTATTTTCAACATAGATATAATTGGTGTGTATCTATTGCATCCCAAAATATAATCCTAATACCTTCGTTTTGGAGTTTTTGCAAAACGCTCCCCTTGAACTACACCTGTATGAATTGTTAACTTATCAGAGACTGATTTGCCTAATTTGCATAGTTGCTTTCTGTTTGGGAGACAATCCTCGAACTTTTTGAAGACTTGAAGTTGTTACTAAAAGTTTTTCAACTGCATTCTTTATTTTTGAAGAAAGTACAATATTTTGAAAAATATTTTCTCAGAGGTTTCTATATCCAATGATTGTATTGGGTAAAACTTCGGTCGCTATGAACCTTTTAAAAAAAAAAGTCCACTAAAAAAAATCCATATCCATTTTGTTGTGAAATTTCACCCCATTTTTCACATAAAATTTCTTTCTCGAAAAAAACAAAATTCGCCGTTCTTCTGATCAAAACACCACACATGCCCTTATTTACTCGTTTTCAACATTTTTAAGCTGAAAAAACCTTTATATTTTCACCTTCTTGAACCGTCCCCAATTTGTTGTGATTGTTGAGGAAATGCATGATGTTAATAAATGAAGTTTCTTTTCTTTTCAAGCAATCCTGAATTGAATCCATAAAAGTTTTGGAAATAATATATTTGAATTGTATTCACAGGATGATGTTCCTGAGAACTGCAAGTTTTTATTCGAAAGGTCAAATGCAAGAAGAAATATAAAGTATTCAGCTGAGGCAATCTGCAGTCAACCTCCAGTTTTACTCCACAAGAGCGTACAATTATGTGAGGAAAACATTTGGAAAATTGTTTGCACATACAAGTACCATAAGGAAATGGTACAGTGTAATTGAAGGAAATCCCGGTTTTTCAGCGGAAGCTCTCAACTTTGTTAGCGAAAAGAGCGTCGAGTGCAAAAATCTCATTTTGGTGTTAGAGTAATTGATCTCTAGGAAAAGGTTCAACTTTTACACTAAAGGTTTCCAATCTCATTGTAAATTTATATGAAGAATGGAACTGAACGATATCCTCAAAGAAGGAACAGGTGTAGTAGATACTATACACAAACTAAAAAGTCCCATTTCACGAAATATACTTGCCAAAAATGTCAGAAAAATATGCTTTGAACTTTTTATATATATATATATATATATATATATTGTGAAAAATGCCTGTAACTTCATATAATTTTCGCTTAAATTGAGTATTTCTATATTTTTCTAGGAATATGCTTTCTGTTTAAGATATAAAAATGTGAAAATGATGCAATTTTTGAGTTTTTGTTCAATATTCACCAAAATTCTTTTGAGATACATGCGCGATCTATCATGAGAGTTCCAAGGTGCGACAAACAGAATGTTAAGCATTTTTCTTAGGTACTTAATCTCAACTATACCGAAATTTATACTGTATTGCATCTTCCTGAACTTTTATTCAATTATTTATTATGTCTATTGAGTAATATAAATAATATTGAAATCATCATTGTTTTATTCAAATATTCTTGGCATAGCCACAGTTCCGAAGCAAGTCTATATTCTGTTCCGAAAGATTTTCTAAATAAAAATAATTTATCAAACAAGTGAACAGGGCTGAAAAGATGCATGAAAGAGATTGATAATTTAACTACATTATACATCAAATGCATTTGTAGCAAGTTATAGTAAAGCCTTCGATACAGTCAGTCATGAAATTCTTTTGAAAAAACTTGAAACAACAATTATCTATGACACATGACTAGAAACAAATATCATCTTGGTTAAAATATCACAAATTGAGTTACAATTATGAAAAATCTACTTATATGTTTTTAACAAGTAAACATTCCAACATTGACCACTCTGACACACTTAAATTTAAAAATAAAACGATATAATTTTCTAAAACTACCAAACTTATAGGACTTTACGTAGATCAAAATCTTTAACGGGCAACTTACTTTATTTAAAAATTACTGTTCAGAATAAGAAACAAAATTTCTTTCGAATATTCGAGATTAATATTTTTTTGTTTGGTATATTCCAATTTAAAATATTTAACGTCTATATTGGCAACGGCCACTGCTTCAGTATTGAATCCGCTGAAATACAGCTTATCCAATCCATCTTGGCACAGAACTAATGAGGTATATGCCCAGAAATCTCTGTGAAGCATAGCAAGATCAAAAAAACACCTATTATATGTGTTCACTGTGTTGAAATTTATTCCTAGTGGATGTTTTTTTTTCGTCACGTTCTGAAGTACCAGTGTGCAACTGGAAAAGTAGCAGAGTTTGTGCCACAATGGATTGGACAAGCTGTACTTACATAATAAAATCGTCGAATATATTTATAAATTGCCTTGCACGAAGCCCACTGTGGATCTTTACAAACCAAATAATCTTCTTAACATCAATTCAATATACCAGTTGAAAACATATACTTTTATTTATTGTGTAAAACATAAGGTGAAACATTGCATACTTTTCAATGAAATCATTACTACACATTATCACAGCACTAGACAGGCTCAACATCTAATTGTACATTCCATACGTACCAGATTTGGGGAGAAATCAATTTGAGGGCAAAAACATCAGTAAACCACCAAATTCAATTAAAAATATTAAAGATAAAAATTCAAACACCATCTTAAAAAATATATTTTATTGCCCAAATGATATATTATAGTTTTATAGATCATTCAACATTTCAAGAGTTTTTTTCATATATTCTTTCACCATATACACATTTTGTTTTATTTCTTTTCTATGTATTAAATATCCCTATTCATAAACTGTAAAAGTTTCTTGGGGTGAAAAAATATTATTATTATTAAATTCATAGGGATTGGAACATACAATTGATTTTTGTTTCCGGGCTCCTAGGTTTTTAGGACTGACCTTCTGCATCTGCAGCAGACAATATTCAAGAGCAATGAGGCAATGTCAGGCCCGAAAATCTGCAGACCAAGGCTTAGAAGAAAGGAAACATCTAACGATTCATTTGTTACCGGCCGTGAAAGTTTCCAATCTCTGAACAACAAACATAATTCAATTTTGCTCAACTGGCTATTGACTGAGGTTCTTCCGCCCAACAATCTTTGATATGTCAACAAGTCTCGAAACGTATAAAATATATCTATTATTTTCCATTAACTTCTGTTCATTAATTTTCAAAAATTTAAATATTTGAATGCTTCACCGAGCATTTGAATTTTATTAAGTATTCGTAATTTATTGGTTACAACGACTTTTTGTTTTTCCATCCAATGAATTTTTTGTAACAGTCAATTATATTGAGTGAATTCCAAACCAACCACATTCAAGTGAACAGATTATATATCGCACGTAATTCATAAGCATTTTCGAGTCAGCATTATGTTTCTCTCGTAGCTACAAGACAGGCGCCTGAATGTTAACAGATGGTATTAAAATATGATATTAACATTCTTAATCTGCAAGATGGTATGGTAAATAGTTCTGATGGAATTTCTAATATTATTGAGCCTATATGGGTTTTCTTCATTGAATTATTCATATCTGTGTAGTATGAATTTACTACGACTCCAGAAATCAGGACACAATGAACTGATAAAATATCGGAAAGATCAGGATATTTTATGATCCCACCATTTTTCAAAATCTTGATTTCTTCATTCTTTTGCACACCAAGAAACGTTCCTTCAAAACTGAGTATATTTTTTGTGTAACTGGATGATTTCCTGAATAACAAAATTTACATTGAAATCTCTGTGAAATTATATAAACATAACCTGTAAATTAGTAAATTTGAAGGTCGATGACAATGACATATTTAGAAATTTGAATTTCGCGCTCTATATTCCGCGCATGCGCCCTCGATCATCGCTGCCTATTTCTATTCCAAGGATATTGTGATTTATACAAAAGTCGGCTTCACTTTGCTAACATTGTCTCTTATGGCGTATGGTCAATATTCGTAGTTAATATATATATGGCAAATACCCACGGATAATGAGTATACGGTCGTTCAATGCCACGTCATTGACTTGTACATCTCACTGGGTAACCAATCAGAAAACATGATTGTCAGCCGGTGTCATTTTTAAACTTCAGCCCTGCTCAAATCATGTTTTCTGATTGGTTACCCAGTGACATGTACAAGTCAATGACGTGGCATTGAACGACCGTATACTCTATTATCCGTGGCAAATACCAGTTTTAACCATCACAACACTCATAAAAAAGAAAACAAACGAAAGTTCCTGGGGGGCAGATGCCGCTGATTGGTTCATTTCGATTTATTTGACATTTTTGACAAGTATCTGGAATGCCTAATTAGGCATTTCAAATACTTGTCAACATCTTGTCAAAAGATAAAATGAACCAATACGGCGGCATCTGCCCCCCAGAAACTTTCCTTTGCTTTTTGCAAAAGAATAAAGAGTATGATCTCTACTGTGGTAAAACTGGTATTTGCCCACCAGACATCACGTGATCTGGAATGCCAATTTGGTCTTTCTCATTTGAATTTGGTGGGGTGGAAAAATTTTTTGTAATATTCTGTTTAAATTTAAGTCATGGATGGAATCGTGAAATAGAATCTTTTTACAAGTTTTCAAATTCATCGATGTATTTCAGATGGATAGCTCAAACAAACTTCAAGTATAGACGAGTTTTTAAGATTTATTCATTCAACACATCCAATGGCCATAAAACTGTAGAACACATCCTTTGTTTGCATTCTCTCTCTAGTATTTCTTTCTTGGCCTTTGCTTCCGTACGGCGCATTCAGCCACTTTGTTTGCATCGGTTGAAGCAACCATTCTAACTTTCATCGATGACGTAAAAAAATCGGAAACTCGACCATATACCATATCACAGTAGACAAACTTTCAAAATGTCAGAAATGGTGTCATGTGTCATAGTATTAGGCATTCCAGATACTTGTCAAAAATGTCAAATAAACCGAAATGAACCAATCGGCGGCATCTGCCCCCCAGGAACTTTCGTTTGTTTTCTTTTTTATAAGTTTGTGATTGGTTAAAACTGGTATTTGCCCCCCAGACATAACCTGATCTGGAATGCTTAAGCCATATTTTCTCGGTAAAGTGTTTGAAATACTTTAAAATCATTTTATTTTTGCGTTGAAATAATTGTATATACAATAACGTTACATCTGTCAACTATTGAAAGTATTTCAAAATCACGGTTGAAATAATTTCAAAATCATCAACCGAGAAAATATAGCTCTAATTGTATGTATAAAATTCGGGTGAGCTGGTCAAATGCACCTCTACAGGACAGGAAGCAACGACCAAACTAAACAGTATAAAATATTTAATATATTTTTATTTTTGGTTCATAGACCAAACTTTCACTTCCAATCATAGAGAAATTATTATTCGTCAGTTTGTCTTTGCTTTCAATTACATTTTATTTACTTCAAGAAGGTTCTCACAATGCTAATCAATGGAAGTCTTTATACCTACATGGCACTGTTACTTTTTGTGTATTTTAGCCTCCATGATTAGCATTGTAAGAGAACTTCCTTGAAGTAAAATAAGAATAAAAAGTAAAAGTTTGGTCTATGAACCAAAGAAAGTAATTCAGGTATATTACAGGAGTACATGCGATAAATAGGTTTGGATTCGCCAAAAAGGTTTTCATGGATTACCTTAAACTTATAATGTTCAGAATACAACTCCATGATATATCATAAATTGCTTATACTAAGTTTTCTTGAAAAATGAGGCAATGGTTTTGCTTCCTACTGCAGCTTTTGTCCTTGCTTTTTCTCTGGCTGACTGATTTGTACTTTTGGGAAGTTTAACATCTGCCTTATTCTCAGCTAATACACACGGAGTACCACAATCATTTCCATCAATTTTAACTTTTTTTTGATTTGTAAGCATTTGCTCACTTTTTCTCTTGGAGCCTTGCTTACTTTGAACAATTTCTTCAGGTGTAAGATCAAGAAATTTTAGCAACTTCGAACTCAAATCACTTGAGAGGTATTCAGACACGATTTCAAAAGCAGCTCTTAAATAATGGACAAAATCAATTTCCGAGGATTCAACAAATGTTACAGATGTGGCCTCACCAGTAACAGGTATATTTTTTTGTTTCATGATTTCCCCAACTTTTCTGGTTTTCTTCTTTAGCCAGAGAAGAGTCTTTTCTTCATTGTATTTGTAAGCACGTAATTCTTCATCTCCCTTTCTGTCTGATACCATGTTCAGATATTTCAAGCCACTACATTGTGTCAGTCTTTCTGTTTCTGGATACTCTTCATCTCTAAGAAGTTGGGACAAAGGAATAGCTTGAGAACTGCAATATTTCTGTAAATATGGAAGAACTAAGAATATAGGGTCGATAGGTGTTGACAGATGTATCTTCCCATTACTTTTGACAGACTCATCGAGAAACCATGATCCTTTGGTGTCAGTGAAAGTCAAAATTTCTTGCACGACAGTCTTTGCTGATGAAAGTAAAAAAGTAGCAGATCCTTCTCCGTTTGGGTGTCTCAGAGTCACAATGTCCTGAGTTCTAATGTCACCTTGATTTTCGCAGAAGTCCAAGGCTTCTTCTTTCAATAAAAAAATCCATGAATTGGATGGTTCTTGAAGATTCGTTTTCATTCCATTCTTTGAAGAAGGCTGAGGTGGAGACATTGAGGCACAGTTTTTCAAAAAAGTCAAGTTCAACGATAATCACAAACTTTCAGGCTTGATTCTGTATTATATTATCACCAAAGAAAATATTTCTCCTTATTATCAATGTAAAGCAAAGTAATCTATGTTCACATGATTGTTGAAAGTTACATCTTGATTCAAAATGCTCTTTTTCAAAACATTTTCCCTATCATGTCATGACATGACACATGACATGTCTGTTTTGCGCGCGTTTTCGGCACAGAATAGTACAGCCAGAAGAATAACTCGATTGCATCGCCTGTGTTACGTATTCGGAATTTCAGGGACCTTGAAACGCCGTTGTGATGTACAGCTTATCCAATCCATCCTGGCACAAACTCAGCTACTTTTCCAGTTGCACACTGGTAGTGCAGACCATGAAGAAAAAAAAATATACCAGGAATGAATTCCAACACAGTGAACACATATAATAAATGTTTTTTATATATAATAAGAGATTGCTAGGAAGGTACATCATTAGATCACAATATTCTTGTTGCGAAATTAGCTTTAAAACACGTTCAAAGAGGTGGAAGGAGCTGTGAAGACCATAAGTTGTCAACAAACGAGTGTTTGTTATTGGTTGTACTATATGTGGAATATGACCTTCGATGAGTGGCAACTACCGTACGGAGAGCACTACGTTTTTAATTCATGTAAATCCCATAATTCGCTTTTGTTGTTACACAGTGTGGATTCTATGAAACAATGCTATGCCATATGAATTCTAGTCAATTTTACGATGAAACAAATTTAAGTTTTAAAATGGGCATACTCTTTTTGTTACACATACGTGCAAGTTGTAAGTCAGCAGGGCCTCTATTCTTGAAATAAATCCGTATACGACTTTGTGTTGTGTCGCAATTCAGCGCATCTAGTCCAAATATCTCTACTTCACTCTACCCGTATGAAAATAAATCCGCACGACTCAAGAATTGCAGTCCGTACCATTCGAAACAGAATGCCTTCACGATATTTATAATTTTAGTTGTTTTTGTGTATGAAGGTGAGTTTACTTGTCGAATGTTGCATACTTTAGTAAACAAAACATAATTCAAATTTTAGTTAAGTTACATCGACCAACTGAAAACTAGGTCACTCCTGGCACTTATATCTGTGGAATATAGAATAAGAATCATTTAAGTGACAAAGAAAAAATGAGAAGTACTATTTTGTTATTTCAATCATGCAGTATCCATTAAATTATAGACTATTTGTTGAGTAATCCCGCTTGTAAAAATTCTTCTGTCCAAAATATTTTCAGCTCACGATTGTTTTCAGTTTCAATAAGTATTTTTTTCTTCGTAGTTATTTGGGTTCCTATCTACAACAAATTGGTTCATCACAATTAAACACAAACTGGACTCGAGTAAAAATGAACAAAGATAGGGTCACTTTGTTGGGCATTGTAATCGACGACAAAATGAGCTGGTCACAACATGTCGACATACTGGGACTGGCTGCAAATTATCGAGCGCTATTTTTTATTACGTAGAATGAAAATTATGGTCAGCTTGGATTTCTTAAGCCCATTGATTTCAGCTTATTTTAATGCCATTTAACGTATGGCATACTATTGTGGGGAAATTCATATCATAATCATAATTTTTTTACTCTACAGAAAAGAGCTATCAAAATTATGACTTTTATTTAAGAAAGAAAAAAGTACCTGTTTCCACAATTTTCATTTATTCATCTCGTCTATACATATCCGATCAACACTATACTCAGGGTGTGGGCACGAGTATCCTACTAGATCAGGTGACTTTCTCAAGTTACCCAGAACTGGTTATGTCAAACAAGAGTTTGATAAACCTAAAGCTATAATATTATATAAGCTATTTCTAAGAGTGAGAAACTCGAGTTCCTCATATTTCCTAGTCAAAAATAAAATCAGTCATGTTGGAGCATTTTTTTCATTCAATCGACGAATTATTGAGTATGCACACGTCGCATTTTATGTTAATATTTATTGTGTTTGTATATAATGTGTTTATATACTGCCATAGTTATTTTAAGGATTCCATTCTTTAAATATTTTTACCAACTTGACTTGCAAATGTATTATATGTATATAATAGAACGTTTTCCATTCAGAAGGAACTGTTTTTCAATTAACGCAGTAACTTATCGGGGTAGATTGAAAATATGCCCTTTCATTCACTTCTATATAACAGTGATCGAAACTTCGTGAGTACACTCAACTTGAAACATTTGCTCATATTACTTCATATATTTCTTTATACAAATTATTTTGACTGTGCTATTTCATATTCGATATTTCAATTTTTTTGTGACAATTTTTGTCATCTATTCCGCTATGTGAAAAAATGTCTCAAGCTTGAGGTCCAGCCCTTTATTTGAATTATCAATGGACGGCATGGACCCAGCCATGATATATATATATTTTTTTCAATGATGATTGATAATAATGAAATCGATGAAACCGATTGAAACTCCATAATCTCAATAACATTAAAAAATTCAACCGCGACCGTCTAGTATGAAAGGAAATAGGATCAGATGATAGAGAGATAGTTATATACGTATCGCTATATTCCTGGGCCCTGATTACATTCACCTTAGGATAACTTAATAACTCCTATTTTTGCCCATTACTACTATTAACCACAGAACACCCTATCCATACAGAAGCGCATCTGAAGCGTTCCGACCGAATCGCAAGCTTGGCTTGTATAGTGTCAACCTCACATTTGTAAGTGTGGTTAGATACAACGTTCCTCCTATATACCAACGTTGGTTAGGTATAGGTAACAGTAACAACTAAATATGGCTAGCTGATTGAAACTGTCCAAATTTCACTTTAGAAGCAGAAATGCTAAGACTAGGAAGTTTACAAAGGTGTATCACTTAAATTGTATATCAACCGACAGTTTGAATTTACCGCCTAGAAATGACATTATACATGCCAAGCTTTATATCAGAGGTGTTTTCTGGCGTTCAATCGTATTCGATCATGTATTCAAAAATGATTCGTAGTGACATCATTAATAATAAGCCATATTTTCTCGGTAAAGTATTTGAAATACTTTGAAATCATTTTATTTTTGCGTTGAAATAATTGCATATACAATAACGTTACATTTGTCAAATATTGAAAGTATTTCAAAATCATGATTGAAATAATTTCAAAATCATCACCCGAGAAAATATAGCTTAAGATTCGCCAGAATGGAATGATTCAATTTGTGTCATATGTCAAATTCAATAATAAAAACAAACTTTTTAATTTTCTCTAACCACGATTAGAATCGGATTTGGCATATAATTTCTTGAGTCTTTATTACATATGTAGCTGCATTTTTTCAAACCATATATTGTACCAGAATTTTTTTCTATTCGAAATATGGAACAACAAGTAGCTATTTTCCATGACGTTAATCAAAATTTATGAAGAAACCAATCAAATTTTTATTGTTATATGATGTAATAAATGATAATAATGTTCATATATTGCATTTCATAATGCCACATCATGCTGAAAGTGTTTATGAATTTGTTTAAATAATTATTGCGACACATTCAGGATCTGAAAACGTTATTTCATTGCACACCTTGTAAACTCTGGAAAGTGCTAAAATCGGCATTAACGTGATATGGATAATTCCCCTGCTTTATATTGCACATCCTTACAATGTATTTGATAGAAAGTTTTCAGCACTTTATTGAATATATAAAGCAGAAACTATCAGCTGACATAACGTAACCTCAAATTCCGTTTCAAAACCAACCTCTCGCTAGTTTTGAATCATCATGAATACGTTTCAAATCATAGTTGATGTGATGTCATCGTTTCAACGCCAGAATGCTTGCATTTGAATCACAGACAAATACGTTTTGAATATATGAGCGCCAAAAAACGCCTCACAGGTTCCCAAAAGATCAAAGTGCCGTCTTCAAGTTGCGCTTCTGTATAAATAGGGTGTTCTGTGCTATTACTAGTGACTTAGTGACTTCTGATATTTTCTATTCTGTGTCTGTGATCGATCTGTGATTGTGATTTTGAGTTTTGTTTTTATTTTGAAAATGGCGGACGACTCTTTGACAGAAAATTCGACGGACTTCTCCAAGCTGAAGGTACGATAAATTCAATGCTTTATAAAAAATTAGGCAGCTTCTACGATATATTATTCAAAAACTACCATAATTGCCTTGTGGTTTTTAATGAAGTAATGATTATTTTTGAGGTTATAGTTTTTTTTGTAGGTCCCAGATTTGAAGAAGGAACTGAAATTGCGTGGTTTGAGCACTACTGGAAACAAAAATGAACTCATTGAGAGATTACAGAAATCCTCGAAAACCAACGACACTATAGGTTCCGAATCTGTAGACGATCTAGAGGAAGATTTATTAAATGTAGGTATAGACTAAGCTTTCAAGACTAGATCCATTCAGTGTATTTAGTACTCATTATGGAGTTACTTTTACTAATAATTAACTTCCTTTTTTGTGCCTAAATTCAAATAATTGATTTTCAATATCTGCTATGTATATTCGATTTCAAGAAGTAAGTTCAATTATTTTATTTCAGGACGACGATGATGAACATTTGGATCCTAATGAATCGGTTATTTTAGAAAATGAGTTGGATGAATCTCCAAAAGGTTCGAAAAGAAAACTCAGTGAAACCTCAGAACCTGAGGAAACGACTCCTGCACCTGTCAAGAAAGTTGTATTGACTAGACATGATAGTATTACAGACGTACTGGAAACTACTCAGGATAAAAAGAAAACAGACTCTGAGCCAGTAGCACCAAAGGAAGAGAGAAAAATCATCAAACTTTCACAGTTGACCGCAAAAGATAGACTAGAAATGAGGGCCAAGAAGTTTGGAGTATCTGCTTTGAGCGCAGATGCCAAGAAAGAAATTAGAGCTGAACGTTTCGGATCAAGTAATGGCTCTGCTGCCAGTATAACATCTGCTACTGTGGTAAGAAAAAATGATCATACTCTTTGTTTTTGTTGGTCTCATTTGAAGTGCTATTTTCAATTTTATAGGATACCAGTATTGATGTCTTGAAGCAGAGAGCAGAGAGATTTGGTAGTTCTGTGTCGAAAGTGATGTCTGGTTTAGAGAACGATGAAAAGATGCTGAAAAGGAAAGCTAGATTCGGTGAAACATCCAATGGGACAACTTCGAGCAGTGAGAAGGCCAAGCTGCGGCTGGAGAGATTCAAGCAGCCCATCAAATGATTTTTGTTTTGGTACTAGTCTCGGCATCATTTTATTATATGTTTAAAATAGGTGGTAGATCTTAAGTTCATTACAGCTGCATTTTTTGTATCCTATTCTATTTTAATTTTCTTTCATGAGACAGTACTCACAAATACATTTATGTTGTATTGGTTTTTATTGATGAGAATATTTGCTGTTATTTTGACTTTAGTTCATAAGGTTGAAGCCCACGAGTTTTGTTGATGAAATTTTAATACATTAATTTTTTTTTATGTTTGAATCTCTTTGAAATATTTTTCCATCCCCTCCATCTAATAATTATTTTTAGTTGTAACATCTGGAACTAACTAAAATTCAACAACACTGTTTTTTTCAATTCAGTCATACCATTTTGCAGTATCTCTAGAAACGAATTTCAATTTCAATCATCACAATAATTATTTGGTCGAAAAAAAAATTACAGTAAAACATCAAAATTTTATATTATTTTGTGCATCGGTTTGCCATCTACTAACCACTAGCTATAATCAAGACACACCGACTTTGGTAAAGAAACCTGTATCGAACTTTATTCCATGGGAAAACACTTGGCTCGGCTAATGACCAAGAGATGGCAGAAGAGGTATGATTCATTACCCACTTGCGATTACTGGCGCTGCTGGTGTATTAGAAATGTATTCGTCTCTCACTAATTCGATTGGTTGTTTAGTGGAAGGAGAGTAGAGAGATACACCACTACTACAAAAGCATTAAAAAAGGCCTATAGCCAACGCAAATAGCATTGCTGATAGACATTGGCTTCGTTCAGCAGTGCACAACCGTTGAGAATAATCACTAAACGTGTTGAGCCGCTGCTCAACGGTTTAGAGTGATCAATGGTGCAGCGGTCCGTTCAGCCGAACAAGTTGACACATCACTCAACTGTTGAGCACGGCTGAACAAACCCAATGATTCATGTCTCTCCTGCCATCTATTGGTCACTAGCCAAATCAAATGTTTTCCATTAGAGGAAACTTCATTACAGGTTTCTTTACTAACAGCGATGTATGAAAATTATAGCTGATGGTTAATAGATGGCAAGCCCATGTCCAAAATGATTATTTTCACCTTGAATGTTTCATCTATCTTTGGTTCAACTGTAAGAAATCATTTTCATGTTTGATGTCGTTTTTAGATCTGCAAAATGGCATAACTGAATTGAAAAAGATAGAAGCTGTTATGTTATAGTATCATTGCCAATGGCTTATATAATTTATATTTCAGCGGGTATAAAATAACATTGATCAGGGGGGTTAGCCGGAATTTCGATCCGCGTCTAGCTACAATTATTCGTTTAAACCCGCACTATCTTCCGCTTCAGAAGTAAACCCCCGTTTGACTTTCTCCCGTATACATCAACAGAATAAAATAGTCCTCTGAACTGAATTTTGCAGCAATATGTATGCATTGTCGATACCGAACGACCGAACCCACCAAATGTTAATTGAAACTGATGACTTGTTACCATTTGAATATTTAGGACTGGTTTGGATTTTTTAGTGAGAGTCTGTACATATATTTCCTATGTATATACTATCCATTTAATTAAATTTTCATGTGGTTGGTATACAAATTGAGCAAGTGCCCGTCGTGCCATATAGGTAGGGGAGTGACTTTATCTTCCTTTTTGTGAATGAAGCAAATTTCTTTCATTGATATGCACAAAGAGAATTTGTATTTATTTTTCATTATGCTTATTTCATAGACTCTGCCTTTTTTTTATTCGGAGAAGAAATCCAGTAAATAATTCCTCCACACAATTCTCTCCACAAAAATATCTAAGGTCTAATGAGATTATCGTTTCTTATAGGAAATGTGTATTTTTGGAATAAAATGCATACAAATTGATTTTATTTTATGGATTGTTAGTGTATTTATGACCGTTTTGTATTAATCTCTCTAAAATATATCGAAGAGATTGGATTTTCAATATATGATTCCTCAGAACATCGCATGATCTACTCAAAAAGTAATAACAAATTAAAAAAGAATCATCAAAATCCACTGATTAGTTTCCGAGATATAATTTTTTTTAAGAATTTGTAGATCACATTTCTCTTGAGCGCATCACATTTGAGAATGGTTCCCCCACCATCGTATTCAAATCATTTATACCGAAAAAACAATTCTTTATTTCAACTGGTGCTCATGAATTTCATTAACAGTTATAAAATTAAATAACTACCAATTTCTGATACAAAATTGCTAACATCGTTCCAGATTAACTTAAAGCAATCTTTTCTTCTTCAAAGTAGGAGTAAAAAAGCCACATATTCAATACAAATGAAATTATCATTGTACGATCAGAATCACCAGAGATAATCTATTTGTTGTTGAGATGAAATAATTGACATTAGGTACTTTTGTAAGGACACCTAACGGTGGTAAAAACAACATTTTTTGATCTACATTGAATCGATTTGATGACACAACTCCTCTTATCCCTAGAATTATTTTATCTTCATCATTGTACCTGATTATGATGTTGCCAAAAAATTATGTTTTTCATAAACAAAACAATTTTGCAAAAGCTATTCAATGGAATTCTGTTATAATTCATTCAATCTTAAGCAAATTTCAACCCCTTTTTTCTATTCTCTTAGCAACAAATCATCCTATCGTCATTATGAAGGTTTTTTTTCTCTAAAAGGTGATCGCTTCGAAAGTCTAGTAAATTGCTTTCCTATTCAAACGCAGGTACGAAAAAAATTGCGTTTTTGTGTCATTGACTGTTGTTAATAACTAATTTACTTTCACAATTACAACGCAAAATTGATACAGGTTTTATTTCTATACACCCATACTACCTGAAAAACCTATTAGATGGCTGTATCAGCAACTTTCTCGAACAGAGTATTTTTCTGATTATTTCTGTGGTCTATATATCTTGATATATATATCATCTACCCGCAGTATCCATCCCTTCAAATGATATTTCCACATGGTTGACTTACTACATTTCTATAAACAATGCTATCTGTATCTATATAAACAATGGTAAAAGTGTTGCCGTAAAATTCTCAACAATATCGCAACTCAACAAAAGCAGGGTTTTTAGACACCTCAACGAGTATGCAATCATTACAATAGGGGAGCCCAAGATGGGGATTTCAGGATCTACTGAAGCGCGGCAGATTAATATACAGGGGGATTCCTTGTACCCGGTTAAGTACTTCCACCATATATGAGCCCTATATATATATGGCCGCCCTTCAAGGATAAAGGATCAGATTAGTAAAGAAAATTGATCAATTGAAATTCTCGAGCGCGTCAGATTAAGGTAGGGTGAGTTAGTTACATCCTGAAACGTGTACTTTCCAGTAATCGGACAATTCGAGAGTGACCTCAAGAATGAGGAGGGCTACAAAGTTGTAAAAAAGTCATCTCGACATTCTCCAGCGTGGCTAATTTCAATTTTATTTTGAAGGGAACAATTCAATTGCAAAAAATATATGATCTGACGAGTTCCACAAGCCCAAATAATAAGAATTCATCGATAAAGTTCAATGCGTGTAGCTACGTGATGCCCATATTCCCCTCTTCACGATTCTTTTTCTCTCTCACTCTTTTTCTATCTATTGCTCTCTCACTCCGTCGCCACTCTGATTTCTGTTGCCATGATGCCATGACAGTTGATCACACAGACTCATTGGTGGCATGATATTGTTTACAACGTATATCCAACGTTTTAAAATTTTAAAAATTTAATTGCTTATAATCATTTTCTTATAAGTACACGTATTCTAAAAAAACACACACTTTTTTGTTTTCATATTTTTTTCTGAGATTTTTGATTACTTAAGTTTAATGATAATAAAAAATTAATTAAATTGGCAGAATAGGCGAATCCCTCCAGATAAGATAAGATGAACCTTATATATATATCTTTATCTGACGCGCTTGTGTATTTCAAAATGACGATTTTTTTTCACATTCTATTAACGGCTGCGAGTCTACGTCACATCCAAATCGGCAGATTATTACACCTCAGATAATCTGACGCGCTCGAGAATTTGTTTTTCATTTTCAACCCTTAAGTACGACCACCCCCATCATGGAAACAATCAGATTAACATACGTACTTTCTAAAAATATATAGGACATAGATGATATCAATATCTGACGCGCTCGAGTATGTCCATGCAACAGTTTTTTTTACATTTTTGAAAGTCTATAGCCGCTCCCCCCACCGATGGAAAGGTATACATTATGCAGTGCTTTTCAGATAAAATTATCCACCTTCAATAACTTTTTTAATACTGGTATGTAGCAAAAATCCAAAAGCACCTCAATTTATGTTGGAAGGGGCAAGCATTATGGCTTATTTAAACTTACTGAAAAAGCCACCCCCTCACCCCTAGCATCATCCCTAGCATTTTTAATTACTTCTCATAGTTATTATGTAAAATTTGGATACTCCTCTTTGAGCTGATTTCAAAAATGTATAATACTTGTAGGTTAAAGTGGTTAGTTTATGAGATGAACAATTTTTCTTTTAATAGCACAAAATTTACTTATTTTTTTACTTTCACCTTATTTGCCTGTAATAAAATGGGTTGTACAACAGTAATCTTTTTCACTGTTCTATTTATGCTACTTCAAAAAATAAATTCAATAAATTGACGTGTTTTTAGATTTTTCCTACATACCAGTATTACAAAAGTTATAAAGGGTGGATATACTTTTATCTTAAAAGCACTGTATAACATTTTATTCCTTTTATCATCTGAGCTTCGCCACTCAATAGGTCTGTATGACCACAGAACACCCTAGGTACTATCTACACAGAAGCGCAACTTGAAGGCGGTCCCTTTGATCTTTTGGGTCAATTTTTCGTAACCTTGATTTAAAGCTTGGCTTGTATAACGTCATTTCTTGGCGGTAAATTCAAACTGTCGGTTGATATACAGTTCAAGTGATACATCTTTGTAAACTTTCTAGACTGAGCATTTCTGCTTCTGAACTGAAATTGGGGCAGTTTTAATTCAATTTGAAGATACGACCCTAGGAAGGTCTTAATAATTTAGAACTTACATTTCCCCTATCAAATTCGTCTAAATGCTTCGTTGATCAGCAATCTACATTCCCTTATTCTCAACAAATATAAACGGATAATTTGGGTAATTACCAAAATAATTTCAGTGAATAGGCTTACTGTTTTTTGCACCTTTAAAAAAAAGTAGATAGAAAAGTGGTGTAGGCAGCTATTGATGTTCAAATAGTTTTAGAGTAATCAACTGAATTTTGCAGGAACGAAAGTTTGAAAGTGCTCTGATCATACTTTCATCCGATATTAATAAAATTTATCAGTAGTAATACCCCAAGGACATTGATAATTGTTCGAAAATTTTATAACACCCTAACAACACAAATGTGAGGTTGACAATATACAAGCCAAGCTTTCGATTCGGTCGGAACGCTTCAGTTGCGCTTCTGTGTAGATAGGGTGTTCTGTGGTATGACGCTCGAGTAAATTTCGATTTAGCATCGTGGGCTCTCCTACTATTAACAGTAGAGTATAGCCAATAGCGATCCGTCCATGGCCTCGACCGAATCCTGCGGATTGATTTAATTAAACATTCGTGTAGGCTGCTATCAACATCTGAGATTGAATTTACAACCGTGCGTCGCGTCGAGAAATCGGGTAATTTTGCGGTTGCCACGGTTAATTGAATAATGGTACTGTTAACGCTAAATTGTGTCCGAGTAGGTGCGTGCTCGTTGTTACGGCTAATAAGGACAGCAAAGTTATGGGCCCACTCTAATCGATTGCAGCGATCACTTTTCCGATACGACCCACCTACTTTGAAACACGACTATTTTTGTGGAGAAAAGGCAGTTGAAAAACGTATTTTGAGAACTATTCGCGATATTCCAAGCAAAAATGCATCTGGACCTCTTTCTTAATTACTGTTTGAACGTAATTATTTTATGGTGGATCAATATTTTTGTTCCGTAGTTTTCTGGGTTTGTAACCTACCACAATCTGGAAAAATAAGAATTAATATTGAAATCTATACAAGTGTAGAAGGGCAGATTTTCAGTCTACCCCGGAAAGTTGCTGCGTCTATTGAAAAACAGTTCTTTTTGGATAGAACAAGTCCAATCAGTCAGCAACTTCTTGTATAATCAAATTTTGCCTATCAAAAAAATAATAAATATAATAATGAACTAATATGAGAATACTTATCGTAATATATATATATATATATATATATATATATATATACTCTACTCTACGAACATCAACTTGCTGTCCGAAAATCAGACCCATCTTCAGCTCTGTCCAAACACCATCAAGAGACAGGACACAATATAGACTTCGCGAACACTAAGACCATCGCCACAGCAAAAACACTACAAGCTCGTATAATTCGCGAGGCCATCGAAATCGACAAGCGACCTTCCTGCTTAAATAAACGTGACGACGGCCAGAGACTTCCAACTGCATGGAAACCCCTAATTTCCAGATGCCCAGTCCCCACCAATACATCCGACGGTCCTTTAGTAGCACCCACTGCTATAAATCCTACCCAACATCCCTCCATACCTCAGTTCGATCTAAGGAGTAGGCAGATTGAGACCTTAGAAAGAACTCGTGACGAGACCTGGGGAGTAGGTAGATTGAGGCCCCGGCGTCAAGTCACAAACCCTTGCCCCCTGTGACAACACCTGAGGAGTAGGCAGATTGAGACCTCAGCGTGAAGTCACATTTACCTCTTGAAAATGGCTCCAAAATCGGAGTCGAAACGTCGAGAACAAAACTTCAGACGCGGTTCAACCCGAACTCAACAACAACATATATATATATATATATATATATATATATATATATATATATATATATATATATATATATATATATATATATATATATATATATACATATATATATATATATATGTTGTTGTTGTTGTTATATATATATATATATATATATATATATATACAGGGTGTCCCAAACTCAATGGCCTATTAGACATTTCTGGAAAACGGGACTTAGGATTATTTTGAAAATTTGAATTTTTGGGTAATTAGTTCTGTTCTATCGATCTAAAATATTTTCAGCGCTGCGACGTTGCCGCTTATATTGAAAAGTAGCAACAACTTTGATATTTTAAATAGGACACCCTATATATTATTGCATTTCTCGCTTTGTTATTGCTTTCCGATTATTTTTATATAATACTTCCCTATACCTATCTTTAGTGGTTTTCGAGAAATTAATTGATTTCCTTATTTTTTGTGCGAAACATAGCTTTGATCAAATGCTTATTATTGCGGTATTTGGATTCGAAGACAGCTGAAATTTTGAATGTAGTTTGACAATGCCCTGTGTATTAGTTGTGTCTAAGGAAATTCTTTTTCCATTATACAGGGTCGTTCAAAATTTGTGATTTTACCGATACATACAAAAGTGGTGAAAAGTGCATTTTTTCAAATGGAACATCCTGTATATTATCGAAAATCCTGAAAGGCAGTTGAAGTTCCTTTCAAATGACGTGTCATGTTCCTATACCTAAATAGTCAGGTTTCCGAAATTAATGCAAGTTTATATAAAAATTGTATTATTTCGACATATTTTGTATAATGTGGCTATGAAATGTCATGGAACATGTCATTATTGAAAATTCGACAATTAATGCATCAATAATAAAACTTTTGCGCTTTCAATAACGTAAATTTGATTAAAAAAGAATGAAAATGGAAATTGTTTATTCTTCATGGTCAATGTGATCAAATTGTAGCAAGAACATGCAAAATGTTCTGTTTCATTTACTTCGTCTCCATTTATCGGCATGATTCGATTTCTTGGTGCTTCAATATTATTAAACAGCATAATTCCGTTCAATTCTTCTGAATTTTCTTCTATTCATATGCGGTCAATTTGGATAAAGTTCATTGAATTTTCTGATGCATGTTCTCGAAACAATTCTTTGGCACTCTCCGTGAATATAAAACAAATTTGAAATATCTACATTTGAATATGCATTATAATCCATTTTTGATACTTTCTTCTGACAGAAACACTATGAAAATCACTGCTTGACAAACATAAAGTTTGTTTTGCTCTTTTCTGGTCACGGCACACTAGGTCATTTCAATTGGGAAATACGACCTATTTTGATTAGTTATAATGGGAATTGAAAATGATAGTCACACACTTCAATATCCTACAGAACATTTTGCAAGTTCTTGCTATAATTTGATCACATTGGCCATGAAGAATAATCAATTTCATCAAAACTTCATTTGAATTGTTTTTGCCCTCCATTTTGATTCTTTTCTAATCAAACTTAATTTGAATTATTATTGTCTTTCATTTTGATTCTTGTCTAATCAAATTGGCGTTAATGACGTTTCATTATTGATGCATCAATTGTCGAATTTTCATAAATAAACTTGCATTAATTTCGGAAACCTGACTATTTAGATATAGGAACATGACGCGTCATTTGAAAGGAACTTCAAATGTCTTTCAGGATTTTCGATAATATACAGGATGTTCCATTTGAAAAAATGCACTTTTCACCACTTTTGTATGTATCGGTAAAATCACAAATTTTGAACGACCTTGTATAATGGAGAAAGAATTTCCTTAGACACAACTAATACACAGGGCATCGTCAAACTACATTCAAAATTTCAGCTGTCTTCGAATCCAAATACCGCAATAATAAGCATTTGATTAAAGCTATGTTTCGCACAAAAATAAGGAAATCAATTAATTTCTCGAAAACCACTAAAGATAGGTATAGGGAAGTATTATATAAAAATAATCGGAAAGCAATAATAAAGCGAGAAATGCAATAATATATAGGGTGTCCTATTTAAAATATCAAAGTTGTTGCTACTTTTCAATATAAGCGGCAACGTCGCAGTGCTTAAAATATTTTAGATCGATAGAACAGAACTAATTACCCAAGAATTCAAATTTTCAAAATAATCCTAAGTCCCGTTTTCCAGAAATGTCTAATAGGCCATTGAGTTTGAGACACCCTGTATATCTATATGCTAGATGAATTTTTCTGGGTTTTTTTATCCGTTAGGTATCTTCTGATTTGTTCGACGTTTCGAATTCCATTTTGAATTCATTCTCAAGAACTGTGAGACGAATATCTGTCCATACCGTCCTGGTCAATCACTCCCCTTACGAAGTAACCAAGCAAGAGTAAGCAAAGACTTCAATTGTCTGTTCTCCATAGAAACTGGTATTTATAATGATTCTCCTCTGTTATTATCCGACTAAGTCCGATATTAAGGTTGTATCCTGCCCATCCAGGTATTATGTAGAAATTGATGTTTTCACGGATCTTCGATATGCTAGATGAATTTTTCTGGGTTTTTTATCCGTTAGGTATCTTCTGATTTGTTCGACGTTTCGAATTCCATTTTGAATTCATTCTCAAGAACTGTGAGACGAATATCTGTCCATACCGTCCTGGTCAATCACTCCCCTTACGAAGTAACCAAGCAAGAGTAAGCAAAGACTTCAATTGTCTGTTCTCCATAGAAACTGGTATTTATAATGATTCTCCTCTGTTATTATCCGACTAAGTCCGATATTAAGGTTGTATCCTGCCCATCCAGGTATTATGTAGAAATTGATGTTTTCACGGATCTTCGATATGCTAGATGAATTTTTCTGGGTTTTTTATCCGTTAGGTATCTTCTGATTTGTTCGACGTTTCGAATTCCATTTTGAATTCATTCTCAAGAACTGTGAGACGAATATCTGTCCATACCGTCCTGGTCAATCACTCCCCTTACGAAGCAACCATATATATATATATATATATATATGTTGTTGTTGAGTTCGGGTTGAACCGCGTCTGAAGTTTTGTTCTCGACGTTTCGGCTCCGATTTTGGAGCCATTTTCAAGAGTAAATGACTTCACGCTGAGGTCTCAATCTGCCTACTTCTCAGGTGTTGTCACAGGTGGCAAGGGTTTGTGACTTGACGCCGGGGCCTCAATCTGCCTACTCGTCATGAGTTCTTTCTAAGGTCTCAATCTGCCTACTCCTTAGATCGAACTGAGGTATCGAGGGATGTTGGGTGGTATTTATAGCAGCATTTTGAAGAAGGGCTGATTTGAGTTGAGCTAGTTTCTGTGGTTTGTTATGGAGGTCAGTGAGGTTGATAGATCTGTGGATGAGGGAATTTACAACGGATTTGGTTTGTGCTGGATGATGGTGGGAGTTTGCGTTAAGGTATCGGTTTGATATATATATATATATATATATATATATATATATATATATATATATATATTAGTTCTTATTATTTTTTTGATAGTCAAAATTTGATTATACGAGAAGTTGCTGACTATATATATATATATATATATATATATATATATATATATATATATATATATATATATATATATATATATTAGTTCTTATTATTTTTTTGATAGTCAAAATTTGATTATACGAGAAGTTGCTGACTAATTGGATTTGTTCTATCCAGAAAGAACTGTTTTTCAATAGACGCTGCAACTTTTCGGGGTAGATTGAGAATCTGCCCTTCTACACTTGTATAGATTTCAATATTAATTCTTATTTTTCCAGATTGTGTTAGGTTACAAATCCAGAAAACTACTTTCCTTTTTGCGAAATAGTAGTATATTCATGATCATGATACAAGAGGATTTGTCGCGAGATACCAGGTATGTAACGGTACGTACCAATTGCCTGTTTTCGCGACTATCGCTATGAACATTTTTGTCGCCGAGTGTACATCAACGGTACGCAAAATTAGATACCGTATTAACAGGTCTATTCTCTAAAAAGTCGTTATTTAACGAGTCGTTGATGAACGATTGTAGTTCAGTTTACGGTTACGTCAATCTAAACGACAATTCACAAATTCGTATTCTGTAAACACTGTTGTTATGGCTTCAGTCGTTACTCAATGAATAACGACAAACCTGAATTTTTAAGACTGGTAGTACGTGTAAATTCATGTTTTGTGATTGAGTGATGGATGAAAATGAAATTTTGAAAGTGTCACTCTCAGTTATTTGAATTTGAATCGAATACGAGTATGGAATCTGGTGAATATTCCGAAATTGTTAGGAAAAGAAGTAGTAAAACTACAAGGGAACAATTTTCCATATATTTGGATGAATTAGAGAAAAACAAGTGGTTTCGTACGAACAAGTATGAACCATGTAAACCAGAAATTCTCAAAGAAACTTGGGACCTCCTAGCAGCCAAACTAAACAGCTCAGGAGGCCCCAAGAGAAACACGGCTCAATGGAAGAGGGTAAGGATGCTTATACATCAAAAGATAGATTGAACTGATTTGGGTATTATTCAGATTTTTTGCGATTGGAGAAGCCAAGTGAAGAAAAAAGCCAGAGAATATAAAATGTACCAAGGAGGCACAGGAGGGGGTCCTCCTTTGAAACCCTTGACAGAGATAGAGGAAAAATTGATTGCCTTGACTGGTAATGTAGTGGTTAATGGATTACCGGGAATTAAAGAATTGGGTGTTCCAGGTAATTATTATTTTATCAGCTGATACATTTTGAGAACTGAATACTAGGAATGACTAATGATTGTTGTTTCCAAATAGGTCCGAGTACTTCAGATGTAATAGAACCTGAGAAAAAAGATGAAATGAGGGATGTTCCAGAGAATTGCAATGTATCCTTATATGAAGAAAATGGCAATGAAACGGAGAATAAAACCAGAAATCAATCATGTTTGAAAAGAAAAATGACTCTGATAAAACCAAAGAAATTTGTATCATCAATCGAAAACCTTATTGAAAAATGTAAAACAAATGAAAAATATTTAAAAACAATCGATGACAATTTACATGAGTTGGTTGTTATTAAAAAAAAACAGTTAGCGATACAGGAAATTAAATTAAAATTGAAATATGACATTGATATAGAATATGATTAGCAATGCTCATCTTTCATTTGAAAGTATTACATAAAAAGAAAATGTTGTTTTTAGGAATTAATTTCGTTTATAATATGGATAAATATATAGAAGTCATCGTTGGCATAAAAGTTCCTTGTAGATCTAGTTGAATTTATAATGTTTTGTAAATTATTGAGTTTTATTTTGTGTTATAAAGAGAAGTCGTTTTGTTTTGAATAAAAGTGTATTGGTTATGATCTTCTTTATAAACTATTGAAATTGTTCAATTATATTATTTCTAATAATTCGTCCTTGTTCAAGGAGATCAGGTTCAGGTATTTCCTCAGGCATTACCACAGGATCTTCTACGTCTGTAAAAAAATCAGTTAATATCCTGAGCAGTTCAATCTTTTCAATTCCACTCACCAACTGGAATATCATTGAATTCAATTCCATGAATCCTCAATACATTATATAAGACTGCACAAGAATAAATGATTTTTGCTGCAAACTGAGGTGCATAGTGCAATGTTCTGTCGTGTGATAGACACCTGAAATATGACTTCAGAACACCTATGCATCGTTCAACAGTATTCCTACTCATTATTTGTTGAGCAGTATACCGTCCTTCCGGACTATCTCTCTCTGCGCCCACTAGTGGTGTCATTAGGAATGGGCTTAAGGGATAACCTGAGTCTCCTAAAAATTCGTTTATTATTCATTTTCATCACTGAGTTGAAAAGACCAACCTAGAAGCCAGGTAGTTCTGTCCCCATTATTGAAATTTATTAATAACATTGAACGAACACGGCTCATCCTCCAAATAGCAGCGTCGTGGACAGATCCAGGATATCGAGCATCGATTGATAATAGTCTCAAATTAGAATCACATATCTGAAATTCATTTTGATGAAATAACGATTCAAATAATACTAATTGGAATTCATTCAATTGAAAAGTAGTATTTGTTAACTAAAAATTGTGTCATTTTGCGACTCCAAAGAGTGGGTTATTATTTATATATTGATCACTTATAATAAATATAAACTAACCACTTGGCAATTTATAGAATGAAAATTTTTTCTATTCACAAAGACCCTGCCTGGCATCACTGGATCAAGAGAGGGAGGTGGAAATATTTTAATGTGGGTTGCATCAATTGCTCCTATAACACCCGGGAAATTGTACTTCTCAAAAAATCTGAAAACAGAAAATGTATTTTATATATACGATTTTATGAATTGATATTTGCAAGTTGCAATGAAAAGAGGCAACCTCAGAGGCCATTTTTCAGTTGTGACTAATGATTGGAACTTACCCATTTTTGACTTCGATGATGTCTGGTAACTCTGTTGGGAATTTTATATATCTAGGGGCAAAATGATCAACCAATATTTCTGATACTTCGTGAATACACCTGCTTACTGAAGACTGGGACATGGCGCACGATTTATCTTTTGCCATAGACTTTTGGTAACTGCCATGCGCAAAGAAATGCAATGCTATAAAAAACTGTACAATTGGGTAGGTATATAATATTTGAATTCACAATTTGTTGTTTACTTTTATGACAGGAGGTATATTCGTGTTCCTGCGGGACAATGCAAAGTGATCACCCATTTCATTGAACAACTCCCAAGCTAGTTCTCTGGTAAATCTAAAATCTTTCCGAAAGTTTCCTTCTGGCGTCTCGAAAGGGTTGCTGATATCCCTCAACTGCCTATTGAATCTTCGATTCCACTCTCTACGGAACAACAGATACGTGATTCGATATATACCTTAAAAAATCATCACAATACCTTCTTCGCAGTTCTTCCAGGATTACAACCAATACGTCCTGCTCGAATTGATCCATTTTGATTTGTATGAATTTCGCGGAGGACGAGGTAACAATTTATTTTTTGAAGTACTTTTATCGTTGACAATAATTACGACCGCCAAATAGGTGTCGTCTGCTCAACGATGTTTTGTCAACGATGTTTCGTTTAATAACGATGTTTAAACAAATAGTGAATACGATTCTGTGATTTTATCGTTATCTAACGACTTATCGCTTGATAACGACTGCTAACGATATCGTTAACAGATACTGAATAGACCTGTAAGTGTCTGGTACTTTGACATTTAACGTCAAAATTTATTTTGAATTGTTGTTGACGATCTTGGGAAATTCAAAAGCAATAATGGAATCCAATCAATTGGTAGAATTCACACTGAACTACAGAGGAGTGGATATCAAATTCAAACTAGGAAGTTTTGTCTCTCATTATTCATTTGGGAGGGTATCAATTCATTCAACAAGAAATCGTCAAAAAATACATATAGCCACACAATCATAAATGGAAATAGCCATTTTGAAATATTTCAATGAATACCTGTAAAAATCCAGGTTAAAATATGTCATATTCTACCTCTGAAAACGATTTACTCCCAGATTTTGATTAATTTTCCAACGATAATAATGAAAACAACTAGGGCAGAGCTCCGTAACATAACCTCAATCTCAAAAAACTCGACAAGCTGTCAAAGTCAGAGTGAGATACCATTTCCATTTCCGCGAACGTCTGGTATGAAAGGAAACAGAATGAGATAAGTGAGAGATAGTCATATACCGCTTCGGTACGTACCGTGACATACCTGGTATCTCGCGACAAAAAGCCTAAGATGTAAATCACTTTTTTCCTCAAACGTCAAATAATGATGACATTACTTATCTAACTTGATCCTGTCAAAGTTTGATGTCTCCGCCGGCAGCGTTTTTTTTCCCATTTCTTTACGGCGGAGAGAAAAATGTTGTCATGGCAACAATGTGAAACATGTCACAAAGCAACAATACAAATATCATCAACAACAATTAAACATCATTTTTATTTATAGTAATATTAAAAGTACAATTAGTTAATGAAGCATTTTCAAAATTGGAACCATGCATTGATACGCATTGGTAATTGTTGATGATACTGATGGTCGAGCACAACTTTCAGCAATCATTCCCGATGTTGGCGAATCATGAGGGTTTACAATTTTTTGAGCATTATCGTTCTTATTTCTTATTGAATCCTCTATATATCCTTCGGCAACCGTGCTTGATTTCCAGCCCCCATGTCGTTTGAGGCATTCTAGATTTCCGCCTCCATCAATTAAAAGTGTTGCTGAAGTTCGTCGTAAACAGTGACCCGTGTATGCGCTTGCATCGTTTAAATTTAAATAACTAGCTACTTTTTGGGCTACTGCGCTGATCGAATGTATTCCCATGACGCTTCGGTAACACTTTCCATTTTGGTACTTTATAAAGAATCGGTTTTCTGTGAAATTTTCAGGCCGCAGTGATGCATACTTTTTATACAGTTTAATGTAGTTTTGACCAATTGTCGTAAAAGATCTAATTTGTCGTGTTTTACTGTCTGGGATTTTGATAATTATTACATTTTCTTTATTCTCAATGTCCACACTCTTCATTTTTACCAATTCGTCGCATCGACAGGCACCGGTAACCTCAATTAACACAAAACAATCTGAAATATTTTTATAATTCAGTAGAGTATACTACATGCTTGGCAATTTAATTTTTTTACCTTTAATCCTAAATACAACTTATCTGGCGCTTCAAACAAAAATTTATCAAACTCGTCTTTAGTGAAAACTTTAGACTTCTTTGCAGTATATCCTTCGCTTGTCTTTTTCAGAAAGGCACGTAACTTTAAAAATTTGCTTATATCCACATTTTTTCTAATAACTAACTCGGATTTCATCATAGAGTATCGTGACCACATTGTTAAAGATTTCCATTCATTTTCATTTTCCATTATATTAAAATATGCCAGTAAAACGTCTTCGGTAACTTGCCGTACTCCTCTTGTATCGCACCACTCTTGGAAGTGCTTGTACGCTAACCGATACTTTATTCCGGACTTGGAGGGCCCCAAACGTGCTACTGCATCATTAGCCGCGGACTCAATTTCGTTTAGGTTTTCCTTTTTCGCACTAAATTTGCGCTTGCGGTTGCAACAACAATAAGCTGTCTTTAATAACATAAAATAACTGTCAAACAACTGTAACCAGGGAGACGCAAATCCCACCTACTTAATTATTTTAATTTCTAACATCTAGACGACTTTGATAGTTGTCACAGTTGATTTCGAGTAAAAATAGCGTATGAATTGTACTATTTATAGTTGAAAATTGCTATGTTTGAAGAAAAAATAGTATACTATTTGCTGTTCCTCATCAGCGCATAGAAATCTGTGAGAAATTTCCTGTAGCAAAGGGAATTAAACTTTATAATAAATTCCCAAAATGTTTTAAAGATATTGTCTAATTGCATAAATTTGAAGGGAAAACTAAAAACTCATTGACGTGTCCATATTCAGTTGAATATTTTGAAAAAACTAGTTTAGCTATGTCCAGACTGAAACATACTCAATTTTAAATTTTGTAGTACTTGTGTGTAGTGTGAGTGGAAATATTTTCCGTATTTATTATATTTTTTCTTCGATTCCGTATTTTTTTAAGGGAGTTTCGATATCTTGAGGCAAATGTTCCGGTTCTAGCTGGACCTTTTAACTTTGTTCATATCTGACTTGTCTTATGTCATTATCTGATATCATGAGATCAATAAATTCTATTCTATTCTCTCTGAGGAATTCAAACATTGGATAGTGTTTTTATTTTTTTTATTTTGGAAAAATCATTATTCACAACCATATATGTAATGCTGTCATTACTAACGTCATTGAAAGTTGGAAGTGTCACATTACAGACCTCTACCTCCCGCCCTCACTTCCCGCCCTCACTTCCCGCCCTCATTTCCTGGCCTCATTTCATCTATTCTAGACTTCATCTGTCATTTATTGACTTTATCTGACATTTATTCACATTGGTGACAATTGTATACCCCGTAGTCATGGTAACAATATATCTACTTGATTATTCTGAGAAAACCGCGTTCTTGGTTATTTGTCTTTGAATGTAATATTATAGATATGTTCAGAACGAAACAAAGATTTATTAATTTTATTCGAAATGTGATGGTTGTAAATAAAATAGTATACAAACCTCGGTAGGAAGTTTCATTCCTGTCTCGAGATCATAACTAACTGATCTCACGACAGTAATGAATCACTAATGGTGTGTAATATATTATTATATATCTTTTGAGCAGAATAGGCATTTGTTTTACTAGTCAGCAAGGTAGTGCATTAACGGCCGCGGCTGATAGTTCATAGCCGATTGTAGCGAGGCTAAGAATTCAGCTAAGGCAATCAATTTACTTTGCTGCCGAGTTGAACAAATAATTTTTTTTCCGATTGTTTATAATGATATATGCAGGGTATTGTATTTGCAAAATATTAGAATACCACAGTCTTTTTATTTCTCCTGTACTGATAAATTAAAACAAAAGTTGATAGAAATCGCTAGTGTTGGAATGGTTGGTTGCTATGGAAATGTATATGTTTATAGCATAAACATCAGAACTAATGGACTGGCATTTATGACAGTTTTTCATATAACAATTTTGCTCATTTATCGTTGTTAGAGAAAGTTCTGATTTTTTATAAACGGTGAAAATATTGTACGGTAACTCTTGAGTGCAACTCCTGCAATAATTAACATATGAACTATTAAATTGACTATTAATGGCTTTCTAACTTGAATATTTATCTCGCATTTTATAACATTGAAATCGTAAATATAGGTTAGTTTGAACAGGATTTAACATACAAAAAATTACCAAAAACGCGCAATCGCAATGTCTGCTCAATCTCGCAACTGGGGTGTCATAGTTATCAAAGAGGTTCGTGGTTTTTAAAGAAGAAAGTGAGTACTATATTCTTCTCTGACCGTTTAGTACCGACATAGTGTGTTATAACTGTAATATCGTATCAGGAGAGATAGCACGTTTTGTATAACTGCGCACACTTCATAAATGCCGACGAGTGAAATGGCGTTTCGAATTGAAGAAGACGAGGCCAGCCAAGAGGTCGGCAAAGTATTTTACCTACTTTGTCTTATTCTGAGTGAACAATTGGTCTCTTTCCAACCTGAAATCAGTTCATAAATAAGCACATTTTTCCGTGCGTGCGCGATAATTTGTGCAAACACTTAAAAAGGATTTATGGACTTGTAATGAACAATATTTTTCATTATACCTATCGGAAAACCACAGATAGTTGAGAAACATTTGTTTTTAAACATTAACGAACAAAAACATGATTTTTCATTCATTCCGTTGGAATTATACAAGCAATTTGGGATTTCTAAATACTTGTCATTAACATATTGATATTTTGAAATGTAAGTAGGCAGCTAATGACACTATAGTAGGAGAGCCCACGATGCTAAATTGGGATTTACTCGAGCGTCATAAAGACCTATTGGGTTGCGAAGCTCAGATGATAAAAAGAAAAAAATGTTATAATGTATAACTTTTCATCGGTGGGGGTAGCGGCTATGGACTTTCAAAAATGTAAAAAAAAACTGTTGCATGGACATACTCGAGCGCGTCATATATTGATATCATCTATGTCCTACATATTTAAAAAAATGTACGTATGTTGATCTGATTTTTTTCATGGTGGGGGTGGTCGTACGTAACGGTTGAAAATGAAAAAAAAATTTCCCGAGCGTGTCAGATTTTCTGAGGGGATGTTAAGTAAACCTAAAAAACGCTCTTATATAATAATCTGACGGTTTGGATGTGACGCAGACTCATGGCCGTTATTAGAATGTGAAAAAAAAATCGTCATTTTGAAATACACAAGCGCCTCAGATTAAGATAAATATGGTTCATATTTACGCCCTAGACGTCGCAGTCTCATAATCTGACGATTATCTGGAGGGATTCGCCTCTTCTGCCAATTCGAATTTTTATTTATTTTTTGAAACCATTGAACTTAAATAATTGAAAATCTCAGGAAAAAACATGCAAACAAAAAAGTGTGTTTTTTTAGTAGAATACTTGTATTTATTAGAAAATAATTATAAGCAATTACATTTTTAAAATTTCAAAACGTTGGATATTCGTTGTGAACAATATCATGCCACCAACCAGTCTGTGTGATCAACTGTCATGGCATCATGGCAACAGAAACCAGAGTGGGCACGGAGTGAGAGAGCAATAGATAAAGAAAGAGTGAGAGAGAAATATCGATGAATTTTTATTATTTCGGCTTGAGGAAATCGTCAGATTATATATTTTTTTGCAATTCTTGAATTATTCCCTTCAAAATAAAAATAAAATTAGCCACGCTCGAGAATGTCGAGATGACGTTTTTTTTTTTACAATTTTGTAGCCCTCCTCCTTCTTTAGGTCACTCTCGAATTGTCAGATTAGTGGAATATACACGTTTCAGGATGTAACTAACTCACCCTACCTTAATCTGACGCGCTCGAGAATTTCTGATGATCAATTTTTTTACTAATCTGATCCTTTACCCTTGTAGGGCGGCCATATATATATAGGGCTCATATATGGTGGAAGTACTTAACCGGGTACAAGGTATCCCCCCGTATATTAATCTGCCGCGCTTTAGTAAATCCCGAAATCCCCGCTTGGGCTCCCCTATTACTAGGGCACCATAAAATTTTCAGTGCGGGCGCACGGAAGAAGCCCACTTTCGGTGCTCTGAATAAGCATGTGAATATAGTGTTTTCAAATAGGTTAAATGACAAAACCTTTTCCTGTTCCCACTATTCGAAACCGTTCATTAATAATTTGACAGCCGTTAGGTTATGGCTCATTTGGAATACATGTGCATTCTAAATCAATAGCGGCCGCCTCTGTAAATTTTTTCAAATACTGGGATATGTGCTAATCAAGCTGATGAATTTGATCTCATAACTACATTCAATTGCCCAAAAAACAAATTCAGCGAATTTCAGTTCCAAATCCTTTGTAAAATCAAATTGAAAATTATATTTTTAGAAAACATATTTTTCAACATTTTGTGGATTGCTACTGAATCTAGTTATATCCAGCAAGCAATTGTTTTCCATACTTGCTGTTATGACTTGCTGTATCGATCATTGACGATAACGAAGAAATTTTTGCTACACCACCAGAAAGTACCGCCCATCCATGGTGGGAGTGGAATAGAGTACGCAACTCAAGAATAAGCCCAATCAGTACATAGTTGTGCGGACGACAGTACTCTTCATACTAGTTTCTCTTCCAGATTCCTTAAACCAGCTCGGGAAACAAAAATTCAAAGAAACATTCGAGTCAATAAAATTAACGATGACTTGGTAAAAATAATAGAATGGGGTAGCATGAACTCGGTGGAATTCAATGCTAGGAAAACCCAGGCATGTCTCTTTTCAAGGAAAGCTGACTATCAACGTCTACTATTCAGATGTCAGGAGTAACTATCCTACAAAGTCAAGTATCTCGATGCTAGCAATTACGATCAGTAATAATCTCTCATAGGAAAACCATGTGAGATCGATCGCTAGAGGTGCTTCCTAGAAACTTGGATTTCTATTTAGTGCGAAGAAATACTTCACTTCTCGTCAGCTTCTGATGATCTACAAAGCTCAGATACGACCTGTCTTGGAATATAGTTCTCATGTGTGGAGTTCAGCACCGAAACATTCATTGAGTCATCTCGCTTCTATTCAGAGAAAGACAATCCGTCCTATTGGAGATTCTTGGCTTACAGTTTCGCTCACAAGAAGGGGCGGAGACTTGTCAGGCATGAATTGATTTTGATTCAGGTTCACCTTGCTTGTTGCTAGGATTCCTTTTTTCTGCCTCCGGAGATATGAAAAAAAAAAAGCTGAAAATCCGCATTTGAAAGGGCCCTCGGCTGTATCCATTAGAATCTGAATGATGAATCATTCACAGATATTGTTTCGAAAGGAATTCAAATACCGTTGAGTTCAACTCGAAAGGGTGGACAGAGAAATGAAAATTAATGAATATTGTTTTGCATACAATACGGAATGAATGTGATCCAGTGAATAACAATCGGATTAATTTGTCGCTGTAGGTATAAAAAATTTATACTGTTTTGATTTTTTTCAACGAAAAATAAATAACATATAGCAGGAAATCATCGAAAGGAAAGAACTACGGAAATGTCGATAGATACCTTGCATGAAATCATATCAACGGCACCAGGACAACATACATGATGAGGTAGTGAGCAAAAAATAAAATAAAAATAAAATAAAAATATGTTTATTCACCTATTCTCGTATAATATTACCTTATTGACTAACAGCTTTTGTATAATACATTGCACACACATAAATAAATAGATATATACATATAAATATATATACAAATAAATAAATACACACATACATATATTGATACAACAAATATCGCAATCCGTGAGGATGGGATATCCGGAGCGGGAAGCAGAGATCTCGATACAGCTAGTTGCGAGGTGTCCCTTACCCCTACCTGCATCGGTCTCCCCCAGCACGACCGATGGGCCGATCGATGCCGACTCTCGTGCCGTGCCTGCTGTGGTAGCAGGCTCAACACTGTAGGCTTCAAAGGTTTAAAGTCTCTGAGGGTTTCACCAGACCTCCTGCCCGAGGGCTTATGTATGGATTTCATTTATTTCAAATAAAATAATTAATTGGAAAAAATGGTATTTAATTATCGTTATCAGAGCTATCGGAATCATCGGTGGAAAAATCAAGAAAAAACCACCTTAGGAAAATTCATATTTTGGGGGTTTAATCCCCAGTTGTCGTGGGTTCATTGAATTCTTTGAATAACAGGGATATCTTTTTTAGGAGCCCTTATTTTCGTATTGAATCATCGGGTTTTCCGATTGTTCATAGTATGTATTTATTGACATTTCGCATAAATGCCATGAATGCCCTGAATTTTCCCATCTGGTCCCTCGCACCAGACATACACTCAATGAGGTCATCTAGTGCTCGGACCATTTCATCTAGATTGACTAGCCCTTCAAGTCTGGCGAATCTCTCAGCGACGTCAAACATAGTGAAGCCTGTCGGCCTCGATCCGCTTTTCTGTCTGCTGTTTGCTTCTCCCTCTACCGGGGGGGTGGTAGGGAATGATGGGGAGCCCGGGGGGGTAACGTGCCTCCTCGGCAGCAGCGAGAGACGTGGCGTTACTCTACCATTGCCAATTGTCGTTTGTGTGTCCCTGTTTTCTATTTGCTCCCGCCTCTCTGCCCATGCATTTGTTCTTGGTGCAGGAGCCGGGACATACATCGGTTGTCTCCGGACTTGGGGGGTGTTCGAAGTCCTTCGGATTTCGTGATCATGCAACCTCTCCCTGTACACCGGACAGGTAGTCGCATTTGCTAGGTGTGCTCCTTTGCAGTTTATGCATTTTGGTGGTGAACTTTTTGGAAGTTCACATTCCTTCGTCCAATGTTGCTCTGCACATATTAAGCAATTTATTGTTCGATGACAGTTTGAGGTTGCATGACCCCAATCCTGGCATCTATGACACTGTATGATTTTTCTTTCGTTTTTTCTCAACTCCCACGAGATTCTAGTGTGAGCCAGGCTTTTCACCTGTCTCTTTAGGAAGCTGAGAGTTATTTCTGCCCCTGTTACAACCATGTACAGTGGTCTATGTTTGGTAATAAGTCTGAAGACTTTCACCACTTTAATGTTATGCTTGCGTTCAAGCTCCTGCGCCAGTTCTTCAGGGTCTGGGTTGGAACCCAACCCTCTGACAACAAATGCATGGGTTTTATTGTCAGACAAGGTATAAGAATGAAATTCTTTGCCTGCCTGACTAAGCATCGAAATTAGTTTTCCGTGATCTTTCTTTGTTTTCGGATACAGTATTGTGGACTTCGCTGTATATCTTAATTCTGGAATATGTTCAACATTTTCCTTTAAGATTTCCATTGTTTCTTTCGTTAATATAAACGAATTATTTCCTTTAATAATAATGGGCGGGGTTGATTTCTTTCTGATTTTTGGCGGTTGAAAGCGTTCCTTTTCTGAATCCAATTCAGAGTCAGAATCAAAAATCAGGTTTTCAAGGCTATCTTCAACAGTTAGTCCCTCAAACCTGTTCTCTGTGTTCAGATTTTCCTTATTTGGCAATGGTACTTTTTTAACTGTTTTCTTTGGAAAAATAAACTCCTTGGTATCATTTCTATTTTTCAGATTTGGTAGTGGGGGGAAATTTTCATTTTTCTGAAAATATATTTCCCTTTGGTTAGTTCCACTTATCTCGCTGCTGTCGTATGAAGTAAATTGATCCCCCTTGCCTGGGTGGGTGGGTGACAAGTGAGGAGAATTGGTTGTCGCTTCTTTTCCTCTCTTATTGACTTCTTCTTGGTTTTCCGGTATTTCCTCCAGAGCGTCTTTCCAGGTTTTCTGGTCGAATTCTTTCCTTTCTTTGATTGTGGAGTTCCATTTTATCCTACTGTCGTTGCTTGCGTAACCAGTGTCAAATGATTTGTGACTGCTGTTACTGCTTTCATTATTCCATTGCAGGTTACTTTCTGTGTTTATTTGCGTTTGTGTATGAGTTTCTACAACTTTGGTGTTTGAGAAAATTTTCGAATTTTGACCCAGGCAGGTTCGACGGACGGTGTCCTGAACGCCTACGTCATTCTTTGGATTTTCGATGTTGTTTGGGTGATTTTCTATTTTTTCCATTATATCATTTGTTATTTCCAACAAAACTTGACTTTTCTTAACAATTATGTTAAGATTTTCAATTTCTATTCCATTTCTTGTTTTATTCCGTTCTAGGTGGACTTTTCCTGTCTCGATGATATCTAGCAGTTCTTCCTTCACTGTTCTGAGATATTCTGGGTAAGCTAGATTTAAGTACTCTATAGTATGGAGATCGTGAAATCTATTAGATTTTTTGATGAAATTCATTATCGGTGTGGTCTCTGTTCCGTCAGAATCATACCAGTCGGATGGATCTTCTCCTTGGCTATAGTAATGTCCTGATTGGTCGTCGTCCGTGCTACTTGACTCCTCCCCTTCAGAACTTTCCTTGGAATTTTCGAGATTCAGTATTTTTCGGTTTGGTGGTTTTTCGTTGTTTTTATTAGCTGCTTCCCTTATTTTGTGGCAGTGGTAACCGTATTCGATTATCAGGTTATCAGGGATTTCTCCTAGTCTGGCCATGATGAATATCATATCAATATCTGTTAACATAGGTTTTCTAATGTTTTTCAATTGATCTTGGTACTTCCAATACATTTGTGTTCTAATTTGTTTGGGGAAAGTGTCCAGATATTGTTGAACACTTCTGTATTGTTCTATTGGCCTTTTTGGTTTAGTAATTTCATTATTTCCTTCTTTTTTCAACGATTTGAATATTTCAATGATTTCTGAGTCTTGTTCTGTTCGAGTACTCATTTTTGGTTTTATTTTCGGTATTGCTCCTGTTGAATTTTTCGTATTTTTGGTTTTTTCCATTTTCTTAGTTTCCTAACCAGTACGGGGGTTAGTGCCCTTTCTAAATATTACACGAGAATAGGTTTATTCTGTGTTCATATTTCCGATGTAGTTTAAAGCATAATCTACTCTCTGATTGGCCAGGGGGGCTTTGGTATGACCACGCCCCCCTTGAAAACCGTAAATATGAATCGTGGGCTGTGGTGTGCTTATTGAGTCTGAATCGGCCAACGTCTACTGTTGTCGACCGTTCTCGTCGCCAGCACTTTTTACCACAACACTACACCCACTTTTTGCTTACTTATTCCTAGCTTTTTACTTTGTAAAATAAACTTGCTTTGGTGATAAGCCAGCACGTCCGCTCTGTTCGGCTGCCGGATTGCGAATATGGTAGTGAGCAGATACTTCCTAGGCTTCATCCCGTCCACTGGGAAAGGGAAGGTGCGAACTGCGAAGCAACGAAAATTGTAGGAAATTGTTTGATGCACTTCTTCCATTGCCTTAGTATTCGTCCGTATTCGAAATAGGCGAGAAGGCTCTTCGAAACGGGTTTTTTGATAATTCTGATGAAGAATTTTTTGCTTTGGAATTATCACCATTGATTCATCGTCGTATTAGACACAGGCGATATCGATGGAGGCAGGAAATGTGGGTGAATCCCATTTATGCAAAAATTTACGCATGTGATAGTTACTTTTCCATTGGTGCCATAGATATTTCCTCTCTAGAACAAGCAAAGTTACATTTTCACAGTCCATTTATACATCTTTTCCAGCACTAGATCTCAATATAATCCCAGCAGAATGGGATCTGTTCGCACTAAGATGGCTATATACTGGTGCTTTCAGTGTTGCGATATTGTTTCAGACAAACCTGTAGACAGGGTGTAGTTGTTCAAAATTACGCCTTAAGGGTGGGCTTGGGGTTGAAATTCCTAAAAATTTTCGAGATCACTCGATCGATGGAACACGTTGTTGCCAATACAGATCACTTTCGGTTGGAACAGAGAATCTTCAATGACCTACCTCCAAGAATAATCTCACGTTCTAGTATATTCAATAACCATTTGAAAATTTCGAAGTGATCTTAAAAAAACACAAGAGAAGTTTCCTGACAACAACATTCTAGAGTGTGCACGCGTACTGAATATTCTTCGAATGCAGTGATATGTATTTCAGACATTTTCAGTTCGACCAAAAGATTATAATAAATAATATTGATTTCACTCACCAGAGAAAATGGCATTTTCTCACTTCACATATTCATGAAATTTGATCGCAATTCTCACTCCTATTCGCTCACACGCATTAACGTGAATAATATTCGGCTGAATTGTGATGAAAATATCGACAATAAACTGATTTTTCCAGCACATAGATCAGAAATCGCAACGACATATCCACTTGGCAACACAGGACGTGCACATGACTGTCATCTCAACTGCGAGAGTGACGATACCTGGTGAATTTTTTGAGTTATTACTTCGGCTACGTCATCAATTCTTGATCAAGTAGGCCAGATCGTTCGTCTGATTTGCTGACAATCTTTTCTAAGGAGTGAAAACACCAGTGTATAGCCACCTTAGTTCGCACCTTGCACCTAATCGGACGAAATCAGTGGCCCTGGACATCTCCTCTGCTCACCGCTATTTCAGATTCCAAGTTCTCCAGAGATGAACAGCTTGTGAGAATTTCTCGTATGGTAATACTGATAGAAGATGTGATAGGTCACCTGAATACGCCGTTAACAACTTCCGTAGATGACATCATTAATGTCAGCACGGAAGGAAGTTCTATGCCTGACAATGATGCGGGAATGTTTGGAAAAATGGAGATGACTCGAAAATGGAAAATCAGATGATCCTTCGAAATGATACTACTGATTCATTGACCATAAAGACTTGGAGGGATGGTGTAAACTCTGCTATTTGTTTTGACCCGAGAAGATACCGAAGACAAAGCTGAGAGGAAAGTTATATTGAGAGAATTATCGTGAACATCCTTGGACCATTTTCATTGACAACAAGTACTTACCTGATGGTTGTAAAGGCCTACTTTTCTAAATGGTCCAAAATGGAAGCTTTATCCTACCAAGAGGCTGAAACTGTGGCGGAAGCTTTGCTCACCGATTCGCTCACTTCATTGGAACATCGTAGAAGGGTCGGAGACTTGTCTCTCTTCTATAGATATTTTCACGGTCTGATGATCTACAAGGCTCAGATACGACCTGTCTTGAAATATAGTTCTCATGTGTGGAATTCAGCACCAAAACATTCATTGAGGCATCTCGCTTCTATTCAGAAAGACAATCCGTCTTGTTGGAGATTCTTTGCTCACAGATTCGCTCACTTCATTGGAACATCCTAGAAGGGGTGGAGACTTGTCTCTCTTCTATAGATATTTTCACGTTAGTTGCTCTCCTCAATTGCTGTTACACTCATGGCAATATTTACACGGATGACTCAACGAGTACAGAATTCTCACCCCTTTGTTGTGAATTTGGAGACTTGTCGAATCTCTCTTGGTCAGGGATATTTTTTTCAGCTGAGCTTTGGAACTCCTTGCCGACGGAGGTTTTTCCTAAGGCTCACAAACTTCAAAAATTCAAAGTGGATGTTAACTCGTATGTCCTGTGTCTTGATTCAACGCGGTGTTCTTTGAACATACAGGGCTTCACTTTCGTGTGAATCTGCATATATAAAAAAAACTCGCGAATTACCGCACTCGGCTAACGCCTCGTGCTTACAATTGTTCACTAGTATGTGATAAGCTACTTATCCTCCTTGTTAACTAATAAACTATTTTCTACTCCCACTATTTCAAACCATTTATAACGTACTTGACAGCCGTTAGGTAATGGCTCATTTAAGATATGCGTATTCTTTATTAATTCCTTCCAGTTCCTTTTTATATTTTTCAAATAATGGGATATGTAACAATCAACCTGATAAATTTGATATCACGGCTACATTGACTACATTCAATTGTCCAAAAAACAAATTCAGCGAATTTTAGTTCCGAATGCTTGTTGAAATTCAATTGAAAATCATAGTTTTAGAAAATTTATTGTTCAACAGTTGGCTGATTGGCACTTTATCTAATCATATCCATGAAGCAAACAATTGTTTTACCTACTTGATGTCATTCAGTGTCTTGTCGACCATTGAAAATAAGTGATTACCGAGAAATTTGTGCTACACCAGCAAAAATTACCGAATGGTGGGAGTAGAAAAATAACATTACGCAACTCGAGGATAAGGCCAATTATGTGCATTCGCGAATTAGCACACTCGGCTGATGCCTCGTGATCACAATCAATCGCTAGTGCGTAATAGGCCACTTATACTCCTCGTTACGTAATAAACTATTTCCTCCACTGATCAAATCATTCAGGAAGTTGTGACAAGCTTCGTCACATAAACGCCTATTAACCGTCGACAAAATTGAGTCGATCCCATCTGCATCCACTCTCAGTCAAGATTTTCAAGCGCCCACTCGAGAGGCGTACCCTCGTTTTCACACATTAGAGGCACGGAGGATCGTAACCTTACACCGGGTGTTACGTGGCTCCCAACAACAAACACGCTGAAAAGTGTTCGGCGCGCCTCCACACAAAAGCTCTTTTGAAGATAAACAACCGATAGGCCAGTAGATATAGACAATCAATTCACAATAATTCCAAAAGTTTTCAAACTTTACCGGTATGTTAGTGCGCGAGTGAAAACAAATTATAAAATTTTGCATGAGCCTGCGATGAACGGAACATTGTTCAAATGGAAAAAATGTTTTAATGCTTTATTTTCGCACAGAAAACTGCAGAAGTTCTACAAACTAGTAATACCGCTAGTAATATTGTTTTATAACATGCATTAAGTTTGCAACCTTGTTACAGTTACGGAACCTTATGTTTGTCTCATTTGTTGTAGTTTTCCATAGCAATTTGTTTAAAAAAAAAATACAAAATTTCTGCAAAATTCATAAGTGAATGGAAAACATGTTCAACATAGTTACTTACATTTGCAACCATTTCTGAAAAACGTAATATATGTATTTATTAAACTTGTTCCCTCAACGCCGCCATGTTCAGTACACACAAGTATTGAGATAATTACAAAAGTTTTTATACGTGGTTGCAAATGAAGACAAAAACGGTCTCAGTGAATACGAAGCTTTTTAACCTCGAACTTAAAACGGAACCTCAATTATTCAAGAAATACTAATCGCATTTTTACAACCCCAGGAAGGGACTTACATCACAGTTATCCAGCTGAATACTTGATCATCATTCGGGTTATGCCTACTACATATGGTACTGGTTTATTGGATCTGAATTCCTGTTAGTTGGTAGCGCTGTTCGATATTGTTTAGTTGTGTGTGGTATACTTTATTACCCACTAGTTTTCAACACTTCACTAGTTTGCAGAACTTCTGCTCTTTTGAAAGAGTACAAATACAAAATTATCTTTCTTTTGTTTTTACCCTTATTTCCGTGTTACGGACGTGGTTCGATGGGAGGACTTCTCCATTTTCAACTTTTATCTAAAACTTTTGAAAAATGAAAACGAACAGTTTATTGCGCAAATATATTTTCCGTTTGACGCAAGAGATTGAAAATTGAAGTACTTACCAGCTAATAGATTTTGGTTATTTTTCCAAGTTTTGCAGAACTTTTGGAATTTCATTGCGAAAAATCAGGGTTGATAACATTTTTTTTTTGAACAAACAGTTTCGTTCTTTTTGAATGGTTGCAAATTTGTCAGAAAATGTAAACAGCTACTTCACAAATTTGCAGAACTTTTGCTTTTTTTTGGTAGGGAACAAATATCATAATATTTCTCATTTTGATTATACCCTCATTTCCGTATTGCAGACGTGCTTGTAAATCAATGAAAATGTTGTGTGAGGACTCCTTCATCCGGAACCCGTATTTAAAACTTTCGTGAAAATTTCGAAACTTGTTTTGATGACAATAAACAACTTATTGCAAAAATATATTTTCCGTGTAACGCAAGAGGTTGAAAATTGAAGTACTCAAGAACATTATTTCGGTTATTTATGCAAGTTTGCAGAACTTTTGTAATTTTTTTGGAAAAATTAGGATTTTTACCAATTTTTTATTGATAAAACGAAACGTTCCGTTTGGTTTAAACGTTTGCGAATTTACTATGTAAACTGCTATTTCGCGATAGTTCGAGAGTTTGCAGAACTTTTGCAAATATCACCGTACAAATAATGCGAATATTCACAAAACCTTGATTTTCAAAATGTTCCGTTTAGAAAAAAGGGTTGCAAAATGAGGCTCAATATCATTTGAACGTACTTTTCATTCTACTGAAGTTTCAAAACTTTTGTAATTATTGTTAAATTTCGGAAAAATCATGTCTATATTTACTGGCCTATCCACACAAAAGCTCTTTTAAAGATAAACAACCGACTCCGCTGAAACAATACGAAAGGCCCACGACGGCCAAATGCGCCCAACTGTTCGGAAAACGGCTTCCGATGAAGCCGGGCTGACGTCGAGATTATGTAAATATTGGAGAGAAAAAATAGTTCCGATCATCCGATTTTCTAGTGTACACCTGGTGAGGAATCGGGAAGCCAGAAGCGATCAAACGATCCGTTTTCTGAGGCTGGCCTGAACAAATTGTTCAATTAGAATATTTGATTCAAAGCCAGTCTTCAAGCATACCGGTGAATGAATATTTTTATTCTTTGTTTCCTAGTGATAGGAATTGGGCCATGCGGATATGCTTTTGGTTAGTATCTAGTCAACGGGCAGCAACGGCGATTTTGCTTGTTGTTTGTATCAGCCTAGGGCCTAGGCCTCGGTCTAGAAAATATACTCTGTTTGAACATGTTGATGATGGCACTGCTTTGCACTGACGAGAGGCCAAATAGCCCGAAACCGGTCTGCAAGTGTGTCCCGTCCCAATAATTGAAAATCAATTCTGGAAGTTGTATCGCCATGTTCTTTGTACATTACAGGGCTTCCCTGTCGTGTGGATCTGTAAATCGAAAAAAAAACTTCAGGGAATCAAAGCTATCATCAGAGATAATCGTTCCATCATCAAAAAAAACCTACACGCTGGACGAAATGCAGTCCGACCCGGAAATCTCGAGAAAGCAACAGAATTTAGAGAAAACCGAAAGAAACAGCAACAAAAAGGACCTAGCTTCTACTGAAAAATCAATTTTCGAGAAGCTCTTTCTGTATATTTCTATTTTTTCTCTCATTCGTTTATTTGGCATATGTTCACTTTCTGCTCATATACATTGATTTCTCTGATTATTCCAAGATTTTAGCTAACCTAATTTTTTCGGAGAAGAAAATAAATCTTTTTCTGAAGATACCAACTATTTTAGCGAAATAAACGTCGAGTGTGAGTGATATCAGTTTGAGGTTAGGGATAACTGAACTTGATACAATCTCCGTCATGGAATCTGCCAAAGAAGTAGTTGTTTTCTATTTCCCGCCACGAAATTGCCAAGTGAATAAATATATATACTGGAATTTCTCATCTCGCGTCCAAGTCCGAACATAATAAATCACTGGGGGAATTGTAGATTTACAGAGCAGGCCTGGGGCCTTGGACGACGAATAAAACAGACGGAAACGTCGAAAGTTATATATGCTAAGCGCTGCGAGAACTCGAAAGCGCACGATGCACAATGTAATATAGATTTTTTCCGATTGGAACTACCTATTGATGTTGGCACCGCTGTGATATATGCCCGCTTTCGTTGATGCCAGATAGGCGTAAAGAGAAACTTCGCGGCGTATTTATGTTCTTCTGTTTCAGGTTCTTCGGTTGGAACGCCTTGATTTTGCAGTTGGGAGCAGCAGAAACAAAAATTCATTTGTTTTTTTATAGAAACACAATTATTTTTGTGAGAAGTATGAAGATTTGAGACAGTTCCCTTGGTATTTCTCCTCCAGACTTATGTCTGTCGGGAGGTGTTTAATGGTTACTATTTATTACAAAGCTTGATAAAATCCAAGGTTCTTCTGGTACTAACTATTCCTTACAAGACCAGGCATCTATCCATTCTAGAGATTTATCAAAAACTTCGACAGGCATTGAGCGTTTTGAAATAAACAAACGATGAAAACTACAAGCATTAGATGTCTATTAATACATATGTTGTTAATATTTATAATAAAATTAGTGAATTCTTCTTGATTGAAGATCCCATTTTCCATTATTTCACTAGTGGATAAAGTGGTACTTTATATTTTGAAGAATTTGGGTGAATTTTTTGATGCTATAATGTTTTTTTCTGCTTTAAAATATTGCAAACAAGTTAATGTGGGCGTGTCTGATGTTATGATCAAAATAAGAAGGAATTTCGTGTGTTATTAACAATAGAAATTTTATGTGAAGAATTGTGAGGTTTCACAAAAAAATGGACCTGTATCTCCGAAAATAGACGTGACCGCCGAAAATTTAATTTGGATTTTTTGTAGAGGAGACCGATTTACGTAAGTTTTTTTATTCAGATGCTCAGTATAACCGATGTCTTATCAGAACTCCGACAGCTACCAGGCGTTTTGAAACCGATAACAACTACAAGCTTACTATTGATGGAAAAGAATTGAAATATACTGAAACAAACTGAACTGAATGTTCAATAATGCAAATGTTGGCAATATCTGAAATGGTAAATCTTCGATAACACTCAGCATCGTAAGTCGGTCATCCCTACAGAATATGCAAATTGAATTTTCGTCGGTCACATCTATTTTGTTAAAACTTCACCATTTTTCACATCAGAAGTTTTGATAAAAAAGGACAACTTGTGTGTGTTATAACGAACAGAAATTTGATGAGAAAATAGTGAAGATTTACAACAAAGTATAACTGCAAAATATAGTATTTATGCTTCAATTTCATTACCCCAAGTTTCAATTTTTTGAATTGACCCGATCAAAAAATAAAAGAAGGGAGGCACATATAGGATTATACTGAAGATAAGTAATTTAGGCGTCGGTAACAGAATTATTTATCAACGCCTTGGACCTATCAATCAGAAAAAGACTAACCGTTTCGACAAGAGATACCGTAAGTAATCAAGAAAGTTGAATCGTGCAAAGAAAAATTATGTCAATAATGATGGACAGAATAACCGAGCAAGCGTACACCAATAATGGGTTTATCAGTCAATTATTAAAGCAGTAAACGTTTGACAGAGTTACTGTTGTTTCGCAAAATTATAACTTTCATATGAACAAAACGTAATTTTTCTCGTAGTCAATGAATGAGCAAGGGAATTGAACAGGAATCTGCGCATTTTTTAGTTTGAAAATAGACAAAAAACCTTATTTTTAAATTATAACATGATACAAGTTTCCACTTTTAGTCATGAAATGGTGCATTCCTTTTCCCTAAGAATACCCATAATGTTTGTTCGTACCATTATCAAAAAATCTGGTCTTGTCTTCGTTTATACCAACAATACTCAATAATGGGGTTTTCCCTTGCATCCCAAGTCGTTTCAAATTGAAAGAACGAGATAAGATAAATTTATCTTCGGTGGAGCTCCAACTTAATTACCTCAACTGATAATTTTAATGTCCCACCATTAATAACAATGTCTGGAGTACCCCTTTTTATTAAACGCCCATAAAAAGGTGTACACAATAACGAAAGAGTTGATGTTCACAATTTTTTCGAATAGATAAGGAACATGTTTCGGTATCTCTGGAAATAAATCACAGTTGACACACTGATTCGATCTTTGCAGGGTATCCCTTGTTTTCAATGTCATATTATGACGTCACTCCAAATAGTGTTTTCGGTCCTCGAAAATATATAAGTATTGTATCCACAAGCATTTGAAAGGTCATCTCTAAGGTTGCAGGGTGAAACTTGTTTTTTGATGAGAACTTTGTGCTCATGTTCCATACAGGGCTTCCCAAAAGAAATTACCACTGCAAATTTTTGAAATGGCAAAAGTACGATATATCGTGTGAAAAATGCAAATGCAATAAGCGGTGGTTATTATCGATTCATGGTTTATGCATCTCGAGAATTGAAATTCAATTCTCATACGGGTTCGACAATATTCGAGCAAAATATTCTCCTTGATGTATCACTAACGTGACCAATTATTTTTTTGCCAAAGCGGAGCATTTGCGGAATTATATAATGAAAAAAGTTTTTAGTGTTTTACAAGTTGCACAAGATTCGCCCAAGTTGGTCATTTAATAAATAAAGAATGAACAATAATCCGTGGTCAAAACTTATCTGCTACTGATTGAAGAACTGTTTTGAAGAAATGCCTGGATTATAAGATAATATATAAAGATAAGATAATATAATAATAATATAATATATAATAATAATATAATATATAATAATAATATAATAATAATATAAGATAAAGTATTTTGGTAAAATTGTACTTTTTTCTTATATTTATTAATTTTTTATCTAAAACTAAGGTTCAATATTATCAATATTTTTCATGAAACATTTTCATTTTTTTTAATTTTGTATTTTTGAATTTAGTTTGGATTTTTCATTTTGAATATTTTGAATATTTTTTCCTTTTTTCACTTTCTTATTTCATTACATTTTTTTAATTTTTAATTTTGATATTTTGATCACCCCCCAATTTATTTTATTTTTACGTAGTCTATTATATTTTACTCCTGCTCTATTTTTTGTTTTTTTGACAGTTCTCGATAAAAACATATAGCCATTGGTGCACAATATATTGTCACATTCGAATAGAGGATGATGATCGTCTTACTTAGTGAATATATGCCATTAGTGATCAAATGATGTGTGTCTTCAATGGCGTAATTTGGCAACAAAATATAGAAGATCGAATAACACGAAATAATCAATGCACTAAACGCAAAATAGTTAAGTAGGCATGACTTACTAAGCTCCAGTCAGTAGTGGCGTGACTTCTAAGTCGTATTTTTGTATTTTTCGCCTGTTTTAAGATAAGTGTGGAACTCAGAACATGATTTATTTATCTTCGATTCAAAATAGCTTTCATTACTCCGGCACTTAACTGTGATTCATTTGTCCATTTGCGAAGTCCAGAATACGTGTACATGTACTTATTGTATTGTCAGAATTGTTTTGCAATTGCACAACATCAAAATTCTTCTACGTGAATAGTACTCCCTGCTAAGAGTGCTAGGCTATTCTTGATAAGCATGCCATAAAATATTACAAAATCTGCTTTCATTTCGATGGGGAAAAAACATTTTGTATAATTATTAGTTTGCAAAAGCGGGACTATGGCGGCCTCGCTTGGGATAGCGGGACAGACTGCCTGGAAGTGGGACGTATGGTCACGTTATGCATCACATATATGGTACATTCAAAAAAGTTAAAGTGAACAGTTTTCTTTAGGAAGTCCTGTATAAAATTTGAGCACCCGTTCTGCATAGAAACACTATTATAACTGAGATGTATGAGATATTATTGGAAATACCATAGCATCAATTGAAACCAAGCTACTCGTAAACAATTGTCAGCCTTTACCTAGGCTAATGACATTTGTTGGATTGAGGTTCGTCTATTTTCAATGCCTTCTTGATACCCAAAACTTATTGAAATCAACCATGCAAAAATTCACCTATTTCTTGCCTATCTCATAATTCTTTAACAATTGTACATAAAATAGTAATCGAACCTAAGCAAAAGTAACCATTTCTCTTTCGAGAAATTGCTTAGCTCGGCCTATGTGCTCAGCAATTAATAATTTTTCTTCCTAGATGAACGATGACATTTCCACCTGGGTATTTCATGTACTACTTTCTCCAATCGCGTACATTATGGTCTGGTTTTCACTTATTTTATTTATTCACTATTTGGATTATTGTACCGAAATGTGCAAAATGTTGCAGAGTACAATAAAAAAGACTGATCAACCTGATATCACCAATACTTTACCAGGTAGCAAGACATAGTCCAGGAAGGTAAACATACTATTTTTCCGCATATTGTTTGAAATTCAACAGATATTAATTAATTTTGAAAAAATCTCGAATAATTTCATTTTCAAATAAATGGTGCATCGAAATTCGTAATAAAATTACTTGGGTTACTATAGAAACTATTTTCAATCATTCGTGTAGAACAAACACTAACTGTGAGGAAATATAATTTTTTTACAGTGAGGAATGTTTGTACAACAAAAGTGGATATGGCCAATATCCAATCGAGTTGTACAGTTGATTTTTTCTTCGACCAGGTAAATATATCGGAACTATCTTTTAAGTTTCATATTGATAATCAATTTTGGTAATGGAGTATTCTTTCGATAGTTATGAAAAACTCAAAGGAAAGCCACTTCATTCAATTCACTGAACGATACAAATCAAATTAGTAATGCCAAATTAAAAAAGGTCAAAAAAAAGTCGGTTTTGTGTTAGACTCGAACCCGCGACATTAGTAGATTGTGTCGATTTAATGACTGGGACAACTGTACTGTATAATTTCAGTTGATTATTATTGGTAGATGTGAAGAGATGTGAGTTCTTCAATTCCACAAAAAAAAACATCAATTGTGACAATTCAAACTTGACTCAATTAAACAGAATATTTTCCTCATATATAAAATGTCCCATAAAACATTGCAATTATCGAAAACTTACAGCGGTAATTGCATTGTATCAAGTCACCATAACAACACATTTGAAACCGTGTCGCTAGACGTCAGTAACCAACACAAATTAATGTCAGATAGACTTCAAAAATAGAAAAACTTTTCGCGTTTAGGTGAGTACTCCATACAATCTATAGAGGAAAGTATAAATGAACAAAAAAAAACATTTCCATGAGAATTTCTTTATTCGTGAAATATTCCAATGAATTACATTCGTGCATAAAAATGACCAGATAATTTTGCATTCAAGCGTGATATCTTATACAAATTGCATTCGGTTATTTTCATATTTTGTAATAAAATATGAAAATAAACTTGCAATTTTTAGATATCACGCTTTCTTGCAAAATTATCGGTAATTTTTATGCACTCATGCAATTATAACCGAATATTTCCCTCATATATAAAATGTCCCAAAGAGCATTGCAATGATCGAAAACTCACAGCGGTAATTGCATTGTATCAAGTCACCATAACAACACATTTGAAACCGTATCGCTAGACGTCAGTAAACAACACAAATAAATGTCAGATAGACTTCAAAAATAGAAAAACTTTTCGCGTTTAGGTGAGTACTCCATACAATCTATAAAGGAAAGTATAAATGAACAAAAAATAACATTTCCCTGAGAATTTCATTATTCGTGAAATATTCCAATGAATTACATTCGTGCATAAAAATGACCAGATAATTTTGCATTCAAGCGTGATATCTTATACAAATTGCATTCGGTTATTTTCATATTTTGTTAAAGAGCCCTCGTCCTTCGGACTCGGGCACTTTCGCCAAAATATGAAAATAAAGTTGCAATTTTTAGATATCACGCTTTCTTGCAAAATTATCGGTAATTTTTATGCACTTGTGCAATTATAACCGAGAATATTTCAAATATAAGTACATTCATTTATAGTTAAATGAAAAAACTTGGATTTCGTGTTTGAAGGTGGACAGATCAGAATTGTGACGTTTCTAAAGGTTATTTCTGGTAAGCAGGTATTTCATTCTCTGTGATTGTTGGAATTAATATCCTCCCTGTGTGGATATGAAATCATATCCATTCAGTTGACTGGAATTGCCTCATACGTTTAGTGAACTGTAAAGAAATCAGCATATTTACGAGTGGGAATAGAAAAATATAATTATTTTACAGGAAATCTTGAAATCTTGACTTTTCCTTCAAGGAATTTTTTCTGGAGTTCAAACATTTCTCAGCGGTTTGCAGAAAAATATAGTTTTTGGAATTATAGCTCTGTTCTGTATTTTTGCTATTGTATCTAGCGTACGAAACTATCGTAAAATTATTAGTACCAGCAATGGTATGTTCAGCGCTTGTGCACCTCACACTATAAACCATTATAAAGATTTTTTCAATGATATCATTATCCCTTTCCATTGTATGTAAATGAGACCATTCCTCGCTAGGGATAAGTGTTGAACGTGACTCACCAATTCAGGTTTATCTGATTCGGAATATCGTAGATGTTCTTCTGCCGCACAAATCTCACGAAAGCCTCATCTGGGTTGATGAAATGCTTTTGTTATTTCTGATTGGATGATTGAATTTGATCTCTTCCATCTAAGATGCCTAAAAACCCTGGTGCATCTACTGATCCGATATTGTTAAGAATTTCTTGGCGAAAAAGAATCAACGATTATGATAGCTTCCTATTTTATAATAGGGGGCGTTATATAAGCATTTTCAAAAATCTGTCAACGGTTGGTTTCAGACTGACGTAAGTTTGATGTTATTGTTGTCAATCTTTGATCGAATTTTTGTTGATATCACTTTATTTGAAACTATCTGATATTGTTATTCCTTTTCGGATATCGAGATTGAAAATTGAAAGACTGTGTGCTTCTGGAGCATTATACATTGTGTAAAATCATCTAAAAACTACTCCAGTGAATTGATTCGACTTACGATGAGATGCTACTTAATAAGATATGGATTTCAACGTTGAAAGATCATTTCGGTTGATATAAGAAAAACATTCAATTTCTACCCACCTTTCATGTGGTAAAATATTGATTGTCTTTACTAACAGTGGGGCCAGATGATTCGTACAATTCTTCCCTTTCTCACAGAGAATCCATACATATTTTCATTTGTATTTGCCATCAATGAATCAATATATAAGCCTTCAAATCACATTCATTGAAAGTGATAGAAAAATGGTATCATTTGTATGCATTCATAAATTGTTTTCAACTTGAACGAAAGTCCAAAGTTATATCGAGGATATATACTTTGAATCTTATCAGTGAAAGATTGAATACTGAGTGATGCGTATTTTGAACCATTGAACCAAGACACTGTGTCTATCACTTTCAGTCTACTAGCATATTTAAAAAAAAGGAACTTTCTGGTACTTTCTCAAGTGAAGGGATAAAGTATATTTTCTCCAGATTAAACTCTGTGTTACACATGGAAATGAAAACATTAAGTAGCAGTTGACAGTGACAGGTTATTAACGGTACATTTCCACGTTACATACGCATTTTCTGAAATGCATTCGATTGGCTGTCACGTCTGTCAAAATTTCACTGGCTGAAAAATGAACAGTACTGCAAAATTCGCTTGCACATTCCTGTCTATTGGAAATCAAGCCTTATATAATACATGACGAGACGCCATCTACAGTAGCGATCTGAAGTTTATATGATCTCAGAAATCGAACAATCAGTTTTCCCAAAGTTTATCCCAAAATTATACAGGTATAAGTCGATACACCAGGGTTTCTGGACATCTTAGTTCCATCAATGCGATAAAAGTATGAGAAAGTTGAACGCCAAGTAACCAAAACAAAGATTTACAGAGATTATTTTTTTCACCTGTCAAAATGTGACGTTTTTGGCATTTCAACCAATAGTAGCGGGTTATTCTATGGTAATTCTAGCCAATTGGGTATTATACTGATAAAAATGCCTGGTCCTTGACCCTTGATAAAACGTTGTTTACCTTTGAACTGTCAAAACTATACGGTTTACCGCGTCGATTCTATTGAACTGGCTCATATTTATATAAATTATCATGCATGAAGAGTTACCTCATTATTAATAGTCATTCACTTTTCACTTTTTCAGCATAATAACTACACATTTCAATGAACACTCTAACACGTAAATAGCTCATAACCCCAACTTTATGACAGATATAGCGACCGATCGATTCAAATATTTAAGGTTTCCTGAACTCAAATGAAGATGGCGTACAATTAGTTTTTATTAAATACAATTCATTTTTTGTGGTATGAGAAGATTTTGATACAACGACATAACGAATGATTTTATGTTCCTTCTGGCGCGATGTTCATTTCATAAGAAATTTTCAATTATAAACCTTGTATGATGAGAGGTGTGACGCCATCTCTTGGTACCGTCAGCAAGCATTATCATATGCACTGCGTAACTATATACAAAGGCGTAAGCATCATATCTCTTCTGGATCATAGAAGGCATACATCGTTGTTTGACATTTCAAATTTGTAAAATTTTCACCTATTCTCCTTTCCTTCTTATGTAAATGAAATACTGATTAATTGAATTGTTCTTCCTTTTATTTGTTCAAAAAATAATCTCTCCAAATACAACTCGTTCTTCAAATTTAATGAGATAAATTTTCATTTTCGAAACATTCAAACTTTTTTATTTTGAGGCAAAAGCATTCAAACAAACCGAATTAGATAAAATCACTCGTCCTACGGACTCGTGATTTTATCAATCGGTTTGTTTTCATACTTTTGCCAAATAAAAAAGTTTTTGTGGAAAATGAAAATTTATCGATTAAATTCGAAGGACTTGTGGTATTACCTTTGATTATTTCCCTCAATGTGAACAAACGATAAAAAAGTTGAAGGCCTGACTTTTTTAACAGAGTTTTATAGCGATTAAATAACCGATTAAACTGATCAAAATAAACCGTGCGTTTGGCTTCCTTTTTAGGTACTATCTCGGGTACTATATTGTTTCTGTGTTCGATTTTTATGTTTCCTACACCAAAATGCGTACATTTCCATGATTTTCAAACAAAATTTTGCTTTCAAGCAAACGCTTTCGTGCATATTATCGAATCTCGAAAATCATGGAAGTACAGTACACATTTTAATCGATTGAACTTGGTACACTCGGGATATAACCCCCGTATATTGCACGGTATTTTCAGGAACCGATGTTCATTTGCAAATTCAAATTATCATTCGATCCCGATGAGTAAAAAAAAATAATTTGCTCTCCAAATAAGCGATAAATATGCACCGCTCATGTAAGCATGCTGGATTGTTTACTTTTGATTTCGACAAATGTCGAGTCAGTGACATATTTATATTTTCATAAATCTGTGTAGAAACTGTAATAATAGCCAGAATTGTGATTTACTTTGTGAAATTTTCAAAGTAGTGTGACAAATTCAGTTACTGTGTAGATTAAGTCCCAAACTGCCTGAGGTTCAGAATCGGAAACTACTATCAAACAAAGATTTCGAATTCTCGAATGGATTTCCGCTAAAAAACATTCCATATCGAAGATATACAGGGTGTTTTCTTACTACGGTACGAAACTACGACTGGCCTACTTTTTTTCCAATATTGTTGGCTGTGGTTTCCACTGAGACGCCAGTGGACCTAATAATTTCAATCTAGATAGGGCTAAATGAGCGCCTTATCACTTCAAATGACTATCTCAAATTTCAACCAAATCGGTGTAAGGATAATTATGATATTTCAAGAATACCATTTTTATTCTTAAATTTCACCGCCCTGTATCTCAGAAAGGAAACAACTCCGGATATATGTTGATAGGAACTTGTTTTCTTGAAACGACCCATAGAAATACCCTCTGAAGTTTCGAACAGTAGTTAGGAAACACCCTGTACATTAGTTCTTGTATTTTTGTTTTTGGCAGCTTTGAGTTATACGAGAATTTTCTAACAGAACAGAACGTTTTCCATTCAGAAGGAACTGTTTTTAAATAAACGCAGCAACTTTTCGGGGTAGATTATAAATCTGCCCTACTACACTTGTACTAGTGATTTCAATATGAATTGTTGTTTTTTTTCAGATTGTGGTGGGTTAGTAACTTTGAATTCTACGAAATAAACGTACATCCACCCCAAAATAACGACATTCAAACAGCACTCTGAATTCTTTCTTCTAGATTTTCTGGTTACCACACCTACCACAATATGATAAAATAGGAATTAATATACACTTTCAATATAGTTTGAAAATCTTTCCTTTTTTTACTTGTATATATTCCAATATTAATTTTTATTTTTTTCAGATTGTGGTAGGTTACAAACCCAGAAAACTAAGGAGCAAACATTGATCCACCAAAAAATAATGTCGTTCTAACAGTACTCTGAATGTATTTAGACTATTTTTGTGGAGAGGAATCTAGTTTGAAGAACCCCGTGAAAATGCCCCCCTTCACCGTCTCTGCAAAAAGGTTAATTATGGTATAAATTCGCCAAGTAACTTTTTCGCTCCAATTCTGAAAAACCCTGTATAACATATTCCAATTTGAAAACTATAAATGAATGACTCCGCTAATAAAATGTTCATAAAATATATATTTACAGAGTATCTCACACATTCATTACAACATGAACGTAACTTAACATAATCAAAAGTAAGAACCTAATCGGATATTGGAACGACCATATTGTTGATGATTGGATTTCTTCAACATCACTGACCGTATAGTCCCTTCTGTATGTTTCAACTGTTCCACTGTCTATCATGTAGTCCATTCTAAGTGCTTCACATGAGTTACATTTCTGATCTCTCGTCTGCAAAGCATTCATCACATTCAGTTCAAATCCCCCCACCACGTGTGGCTCTATTTTGAGTAAGTCAGTAACACATTGTTGGGAAGCAAACGTTATGGTTACCACCTGTTCCTTGAAGTGTTCGCTTGCATAAGGGATTCCGTATTCTGACACTTTTCCAAATTGTCCGAAATAATGTAAAACTTCGTCAATGCTGAGTCTTCTCGGAACTCTTCCCACGAGTATTTTTCCTCTGGCTATCTTGACACAGACTTTTCTTCCGTCAATAAGATGTTTCCGCTCACTTAGCACTCTTTCCACAGCTTCTGGAGTCGTGAAGGTAACGAAGGCAAATCTAGATCTACGACTATCTCGGGCTGATATCACAATAATGTCTTCTATTATGCCATAATTCTTGAAATAGCGCTGCAGATGGTATCGTCTTGTTCCCGGGCACAAGCCGGTTACAAACAACTTTCGGTCATCGAAACCGTTGATTTGGCAAGATTTCAGGGCTAATAGAAATCTTCTCTGGCTCTCCATTTTGTTCTACTGAGATCGTAATGCACTACTTCTAGCAAATCTGTATTACTGATGACTTTAACTCGTCTGGCTTGATTTTATATGGGAACCCAATTGGTGAATCTGACATTTTAGAGATTGCTCTAATTTGGGCAGGTACCTTCATTAGGTAAAATTTCTTGTCCATTTTCTATTGATGGGAACTAACGAATTATAGGTAAACACTCATTGTTTCAGACAAACCTGTGGACAAGGCGTGGTAGTTCATCAATGGCCATGAGGGGCGCTGGTAATCAAAAATTTCTATTAATTTTCGTGATCACTCGATCCATGGAACACGCTGTCATCAAGTTGGCCATATCGGTCGTCTTATTTGCTGACAATCTTTTATATGGAGTGAAAACACCAGTATATAGCCACCTTACTCAGAACATACTGTTTCATTTGTGTCAAACTGAAAGGTCTTGATTGCCTATTAGATAATTATAAAGATAATCATGTAGGGAGTTTTTGATTTTTCCAAAAATAACGATTCGTTCTAGTTTCGTTTGCTTTCCTTTCATGTGTTTCAACTAAAACTGTGAATTTTTACATAATATAACTCATTTTTCATCTATGTGATCGAATCAACTAAGTGTTCTGTTATTGTGATTCCCTGAAGTATTAACGTACTAGATAATTATGAAGAATATTTTCCTCATATATAAAATGTCCCATAAGAGCAATGCAATTTTCGAAAACTTACAGCGGTAATTGCATTGTATCAAGTCACCATAACAACACATTTGAAACCGTATCGCTAGACGTCAGTAAACAACACAAATAAATGTCAGATAGACTTCAAAAATAGAAAAACATTTCGCGTTTAGGTGAGTACTCTATACAATCTATAGAGCAAAGTATAAATGAACAAAAAATAACATTTCCTTGAGAATTTCTTTATTGGTGAAATATTCCAATGAATTACATTCGTGCATAAAAATGACCAGATAATTCTGCATTCAAGCGTGATACCTCATACAAATTGCATTCGGTTATTCTTATATTTTGTAAAAGAGCCCTCGTCCTTCGTACTCGGGCACTTTCGCCAAAATATGAAAATAAACTTGCAATTTTTAGATATCACGCTTTCTTGCAAAATTATCGGTAATTTTTATGCACTCGTGCAATTATAACCGATTATTTCCCTCAATGCGAATAAACGATGAAACAGTTGAAGGCTAGACTGCTTTTACAGAGTTTGACAGCGAATAAATGCACTAGACCTTTTAACCGATTAAAATGTTCGAAATAAACCGGGCGTTTGGATCACTTTTCAGGTACTATCTCTGGTACTATATTGTTCCTGTGTTCGATTTTGATGTTTCCTGAGTTTACATGTTTTCTGGAAATAATCTAAACATATATCCCTCCTTCACCAAGTTCAATCGACCAAAATGCGTGCATTTCCATGATTTTCAAAATTTTGCTTTCAAGCAAATGCTTTCGTGTATAATAATTTCGGTCTCGGGATTTTATCAAATTATCATACACTCAAGTCATTTGCTAAGCAAAATTTCGAGAATCATGGAAGTGCAGCACACATTTTAACCGATTAAACTTGGTGCACTCGAGATATAACCCACGATAATCATGTAGGGATTTTTTTTCATTTTTCCAAAAGTAAGGATTCGTTGTAGTTTCTTTTGAATTCTTTTTATGTGTTTCAACTAAAACTGTGATATTTTCAAGTTAACGTAAAATGGGTAATGGGTACATAATATAACGTATTTCTGATCTATGTGATTGAACCGGGAAAGTGTCCAGTTAATTGTGATAAGTAAGTCATGTATTAAGTCCTGTTGGATCGAATACATGATATAGGACACGTCAAAACAATATACTAGCTAGTAAATATCAAATAAATGAAATCTACATGAAATATGGTATCTAAAACTTTACATAAGTCAGGTATATGAAAGTATAACAATTAAACAGGACACTTACATTGCTAAGGAATATTCAATATTATTTAGTGTTGTTATTTACAGTTGAGAAATCCAGAAACACTATATAAGCAGTGTTCTTGCAAGGATTTTTCTAGTTTTGACCTAAGCATATTTTCATTTTTATTTACTCTGATATTTTCCGTAAGATGGTTGAAGAATGACACTCCTATATACGATGGACTATTTCTGAAAAAAAAAAGTTATACAAAGGTTTCACCGTATCCACCTTCGCCTCAGTATTTCTAGTCAAAAAAATACAATGTTCACTTCCAGAGCATTCACATAAAACCTAGTTAGAATATTTCATCAACCTCTTTGAATACTTTGAAAAGTTATCATATATCTTTTTTTTTATTCGACCGCAGCCAGTGCTGATTTTCCTGAGAAGAATTTTTTTCATTGGGTTTTATACAACCACCGAAATTAATTATCAATTATTGCAACTGGCACACTGCAGATCGGTTTCGAGCTAATTGACCTCAAGTCAGTGCAAACAAGTTTCCACCAACAACTCGAAAGTCGGTGATTTCCCATAATTGAAAATGTTTCTCCATTAATTACATCATACCGTGCTGTCACTTTCAGCACTTTTCGAAGTACGGGCATTCAATTATCAAATGATAAAAAGAAAAGAAAAATATTTGATGGGTTGGATTCAGGAAGAAATAAAGGAACCCCTCTGATCTTATAATGGAGCAGTTTTTTGTATAAATTATTATGAACGCAGTTCAGGGCCTCCAACAAATTTCAAAAGATTACATCTGATTGAAAACGGCCTGATATTGAACGACCGTTCCAAAAAAGTGAATCAAATCATCAAAAAATCGTTTCTCTAAAAATACTGATAAAGTCATTGTGTGAGGTTTTTCTCGACAATTTCCTCACCTACACTTCATTACAATGATAATTGTGGAAGATAGCCTACCTGTTGTGAATGGGGGAATACGCCTTGATGATTAAAATGCATTAGTGGAATGGAAGAATACCACTTTAGAAAATTGAGCTTATTGAATCTGCATGTGAGCAGAAGATCTCTTGTTTGGATGATAAGTGGCATATTGTACATAGGAGTGAGATAACTGAACAACAAACTCCAGTCTCTATCGTCGTAAGTGCAATCAATGACATTAAAGAAAGAATTAATATTGAAATCAATACTATCTCAATAGACGCAGTTCCTTTTCGCTGTACATTAAGAATCTGCCCTTCTACACTTGTATATATTCTAATGTTAATACTTATTTTTTCAGGTGTTCTTAGGGTACAAACCCAGAAAACTACGGGACAAATATATTTTCCTTTTACATGGGAAAATGAAAGACAGAAGAGCTAACGCCACTAAAATATTTGACACGTTTTTTGAACAATTGAACCAAGACACTGTGTCTATCACTATCAGTCTACTAGCATTAAAAAAAAAAGAAACTTTGTGGTACATTCTCAAGTGAAGGGATAAAGTATATATAAAGTAACTCTTTGTTACACATGGAAATGAAAACATTATGTAGCAGTTGACAGTGACAGGTTGTTACCGGTACATTTCCACGTTACATAGGCCTTTTCTGAAATGCATTTGATTGACTGTCACAGCTGTCAAAATCTCACTGGCTAAATAATAAACAGTACTGCAAAATTCGCTTGCACATTCCTGTCTAGTGGAAATGAAGCTTTATATTATACATGACGGAACTTCATCTACAATAGCGATCTAAAGTTTTTATGATCTAAGAAATCAAGCAATCAGTTTTCGCCAAGTTTATCCCAAAATTATACAGGTATAAGTCGATACACCAGAGTTTCTGGACATCTTAGTTCCATCAATGCGATAAAAGTATGAGAAAGTTGAACGCTAAGCAACCAAAACAAAGATTTACAGGGATTATTTTTTTCACTTGTCAAAATGTGACGTTTTTGCCATTTCAACCAATAGTAGCGGGTTATTCTATGGTTATTCTAGCCAATCATTGGGTATTATACCGATAAAACTGCCTGGTCCTTTCGATTGTTTCGATAAAACGTTGTTTACCTTTGAACTGTCAAAACTATAAGGTTTACCGCGTCGATTCTATTGAACTGGCTCATGAAATTATCATGAAAGAAGAGTTACCGTATTATTAATAGTAATTCACTTTTCACTTTTTCAGCATAATAATAACATAACACATTTCAATGAACACTCAAACACGTAAATAGCTCATAACCCCAACTTTATGACAGATATAGCGAACGACGAACGACCGATTCAAATATTTAAGGTTTCCTTAACTCAAATGAAGATGACAATGACAATTAGTTTTTATTAAATACAATTCATTCTTTGTTGTATGAGAAGAAACCGCTGAATGAAGATTTTGATACAACGACATAATGAATGATTTTATGTTCCTTCTGGCGCGATTTTCATTTCATAAGAAATTTTCAATTATCAACCTTGTGCAATGAGAGGTGTGACGCCATCTCTTGGTATCATCGTCATCATATTCACTGCGTACGCATCATATCTCTTCTGGATCATAGAGGGCATACATCGTTGTTTGACATATCATATTTGTAAAATTTTCACCTATTCTTTCCTTCTTATGTAAATGAAATACCGATCAATCACATTGTTCTTCCTTCTATCTGTTCAAAAAATAATCTCTGCAAATACAACTCGTTCTTCAAATTTAATAAGATAAATTTTCATTTTCGAAACACTCAAACTTTTTTATTCTGAGGCAAGCATTCAAACAAACCGAATTAGATAAAATCACTCGTCCTACGGACTCGTGATTTTATCAATCGGTTTGTTTTCATACTTTTGCCAAATAAAAAAGTTTTTGTGGAAAATGAAAATTTATCGATTAAATTTGAAGGACACGTGGTATTACCTTTGATAAATTCCCTCAATGCGAACAAACGATAAAAAGTTGAAGGCTAGACTGCTTTCACAGAGTTTTACAGCGATTAAAGGCACTAGACCTTTTGACCGATAAAACTGATCAAAATAAACCGGGCGTTTGGATTCCTTCTTAGGTACTATCTCGGGTAATATATTGTTTCTGTTTTCGATTTTTCCTGAGTTGACATGTTTTTTGGAAATAATCTCACTAATATATCCCTACCACACCTACAACAATATGATAAAATTGGAATTAATATAAACATTTATCAATGACATTAAAGAAAGAATTAATATTGAAATCAATACTGTCTCAATAGACGCAGCTACTTTTCGCTGTACATTAAGAATCTGCCTCTACACTTGTATATATTCCAATATTAATACTTATTTTTTCAGGTGTTGGTAGGTTACAAACCCAGAAAACTACGGGACGAATATATTTTCCTTTTAGGAGGAAAAATGGAAGACAGAAGAGCTAACGCCGCTAAGATATTTGATCTTCAAAATGATGTTAATAGCTATGTGTTACAACTCGTATAAAAATCATATAACTCATTTAAAATCATTAAAATGACATCTGTACTAATGAATCATAAAAATACTTATAAAAAAATTTAAAATATCCTTTCACAAATTTTGAAAACATATTCATTGACAGAATAAAAGCAATATTTCAGAGGAGACTGTAATCTTAATTTTGAAGAAACGATAAGCTGTCAAAAATTGGTGTTCAATAACCCCGAATATCTTGCAAACCAGCAATATTAGGCGAGTTCTTCAAATATATTGGTAGAGGAGAAATCTTCCATGAAAAAGCCTTCACAACGAAAATTCCTGTTTTAATTAATGTTGAAAATAATGCTTCGCGAATCGCTTGATAAACCGTTAAAGAAGACTAAGCTACTGACCGTGACACGTAAAATAATCGTTCTTGAATAACGAATATAAGGTAGAACACTTCAAATTTAAATTATAATTTGACATTCTTCAACGAAAAATGCTACCCCTACCTTCAACCCCCTTCGAATGACAGGTACAACCCCCAATTTTTTAAATGGGAAGTATATGCTTGTGATATATCCTTTGAAAGGTCTCTTCATTCTCTATTCAAATGTTATCGCTTTCTATCACTTCTATTCAGATACATGGAGGTATATGGTCATAAAATGACCTGAATGGTATCAATCTTCTACAAAGTTTCAGTTGAAATGTAAAATTGGAAAACTTTTGAACTAACGCCATGAAAATCATTTTTGTTCGTGGAGAATAATTAAAACATTCGGAGAGAATTGAGTAACGAAATATCTACCAAACAAAATATCGTCATACCCATAAGTCTTGAACTTGTAATAATGATAATTATGTTTGAAAAATTTTTTCATTTCATATCACTTTTTCCACGTTGCATTTTCGAACATTGTTGAATTCTAATACTATATGATAAGAAATCTATTTTGTGTTATTGATTTCAAAAACAATTTTTTTCCAAAATGATTTCTAAAAATAAATGAAAACCTTTAACAATTTTGTAGAATATTTGATACCAATCAAATAAACAGTTTTTTTTAACGGATAATTATATTTATTGCATAGTATATTTAAATACTCAAATAGCAGTCATATTGAAAATATTGTTTTTAGAACTTTTAGCATATGTTTTGGATTTTTAACTCCTCTTGTAGTATTAATGAAGAATAGATAAGTTAAATAAGCATGTACCAAAATCGATGGAAACATTCTATTTCAACAGCATATTTTGCCTTCATGTGTCTGAATAACAGATTGGTTTATCAAAATGTCCAATTTGATATGAGTTTTTTGGCGAATCGTGGATCATTGGTTTCAATTGGTAATACCAGTGGTAGAGTTTCGGTGCTAAATGCTTTTGTATTTGAAATTTCTCATTTTTTAAGAACCTGAAGAATGCTCCTAACATTAATTGTTTGCAGGTTATTCGTGGATTATTGAACCCCCTTTTCTGACAGCTCAATTTGCTTATAACAAATTCCACTACGTGTGGATGTCAATCTCTTGCATATTATCTAGGCGACATTTCGAATCTAATGAATTGCGGTTCTAATTCATATTCGTGAATAAAATTCGTGAAAAGTAATTCAGAAGTCACAATTCACCGAATAACAGGAAGCAACTCACAACAATTAATTCATGTTCAAATGAATTGAAGTTATTTAGAAATATTTCAATTAATTTCAAATGAATTGAATTCAAAATTTGGTCCAACACTGCGAAATAGGAGCGAAAGGAAAAAACACTCCACTGTATTCTTCATGAAATCAGTATAGATAGATCGATAGTGAGATAGATATGTTTATTAATCTTTTAGGTGTACATTCGCTAACAGTTGATACAAAAGCATAAATGAGACTCGTAAAAAATGCCGCAATACATAAAAGTCACTACTATCTAAAAAAAGTACACATACTATAATATACAACCATACACAGTAGAAAAAAAAAGCACTCCGCAACAGTATTCAACTCCAAAATATATACCTGGTCTCTCATATGTATATGAGGAATAAATTATTAAACAGAGAAGTTTCATAACACAATTCTCTTTCAAGTTGGTATTGTCAGACGAACATTGCCTTACCAAATCTCTCACATCCAGGTTAAGATCATATACCAAATACTGCAGAATATTTATTTATTCAATGGCAAAACGTTTTACAACAGTTAAAGGAATTTTGAAGATTTTAGGATATCTTGTTGCTTTAGGCATTACTGTATTCAACCTAACTACGACAAACTGAATGAAATAAAAATAATATGATCCAAACTGCTCATAAAATCTATTTGAATCTCAAGCGTGGAAGAGCAAATCGTTTAGTAGCAATATTACAAAGGATCAACTTGACAGTTAATTGAACATTAGCCTTCCACGTTCTACAAAACAAAGAAAGAAACAAATAGAAACAATCACAAAAAATATGAATAACAAAACGAATTCTATGTGGTCCCTCACTGATAACTCTAGATCATCACCGAATGTGTTCAACTCTTCTCGTTCGCAAAGGTAGCATTCCCGATTTTCTCTAGGATGATCACTTGCCACCTGTAGCTTCAACCCTTTTATGAAATGTGCACCTATATTGAGAAAATCGGTGACACCGCGTTCGTAATGAAACAGGAGGAAACAGGAACGCGTTTCGGGATTATCGCAAAAAGTAACAACGATACAATCGTCAAAGTACTCCATCAAATCAAGATCGATGAGGCAGAGCGGTATCCCTCTCACGAGTACTAAATTCTCGACTGCTTGTATACGGATTCTTTTTCCATCGATAGTAGGGCGGTGAATTTTCAACACTCGTTTCACTGCTCCAGGTGACGAAAACCTAACGAAAGCGCACTCTGAAGATCTGCTTTCATCTTCATCTCGATCAAAGAGGAGCCTTATTTGCTCTACGCATCCGAACTGCGCAAAATAAACACGCAATTGAAAACTTCTGGTGTTGGGATCCAATAGTGCTACGAAAACCTCTCTTTCACTATCAACTGAACATGGCTTTACCGAGATCATATGTTTTGTCTGCTTTTCCATTTTCTTGGCTTGAAATCTACAACACTCACTTGTATTCTAACTGTGACTATAGGATCTGAAGCTTGTTGTGCTTGGTCTTATAGGATTCCGTTCGAGGGGAGATATCATTAAAATACCCCTTTTGGAATTATTAAAACGTTACCTTTAAGTAGGTCACTTGTTGATGGTTCTGGAAAATGTTTAATATCAGGTAGGGGCTTGCCATTAGTATCCTTGTAGGGAGAAATTAATCACAAAAGTCATATAGTTATTACCCTGGGTATTTAGGTAAACATCTTCAAGGCTTCAAGTAAAAATATCTTTGAAAAATTTCACTCAGGTATAAGTTACATTATATTAATAATATTGAATACATTTATATTTATGGTAATAGCAAATCGTGAATTCAAGCCAATGAATAATAGTGAGCTGATAAGAAATTTTATATGAAAAAATATTGTATATATATATATATATATATATATAAATATATATATATATATATTTGGGCTTGAAGGTTCGACAGTTGAATAGCTTTGTATTGTTCGTGAAATTGAGTTTTTTTTTAATGGAGCAGGAGAATATAAATTTTTGACCGTGTTTTCGGAAATTCCACCCCGAAGGGGGTGAAACACAAGCGCAAAATTTGTATGGTACAACGTGAAGCCTTGCTCCAATCTAACGCCTAACGGGGTTGAAAAGGGGTAGAAAGTTATTTAAGGGGTTAATCAACGTACAGGCTGAACCACTGATCGTCGAGATATAAAACTTGGAAGGTGTGTGGTTTGTATGACGTAGCATTCCAATAAGAAGGAGTTTTCCGAAATTCCAAGGGGTGAAAAACAGGGTTGAGGTTTATATGGGACAACTTTCTTCAATTAACTTCAAATTTTGCAGGAATATTCTCTAACAGAATTGCTTGAAGACGTGTTTCACATTTTATTGCAATTCATTGTCTAACGGGATAAAAAAGTGGTTTAAAATATTTTCGACTTCCTTCAAACGCTTTTTCGAGTGCGCCTGGTAGGCAGAGCTGTGATGAACGTGACAAAACTTAGTACTAAGAACTACACAATATAATTGCAAAACAAAAATAATTAACACCTGAGAAGTGGGCGCTGGACAGCTAATAATAATAATAATAATAATAGCTTTATTGCCAACAGTTTAACCCATTTACAGGACAATATGAGTTCAAATTAGGTATTATACAGGAAAGAAACAGATTCATTTTTCGAATTTAGGAACATAGTAAAATTATATCCTATCATTTGAGGTGTACTCTAGCTCACATAAATTGGTGCTTCGAATAGTAAATCAGTTCGTGCTATCGGAAGCCTGAGGGTCTCGGTATGTCTGGTATGGAAATTAGGTACATTGAAGTTTATTTGTGCAAGTATTTCAGTACTATCGACCCTGTTGTGTAGTAATTTGTGCAAGAAAACGATGGACGTGCATTCTCTCCGTGATTCAAGGCTGGAAAATTGTATCTCATCACATAACACATGGTATTCAATGCCTTGTTCTGGATGAACCCCATTGATTTTGAATGATAGCCACTTCAGAAATTTGCGCTGCACTTTCTCAACAAGGTCGATATGAATTCTGTAATACGGAGACCAAATAATCATACTCTAATTTAGAACGAACAAAAGAATAATATACAGTTTTCAGTGCGCGAACATTTGTAAAATTTCTACAATTTCTAACTATAAAGCCATAGGTTTTCATTGCTTCAGATGACTTGAGACAAATGTGATCCTTGAAAGATAACTTGGAATCAAAAATGACCCCCAAATCTTTTACAGATTCGCATCTGACCAGATTGGATTGCTCAATGATATAGGGGAAGTAGATAGTTGAAATTTTCCTAGTGTAGCTAACATCCTTACATTTACTTGCATTCAAGTGGAGATTATAATCATTTCACCAAGAATGAACCAATTCAAGTTGTTCCTGTAACTTTATACAGTCATTGATGCTATCAATAGTTGAATATAACTTCGAATCGTCAGCAAAGAAAAGTGTTCTACATTGAATAGCCTCATATAGGTCATTGATAAATAGTAAGAAAAGCAGTGGTCCTAAATTTGAGTCCTGGGGCACCCCTAATGTAGCATAGTATGCACAAGACATGAAACCATTGTAGCTCACAAATTGCTGTCGATCTGACAGGTAAGACTTTAAAAATAGCGTTAAGTCACTGTCCAATCCAAAGTATTCTAATTTATTGGGTAAAACTTCATGATCAATACGGTCAAATGCCTTCGAAAAGTCCGCGTAAGTGATATCTACTTGACCATTGGCATCAAGATTTTCACTTAAAAATTGAGTTGTGGTAATTAGGTTAGTCACAGTTGAACGATTACTGATAAATCCATACTGGTACTGCGACAGTTGACTACAAACTGAAGAGTAAATTCGATTATATATAACAATCTCGAAGACCTTTGAAATATTACATAGAATTGAAATTGCTCGATAGTTTTCTATCATGTTTCTTTCTCCATTTTTAAAAACAGGGCATACCTTAGCTATCTTCCAGAACAAAGGGTATTCCTTTTTAGTGAAACATAAATTGAAAATAATCATTAATAGTTTTACAAAACCACCTGAGCAGTCTTTGATTAAAAATGAGGGAATTTTGTCTATACCAGCTGTCATTTTGTCTTTTAATTTTTTTATAGCTACTTTAATTTCTTTATCACTGACTGGGTATAAGTAAATGTGATTATTATGTAACACATTTGCATTATTAATACTAATTCCATTAGAAGGTTGGTACAGCTAGGTGGAAACCCCTGATAACGAAATTAAAAAACAGTTTATTGTGTTATAGTACCATAACACGCCTGAAGACTTTATCGCATAGTAAAACACGTGTAGCGGTTTTGTAACTTATCAAGTGAAAATTACACAAAATGATTTTCAATTACATTATAATCTAATTCGTATATCGGTAAATTTTATACTGCCGATTGTAATTTACGGCTAGTTATTTGATACAACCAGAATTTCATTTCTTAATCGCAAGTAGTGGCAAAAATGACATTCAAAAAATATTTCGAGCATCAATACAGAATATTATTAGTTTGAGTAGAATTGTTTGTTAAATTATTTTTGGAAGTCGATGATATTTTAGTGATGCATTTTTCATTGTCTTTGAATTATATGGTTTATTATAGTGTAGCCGCTGAAAAGATAGAATGATCACGTGAACGGCACGCACTCTTCGAATGTTCCTCTCCTTAATGTTACAAGTCCGATTTACACCACTCAATAAAAACGTCGCCGCGTCGTCCTCCCATCAACTCTTGGGATGCTTTTTTATAAGTGTTCATTATTACACCTTTTTCCTCTAAAGTTAAATGTCTTTTTTTTATCTTTTTCTTGGAGGTGAAAGAGAGTTTCCATCCCTATTATTTAATTAACGTAACACACGTAAATACAAAGCACAAATGAGTACAGTACAGTGTAAACAGTTCTTCATTTATTTCAGTTTAGAATGCGTGGCTATGCAGACATTTACTGTTCACGCGTCCTTGAATTCTATCTTTTGAACAGCCCGACTATAGTGTTTTAATGAATACAGAGTAGTCACGAACAATATTATCAAATTCTTACTGGAATACCTTGTATATATTGAATAGCTCTACTTGTTGAAGATCTTCAGCCCCTGAAAGATAACGACACGAACCTCAAGAAGGAAAAATACTAGATGCAGTAAACTTTTCGAAAGAATCGTTAAAAAATAAATGGTGTTTACTGATTCGGAAATTTATAGGTACTATGATCCGAGAGGTTAATTGGGAAGTTTCATAGAGTCGAAGTAACGACATTGATAAAATTATCGATAAGTTGGTGAGGGGAGTAACAGTAACGGTTTGTAATAAAACCTTGGGGTCAAAACCATAAACGACCCGTGCCGTTGATCTTTGATAACAAAACTAATTCCGAGGTCTGCAATGTTTCGTTCCTATCATTTTTCTGGAATTTTGTATGAAATAACGAATTTCCCACTGGTATCGGTTAGAAGACGGTAACAGGGAATATGCATAAAATTTAAATTTGTCTGAGACATCCTTTTCCCAAATCTTCATTATTGCCACATATTTGCGTATATTACGCTATAAGGTAGACACGATTAAATTTCCATAAAATTTATTGTCTTCGCCTGGAAGACAATAAATTTTATGGAAATTTAATCGTGTCTACCTTATAGCGTAATAACTATGGATTTCCATCAAGTAAAGGCCACCTCAGTCCAAAATATTTGCGTATAAGTTTAGAGAACGGAAACGGATTCAGTTTTCGAAACGTTGGCGATAAGGATTTTCATATATATATATATTGCTTGCTCTTGCTTGGTTGCTTCGTAAGGGGAGTGATTGACCAGGACGGTATGGACAGATATTCGTCTCACAGTTCTTGAGAATGAATTCAAAATGGAATTCGAAACGTCGAACAGATCAGAAGACACCTAACGGATAAAAACCCAGAAAAATTCATCTTGCATATCGAAGATCCGTGAAAACATCAATTTCTACATAATACCTGGATGGGCAGGATGCAGCCTCAATATCGGACTCAGTCGGATAATGACTGAGGAGAGTCATTATAAATACCAGTTTCCGTGGAGAACAGACAATTGAAGTCTTTGCTTGCTCTTGCTTGGTTGCTTCGTAAGGGGAGTGATTGACTAGGACGGTATGGACAGATATTCGTCTCACAGTTCTTGAGAATGAATTCAAAATGGAATTCGAAACGTCGAACAGATCAGAAGACACCTAACGGATAAAAACCCAGAAAAATTCATCTTGCATATCGAAGATCCGTGAAAACATCAATTTCTACATATATATATATTTATATATACATATATGTTCTTATTCTTTTTTTGATAGGCAAAATTTGAGATATTCGAAAAGTTGCTGACTAGTTGGATATGTTCTATACAGAAAGAACTGTTTTTCAATAGACGCAGCAACTTTTCGGGGTAGAATAAAATTCTTATTTTTTCAGATTGTGGTAGGTTACAAACCCAAAAAACTACGGATCAAATAATATTGATCCACCACAAAATAATGACGTTCAAACAGTAACCAGAAGATATTTTTTATTTGGTCATTATTTGAACTTATAAAATATTATATGAAAGTGAAGAATAAGGGGGGGACATTCATAGTCACGAAACGCGTCACTGCTGGTTGAAAGGGGATGTCACGTCAGAACACACAAAATGATAGCATATTCTGCATCAGATGTTGATTTAACGTGAGCAGAGATCAACGGAGTGAAAGCTGCAAGGTGATTATTATGTTATATGATATATTATATTATAGTCCATAACATAGATTTGTACCATAAATACACAACAGTTTGAAATACACCAAAACATAATCTATACATAAATTGTCATTGAAATCGCAACAAAACTCCTACTTCACTTCTTTATTATAAGCATGTATACATTATATTACATAATTGAGGTTCATTCGATATTGTATATTACGTAACGAGGGGACTTAGGACCAACTACGAACAAGCAAAAAATTGTGAGCACTTCTGTCCAATTGAACACAGGTTTCAAAATATTGTGCATATTCACATTTATTACGTGAAGTCTGAAATCATCACATACATATCATTTTATGCCTAATTATAATAAATGACTTCGTTTCATTTTCTTTGTGTTATTTTTTCCATTAACAAAGATGGCTAGTGAATAAGTCGTGTTCCGTTACGTATATGTGGTCAATCAACACTCATCTCGGCTGGATGGGTGACCTGATACTTGGATAGACTTTCACTTCTTATCCTTGCTCGTGGCAGGACTCACACCTTAGAAGGTAAGACCTCGTTAATCTTCATTTCACACAAACTTCGAATTTTAAGATTTACCGTTCGTAGTGACATAAATTCATAGATCTGAAACTCTTTTACACGAATCAAGATCCAGTCAGAATAAATTAGTACAAACTTTCATTAAACTTCTTAATATGATTGCAAATTCGAATTAACTGGAAATTACAGTGTGAAATTGTATCGTCGATTGCCGTCTATTATAATTATTTATCTGGAATCCGAAAATGTACCTATCCATTTATCATGACAAATCCATTTCTAAGAACCTAATTGGAGAACACAGATGAGAGATAGCAAACGATAAACTCCATCTATTTCCAAAACAAAATCTAAAAATATTCAGTTGTAACTTATCGAAACCCGTCTTAATACGGAGTAAATCGTAATGATGCTTGAATAATTAAAAATAAAGATAAGGACGTATCCAAACAAGCTGCTGTATTGTGGCAAGCAGCCATAAAACCTTGCCCTATTCACATTTGTTGACGGTATCTCATTTTGTATTACAAGGGGAAGACTTATGAATGCACTGATTCTGTGCCCAGAATATCAATTTTACTTTTTGTGGTAATATCGTTTTTGAAATGAACAGAGTTTTTCTGGTTCTATAGTTTGAACTAATTGATTGTTTTTACATTCATACGATATTTTCACAAATATTTACAAGGAATGAACAATTGACTCGTCCCGAAAAAAGTTCGATGGTGAGAAGCGGTTTATTGCGAACATTTTGACAGACTTACAGTGTATATTCCTTGCTGTCATATACTAATTTTGAAATTATACCTCATCACTTTCCTCGCTTATCTAATAACAATCTTTGTTATCAATCCTCTACTTTGGATAAAAATGCCAAATTGTTCATATTTAATACTGTATGATTTAATTTCATTCTTTATAACTATTTTCTCCATATAGTTTATAATTTTTATTGAATTTTCGCTCAAATTTGTTGATTTTTTTGGTGCAAAATTGGAACAACATGGACAACTCCTTTTCCTGGAAGTACTCTTAAAAATTTTATTTCACACACTTAGGAATTTCACAGGAATTTGTCACTTTTGCAAGGTTTCGTGCTTCTAGAAAATTACAAATTGGAGAGGGTATCTGTGGAATGAACATACTGAAAATAGTATCTACAAACTATTATGAGGTAATATTAATAAAAAAAAAATTCAGTGTGATGGTATGAGCTCAAAGTATAATATAATTTGTTGATGAAAAAAAACTTTCTGATTCTTGGGTGTTTTCCGGGTTTGATGGCCGTGGTCCACAGGTTTTTATTCCTGATGTTTCGCCTACGACTATGGTAGGCATTATCAAAGTCTGTGAGGTAACGGACGCAATGATCTCGTTCTCACAGTAGATACTATCTACTGTGAGAACGTTACCTCACAGACTTTGATAATGCCTACCATAGTCGTAGGCGAAACGTCAGGAATAAAAACCTGTGGACCACGGCCATCAAACCCGGAAAACACCCAAGAATCAGTCACCTCCGGCCGTGAAAGTTTACGTTCTTTGAAAAAACTTTCTGTTTGAAATTTAGGGTGATTTTTTCAAAAAGGTAATTTTTAAGTTCTTCTTCCCCGAGTCAATGCAAAAAATGATACAGAACTTCTAAAAAAGAAGTACTGAGCAAGCACTCTCTGTTGATATGTGTATATCATTCACAGAAATTTGATGCTATTATTTGTTGTTACTTTTTTTATAGAAGTTCCGTACTCTTATCGCATCGCCTTCGACTAGTAATAGCCAAAAACACTTCTTCAGAACTTCTTTCCCTCCACCATAATAATCATGTTGGTGAATTTTTTTTTTGATCAAATTTGCATATTTTGACGGAATCCCAGCATTTGTTCTGAAGGTATGTGCCCCCGAATTGACACCAGTACTTTGCGAATTATTCAACCTTTCATATAACCTAGGGATTTTTCCTGAGACCTGGAGGACAGCAAGAGTTCAGCCAGTTTCTAAAAAAGGGATGAAAACTTTACCTTGTAATTATAGACCAACTGCATTGCTTTCTATCATTTCCAAAGTCATGGGAAAAGCAATCAATATGAAGCTCATCAAATATCTAGAGAAATCAGGAATAATTAATGATCGACAATGCGGATTTCGCCATCAAAGATCAACCAGTGACTTATTGACTTATGTTTCTTATATTTGGCAGCATTCAATCGGGAAGTTCGGAGAAACGATAGCTGTTGCACCTGATATTTCAAAAGCGTTCGATCGAGTTTGGCATCGGGGTCTCCTTTCTAAGCTGCCGTCTTATGGTTTGTCTCCTCAGTTGTGTGCTTTGTTGAAGCGTTTTTTGTCTGATAGGTCTCTGTATGTGATTGTTGATGGAGTATCATCTGATATTCTCCTAATAAATGCAGGTGTTCCACAGGGTTCAGTTCTGGCGCCCACTTTGTTTCTGCTTCATATAATTGATTTGCTCGAGAAAACATCTTGTTCAATACATAGTTTTGCGGGCGACAGTACTCTTCAAACCAGTTTTTTTTCCAGAGTCCGCATACCAGCTCGAGAAACAAAAATTCAAAGAAACATTCACGTCAATAAAATTAACGACGACTTGGTAAAAATAATAGAATGGGGTGACATGAACTTGGTGGAATTTAATGCTATAAAACCCAGGCATGTCTCTTCTCAAGGAAAGCCGATCTACCATCACCAAATATTCAGATGTCAGGAGTAACTATTCCTACAAAATCAAGTATCTCGATGCTAGGAATAACGATCAGTGATAATCTCTCATGGGAAAATCATGTGAGATCGATCGCTAAAAGTGCTTCCCAGAAACTTGGATTTCTATTTCGTGCGAGGAATACTTCACTTCTCGTCAGCTTCTAATGATCTACAAGGCTCAGATACGACCTGTCATGGAATACAGTTCACATGTGTGGAGTTCGGCACCAAAACATTCATTGAGGCTTCTCGATTCTATTCAGATAAAGGCAATTTGTCTTGTTGGTGATTCTTCGCTCACAGACTCGCTCACTTCATTGTAACATCGTAGAAGGGTCGGAGACTTGTCTCTCTTCTATAGATACTTTCACGGTCGATGCTCTTTCGAATAGTTATCAGTTGTTTTCCCCTTGGCAATATCTACACGGATGACTCGACGAGTACAGAATGCCCTCCCCTTTGCTGTGAATTTGGAAACCTTTCGAACCTCTCTTGCTCAGGGGTCTTTTCTTAATAGAACAGCTGAGCTTTGGAACTGCTTGCCGAAAAAGGTTTTTCTGAGGCTCACAAACTTCAGAAATTCAAAGTTAATGTTAATTCGTAACTCCTGTCTCTTGATTCACGCGGTGTTCTTTGAACATTACAGGGCTTCCCTTTCGTGTGAATCTGCATATAAAAAAAATCCCGATACACGATACAGAAATATGAAATTTGACTGTTGTATGTGCCCTAAGACAATGCACCAGCTTCTACGAAGCATTGAACTTTTTTGGAATATCTGAAATAGAAAAATTTTCCATAAGATGCTGACTCTTGGCGGACCCTGTATATACTCCTGAAAGTGCTCGATTGAATCATCTCTCGAACAATTCTTTCGTGCTCGATTGCTTTTTACTGAATTTCTGTGCAAAAAAACTTCATCTTGAATTTGTCGAATTCTTTTTTCCCTACTTTGAGGATAGACTAGTGCCTTCGAATGAACATATCTGCCCTTAAGAGAAAAAAAAGGACAAAAGGAATGATACCTTTTTTAATGGCTACTTCTGAGCTAGCTATATTTGGAGTGTATACCGAATCTCTATCATAATACTCCATAATTTTTTATGGTAGAATGAATCCTGGAAAGCCTCTCAGTATTTTCTTTTCTCTCGCATTCCGACAGAGCTACAATATGGAAATATCTCGCGTAACTGCGAAATCACATTATGGCGGAGCGTTGGATTTAAATCATGTTTTCTTCGTACGTGCGTACAAAAAAATTTAATTACCGAAAAAAATTACGATCGACGTCGGGATATGTATATGGAATAATATTTTACGTAGGTTCCATGGACAAATGATCATTATATGTTAATATCACAGTAGAAACAAAAACTTTTCAACCTTTCTCACTTTTTTTTTGAAAATCACAGAAACAGAACTTCTTTGAAACGACACTAACTAATAATGATGAATATTCCCCAAACCCGACAGAAGTAATTAACACTCCAGACTACCTGCATCAATATAAATACGCCTTAAGAAATCGAAACGTTTAGTCATCGGAAATGAGTAAGCCTCTGAAGAAGCTGGCCACTCGCGTAAGCGAAACGTTAGGAAGAAACTCCAAAGAACGACGGCCTTCAAGCCCGAAGAAAAGTAGTTATACTGACACTAAAAACGAGTTAACTTTTTCTGGCAGCTGGTGAAAACCCGAACACCCCTAACGATTCATGGGATTATGAATATATCATTTACGAACATACAAGAAAAATAAGAGTCTGGAATTTTTGCTCTACATGGCTGATTTACAGATGTACATTAGTACATAATGCACAATCAACGTGCTGCATGAAGAATATAAGAGGCACAAGGAAATGATAAAATAGTTTGAAGAAACAGATCACAAACGAACTTACAACCTACAAAATCTACTGTCTCATTGTATTCATTCAGTATTCATTGCGATTAATTAGTGCTATCATCTAACAGAATTTGAGAGGGCTTTACAACATAATCTCGTTTACTAAATTTGTATGGGTATAGTCGAAGCAAACGATAAAGTGCCCAATTGAAATTGGCGGTACTCTCAATGGTAATAAAAAGAGTCGTTAAAATGAACGGACTGGGAACTAGTCCACGTGGGCTGTCGAATTGACGTTTCGCATTGGATGATGTCCCCTCACGGATTTCACGATTTGTTGAAGAAATAAAATTGAATTGGAATTATTTTCACGGTAACTGGATCGCGATTTGGTGTTGAAATTTTAGAATGATTCTGTTTTATTTCATAGGTCCCTGGTTATAATTATTTCGAAATTTTTCTTAATCTGTTTGAAATGTGGCGTCCTTGGATAAGTAATGCCATTGAAAATGAAGAGTGATAACGATGCTGAGTTTGTTTAGTGCACTATAAGTTTGGTATCGGGACAAACAGTTTATTAATAAAAACAACATCAGATTTGAGTGGAATCTTATATGTGGAATATTTTGATGTTAATTTTGTTTCCAACCATTCCCAATCCATTGCCCACTTCCCTGAGCCACCACCTCCCAGTTCTTTCTTATAAACCTTATCGTTATTGTGAAATAATTATTGATTTATAAAATGCATTAGCTACCGTAAAAAGGAGAACTGTCAGAAGGAAGGTTGCACTATACCGTTTATTTCGACTATACGTGTATTTTAAATAACTGTATTTCAGATTGATCATGAAAACATACTTGTTTTTCCATGTGGGAAAGTTAAATGCTTCACGGAGCTTCAAGGAGCTCACAATGAGAGGATTATTTAAAATTTTCGTTTGTTACATTCGATTGTAAATGGCAAAACGTATTCCAATTTTCAGAGCTGATACTTGATTCCCTCGCCCCCTCCTTCTTATTGTTCTTACACTTTCCGGAAACCGAAGACAAAAAAATATTTGTCGAAAATTGACAGATTTCCGGAAATTGGCGATCTTATGAAAGTATCCATGTAAATTCCGAATATTCAAACATAGACGTTTCCCATTTTTCTATCTGAAGCAAAAAACGTCGTCAGAGGGATAATTTTCCGACAGAAACCTGCAAAGCCTGCGACGCGACGTGACGAAGACGACAGCAGGAATATTTTTCTCGATTGAATGTTGGAAAAAAAAATCTGTTCCATTCGCTATTCCACACATATCCGTTCTCTTGGGTGTCGGCGGTTTTTGGAAGGATCAAGTGGAATAACTTCTGGGTTTCAAAGGCAGGATTGATGAATATATAAGTGACCCCAGTGAAATGGAGTCTGGAAGTTGAATCCACAAAGAGCAATTGGTTTATACAGTTCGGCTCTTTGTTGACAATATATATGTATGTATATATATATATATATATATATACATATATATATATATACATATATATATATATATATATATATATATATATATATATATATATATATATATATATTAGCATAATTTGGATACTTAATAGAGACGAATAATTGATACTGATGAAGTATCACAGACATACCACTAATATCTGTTCTTTGAATTGATCAATTCTCATCATGTATACTTTGAAAAAGTTTACGAGATAAAATACTCAATGCTCATGTTAAGTTTGGATTTAAATAACATAGAAGAGAAGACTAGAAGCTTCAAAGAACGATATAATTAAAAATTCATTGGATATCTCTCATGCCCAGTATATTAGGAAAATGTGGTTCACTCAACGCATAATGGATCATATTTCTTAGCACTGTTTAAAAGTCATTATTTGTAATGGTAAAATATTTTCTTAGTAGTTTTCTGAAAAAATGAGAATCAACATTGGAATCTATACAAGTGTAGAAGGGTGGACTTTTATCTACCCCGACAAGTTGCAGCGTTAATTAAAAAACAGTTCCTTTTGGATAGAAAAAATCCAATTACTGAGCAACTTCTTAGCAGGTATTCAGTCTGTATTCTTTTTGAAGAAAGAATTCTTCCTTACTTATCAAGGCTGAAAAATAAAAATATCTTAATGTAAAGAATGGTAAACTTACAGTAAATAGAGTTATATAAAAGAATATATGAATGAAAAAAGTGTAATACTTAGGGACATGATATAAATAATATTGTCATATTGACATACATGAACGTGAAATTTTTGATCGTTTCATTTTGTTTCTATAAATATAGTGTTAATAATGTACTTTAAAATTTAACTGCTAGATTCATAACTTGATAATGATTCAGTATTACTTTGTTAGAAGAAATGAATATATTTTACTCAATTGAGAAACGATCAAAAATTTCACGTTCATGTATGTCAGTATGACAGTATTATTTATAACTTGTACCTAAGTTTCACACTTTATTTATTTATATATTCGTTTATTCAACTCTAGAGCAACCTTTTCGATTATGTGAAACACTTGTCCTACAGAATTTTTACGAATATTTCCATCGCATGTTGAAAATCCCATATGAAGCGGGACATTTTCGATCAATTACAGCGATAAATTCCCGGCGGGACATTTTCGGGCTGGTAAATACCCGGTAGGTGTCGAAAAATACCCGCTTGTTCCGTGTATCTATAGAAACGATTGTTAAAATGTACATTTGTCATCTTGACAGGCATAAATACTGAATTTTAAACGTCGTTGTTTAGACTCCGGAAATATTCTACCGAATTACACTGGTGCATCAAAATAAACCTGATAATTTTCCATTCAAGCATGTTGTCAGTAAAAAAACTGCATTCGGTTATTTTCATATTTTGCTAAATATGAAAATAAACTCATGCAGTTTTTAGACAACATGCTTTCATGGAAAACTATCGGTAATTTTGAAGCACTTGTGTAATTACTCCCGATAAGTTGACCATGACGTCAGAGTATAAAATTTTGCGACGTTGTCACGTTCATTTGCCTTTCCTTCTTTCAAAGGGCTATTAACTGAATAGTGCTGTGCTAATAATCAAGTTATCAAATTAGATATGAATGGGTCACATCTTTAAGATTGAAGGGAAGACTGAAACAGACGCAGTTCTTCAAATGCTCGAACATAGACATCTAAAATCAACTTTTTGTTCAAATAAAATAAGGATTAAGATTGAACATGTATAAATTGCCCCTTATACTTATGTCTCCCATAGCAGAAAGTGAAAGCAATGAACATCTATTTGCACATTCTCATTGGAAATACAGTAACAAGGATGTTACCATTTCTTGCAATTTGCTGGTTCAATAATTGAAATTACTGTTTTTTTCGAGAGAATTGAATGCAAAATTGTTAAAAAAAATATCCAAAATCAAATGTCGAAAGTGAAGAGTCCAACGACTCGTGGCAACACCACGAGTTTTTGCCAATCTGCAAACATTCAATATTTTTCTAGCAATCACTATTAAATCTCATTCACTGTAGTAATTTTGGAGTTATTTTGTTGGAAATACAAATAAGTAGGACTGATGACATTCTAAACGTATGGAAAAATAAGTAGGGAGTGACGGGGTCTCACATTCCAACGTGCGATCCCAAATGAATAAACCGTTCATCACATCAATCTAACCTAAAAAACCTATAACCACCGGTACTAGTACAACATTACCGATGCGAGAAGAGGTGTCTACTACTGAGGAATAATTAAAATAATAGTTTTCTATTGGATATCGTCGGCACACGCCGAACAATCACGGCGCCTCCGCATCGAAGTAGGCACAAATAAATAACACAAACAAACGACTATGACATCAATGATTCGGAAGCGTGCTAGTTATCGCTCGAAAGGCGGTGGTGGGGGAATGGAGAGAGAGAGGTAGGAACTTTGGAGCGCCACTGGAAGCGCGTTCGTAGATAGTTTTGGCGTTCCTTTCGAAAGCTCGACGCTTTTGTAAAAGCTCCGCACCATCGCGACGACTGGCGTCGAAGATCCGGAAAAGTTTTATCATCGCGCGAAATCTTGTCGTCTTCAGCCACCGTGCAGGGCAAAGTTAAGCTTATTTGAACTTTTGGAAAGTTTGGACTCTTCAGTTTATATTTCGTGTTCGGTTACAAAAAAAAAGACTTGTGAATTTCGGAAAAATGTTGGTGTTTGTGGTTCTTCATCTGGATGTACTGGTTTCCTCTGCTGTCGCTTGATTCGAAGTGAAAATGGCGCGAAGAAAGGAAGCGAGAAAGAGAGCGATAGATAAAGGAGATGGTGAGTTGATATTACATTTTTCTACATTAGAAATGAAAAGTGTGTCTTTAAAAAACAGCCGTAGATGTTAGAAAGCCTCACGCTTCATATCCATGATGTTTTATTTTTGGTAACCATTTACGAAACGTTTTTTTAGTGGAACTTCTCGATATTGATATAGATGTCGAAACTCTTCTTTCCATAATCTGTTATGAAATGAATACTTATTATAACTTGGTTATGAAAAGTAAAACAAAAGCGTCCGTCGTCCAATAAAATCACGTATCTCTCGTATGTTCATTGAAGTGAAAAAAATATTCAGGACATTCATTTGTTGGTGATGTATCAAAATAGTAAGATTATACAATTTTCTCAACCTAACGAAAGCTGAACTTTCGATATCTCAATTTGGATTATAACTCAACTAGCCTACCCGTGCTCATTTCGTTGGGCTTTAATTATTTGTGTGATGCAATTATATTGTACTGTTTTATCAGGTTCATCATGCAGAAGGCTCTGCCTTCTGGAGCGCACTGGAGAGTGTTTGAAGTCGAAAATGTTTTAAACCCTTTTTTACCCAGTTATGCGATAAGTTCCCATCGGATACAAAAAAAGAACACACCGTCCAAGTTTCAAGTCTCTCCGATCAGCAGTTCAGACTATACGTGGATTCACCCCCAAAATATTACCTTTCCACCCCTTCGAAACCTTTTAAGGCCATCTATCCTGTTGAAGAATGTTTATTTGAAATTTGAAGGTAGATTGAAGTACGTTTTCCCATAAAAACTTTGACTCCGTTTTTCACCCTCTTAGGGATAGAATATCGGAAAACGTCATAATGAGAACAGACCTTTCAAGTTTCAGATCTCTACGAGGATCTCTACGATCAGTGGTTTGGGCTGTACGTTGATTCACCCCCAAAATAACTTTCCACCCATTTTCAACCTCGTTAGTCCATAAATTCCAATGAAATAGGAAACATGTCTTCCATCAATTCTGTTTAAGAATGATTATGCAAAATCTGAAGAAGATTTGATCAAGGAATCACGTTGTCTCATACAAATTTTCCTCGTTTTTCACATCCTGAAGGGTGGAATTTCGGAAACCCCATCTTATCGGATGCCTAAGTCATACAAAGAAGACACCATCCAATTATAAAGTAACCAAAAAACCTTTGTAGTGATTCAAGTATGTTTTTTGTAGAACTGATATTGACCAACATTTTTGGTTTTAACGAGTCTACTATCAACTTAAACAATTTCAGAACAAAGAAATGTCTGTGCAACTGCTTGGAACTGTGCTGGACACGATTTCCGTCGAAAGGTAAACAAACCTATCATGTTCGTCTACGCCGAACCATTTAGTCAGCGCACACCGTTAAAGCCTCACATCTCGACTGATTTTCTCCGACTTGCTTTACGTAATATACTATTATTTCTCACTGAATTTTTGTTGAATCATAGTGAATTGTAGCCTATATCACCCCTGAATAGTATAGATTTCTGATAGTGAAAGAATTTTCATAATCGGATTAGTATTTTCGAAAATAACCCCCTACAAACAAATATACAAACAAACAAACAAAATCAGAAACTCGATCAGAAACGAACCTTTTATTATATTAGTATCGATAACATGTTTCCTAGTCTATGAAATTTTGATGTGAACAAGATTCATTTATGCTATGCGTCAAGCACCTACCACTTCGAATACCATTGCACCTACAAATATTTTATTTTCAAAACGTAACACATAAACCACTTGCTGTTCTTTCGGAAAAACCCCAACTTTGTCTCTATATTGGAATAATTTTAGTATCTGTAATCTCAGTTGACTTCCTCTCCTCTCTAAGTATTGTATGATGACATATCAGTGTTGATTTTTTTTTATTTTCCCTTCTGAAATAGACAAGCACAGTCTGTTTTTCTTCCATTTTGCACTTCCCATAAGCGATAATCACACATTTTTATAGACTTCGGATGTAATATATAGAAGTAGAAATATTTATTTCACTATAGTATACAACGTAATAGTAGAACGTCAAAAACAACACAGATGAAATGTAAGACACAGTAAATAAACATAAAAATAGAGTATGTTTAGGTTTGAACATTAAAGTATGGAGTGTCCATTACTTTGCTTCAAATTCATTCTTGTGTAAAACAAGATACTCACTGACACTATGAAAACAATGTTTCAATAGAAACGTTTTGATTTGAATCCAAACGGTACCGATAAGTTTTCCGAATTCGATTGTTTGGAATAAATTATTCGAATTCAAACGCTTCAGTTATTCGAATAAATAATTGATGGCAGCAAATAAATTTTGGTTGAAAGTTTCTTTCTTAACCTAGTTCTTTTCACTTTTCATTGGAGGTTAACTTGTGTTTCGAGACGCTGAACACGAATACGAAGCCAAAAACAAGCCCTTTTCATTCGTTCCGAAGTTGTGGCCCTTCGAAGTTCGAAGAAGAGTAATTATTATTTCGTTTTTTTTGCACAAAAGAAACAGCCAGAAACACGTTTTTATTCGTCAGTTCCACCTCCTTCACAATCAACAGAATTAAAAGTAACGATGAAAACGTGTGAAGTACGTGAAATGAAACGAACAAAAGTAATGGAATATAATTGAATATTGATTTTATCGGAACTTCCAAACGCATTCAAATACTTCGAATAGAAGTAGCAAACTGTCGAATTTGTCTGTAAGGGTTAGCTTTCTGTAAGGTGGCCTGTCTACACGAATTTTCTATACTAATAATTCTATTGGTGAATGAAATATCTCGGCAGAGTTCAGCCAATGAGACCGTCGGTATCGAAATTTTTCGTGAGCTGTCGCTTGATTGGAATTAAAGCTTTAAAAAATTTAAGCTCTCACTTTGATTCCAAGATCGAGAGGAATGGACTGATCAAAAGCATATCAGTCAACACACCAGGGTTTTTATGCATCATGATTCTAAAAATTTACCTGCACCCAATATATAACGTACCTAGAGGCTAATAAAGCGTTTTTTTGTCGTCTCATCCATATCATTCCGTAAACCATCTTCGACCACTTGACCTATTTTATTTTCCCTTTCAGTAGACATTCATTTTCAGTCGAAATTTTTTAATTCATCAAAGTCAACATTAATACGTGATATTTTTTGGATGGAGGACGATTTTACCAGAATTATTTCCATCAAAATTAATAACCATTTTGTATAACTCACGCATATTGATATCTGCAACTCTATGGCAACTTCTCGTTGATTAAGATTAGGACTTGGATGTTGTTCGAAAATTAAAAACCGTAAAATGTTGTGAGCGACTGTTACAGTTTTTAGTGGTTTTTTAAACTTTTTATGTTCCAATCATCATATGTGCTTGATAAACATTAGTGATAATTTAAGTTATTTTTTAAAATTACAAAGTAATATAGTAGCGCCATTTTGACCAACACTTCACCTTATAAGACAATACTTTGATATTGTTTCACTTCTCACCAGGGGGCGTATCGCTAATTATGAAATCCCAATACAAAATTACACATTTCATCCATTCAACGCGACAAAAAACAAAATCGAAATAAGTTCTAGAACTGTGATTACTCTAAAATGTGGACCACGATGAAGAACCTACAATTAACGTCAAATAGTAGAATGTCTAGCAACCATGAAATACCAGAAAATATGTCTGAAGTATTTGAAATTAAATTCTGTTAACTCTATCCCTATAATGATACCTGATTCTGTAGTAATATCACCTTATGGAAATCATATACATGCCAAAGTCATTTCGCATTCACATTTCAAGGCAGAAGGGGAACCTGAATTTTTAGACCATTGAAAATCTCAATAGTAAAGCTACAGGCTTGGATGAGTATACGAATTTGCATTCATTATATTCTGCCTGTTCTAACACGTATTCAACTAGTGTTTGTGACATACGATATTTGCTACCGTTTGGAAAAGAGCAAGAATAGTACCCTTACTTATCTTAAGTATCTTACCAACAATATTGAAGAAAAAATCAATAAAAAAATTGTTGAAGTTTTTTGTTGGAAAATTTTGTCACATTACATACTTATTTTTAAAAACACTACAATTTCATTACATACAATACTGTTGACAGGCTTGACTCTTTGTTTGGATTCAAAAGCTATTTCGATATGACACGCATATTCATATTCGCTGATAGATGTGTAGATGCTTCTTGCCTCCTTTTTTTTATATGTAGGTACAGAACTGAATGGATAATATTTGTTGGTTTACACGATAAAATTTTAAAAACCGAAAAGCTAAATCAAGGAAGTATTTTACAGCAGTCACTAGTGAATAATGGGTATTATTAAGGTTGAGCAAACAGACCTATTATAGGGATATCATAAAATAGTCGTGGATTGATAAAATTATTCCTATCAATCAGTCAGGATTTAAGACGAATCACTCTTGAAAATTACCGATTATATTCTCAGGGAAAATGACATCGGTAAGATCACTATTTTAGCTCAGCTTTCGATACTCTGAATCACCAGATATTGCAGGCAATATTCAAGTTTGTGGGTCTCTCAATAAATGCTAACAATCTCATCATGGATTTTAATAAAAAGTGTTGGTGTCCCACAGGGCTCAACTCTTGGTCCGCTCTTCTTTGATCTTTACATCTTAGATTTTACTAGGATGCTCGCATCCTGTAACCATCACCCAGTTGTATATATCATTCTATCCAATAAGCGAATGCAGTTTCTACTCTGCAGTACGATCTCAACAACTCATTTACATACTTTCCGTAGCATTGCTTGCCTTTGAGTACGAAAAAATCCACGGCGATTTTATTTGGAATAAGAGCAGATAGCCTGAAGGTTTTCAACTCAATCAGAGAACACCAAATACAAATCAACCTAAAACTAATTGATTTGGTGGGATCTGTTAAGAACTTGGGGGTGTATTTGAATCAAGACTTGAGATTAACTTAACTTGTATCCGTTTGCTTACAGCGAGCATATGCCAGCATCAAACTCATTCACCAAATGCGTCATCTACTAACTAGATATGTCAAAATACCCCTATGTGAAACATTGGTATCAACGGAATTAAATTATTGTGATATCTTACACAATAACTGTTTTAACAGTTTTGATGAAAATAGGATTTGAAAAATTCAAAATTCCTGTATAAGTTTAATCATTGGCATCATTGGCATCCATCTTTCGGCAATTGTACTTCATAAACTATTAGATTTTCTGTGTGTATATCTACATCTTTAGGTTAGGTGAAAGCCAGTTTTTCTGTTTTACATCTGAATGAACTGAACTTCGCCTAGTTTTCCTGCTGTTGTTTTGAACGATATATTTGGTAACTAATGAAGACCCTTTTCATCATTAACTGATTACATAAATAGCTACTTTAGCTATATATTGTCAAACTTTTCAGTTAATAACGGTTTGGTTCTGTCATTTTGATATTCTCTGATTCTGAAATATCTGATTCCTGTATTTCGTCACAATGGCGTTGGTATATAAGTGGGAATGCTCTGGCAAGATTTACCCTAACATAACATATCTATTTCGTGTTGTGATCTATCAAGGTAGTTATTTGAATTTCCGTAAAAAAATAAGTGACTTCAGCAAAGTATTTTTTGGCTGCTGATTATGAATGTCCAGAATTTTGCTTTAGATTGCTACGATCACCAAGGTAATTCAAATTCAGTTTTGGCATGAAATTTTGAGGCAATTCGCTCTAGGAGGATCGATCATAAGTGGGAGTTCCATAATTGTTTATTGGTTATGCCGAAATAAACGACCTAATATGATTCTCAATTAGATTTTGAGTAAAATTAAGATTTGAAGAAAAACCCTGTACTAGACAGTTCATAAAAACGCTCCAAGTGTTCTTTTTGAAAGTTTCGGAAATCAAACCCGTATCCGCTCTCAAAACTTATTCACGAATTCTTTTCCTCCCATACTCGTTGTTGACAATCTGCCCAAGTTCTGAGATTCGACATAACTTGACTTTCGAGAGGTAGTAGGCAAGTGCAATTCATAACAAGTGAACTCATGGAGAAGTTTCTCACTCATTGGATGTGTCCTATTCAAAACGAACTGTTTTAAAATTGAGGCAGCATCTTTTCTTATACACAACTGTCCTTCTACACTTGCATAGATTCCAATGTTAATTCTATTTATTTTTCAGATTGTGGTAGGTTGAAAACTCTTTGCAGAGATCAATTTGCACTAGACGCGCGTTTCGCTAATAAGATTAGCATCTTCTTTGTCCTGAATATACTAACCTTATTAGTGAAACGCTCGCCAAGTGCAAATAATATCAGGTCCGTGTTAGGGTTAATGATCTCAACAAAAAGTTTTCAACTTTCATTTGTGGTAGGCTAACAACCCAAAGAACTACGAAAAACAAATTAATATAGAAATAATGAGCTCTGCAGAGTGAGTCGATGGTGTAATCTCAACACTCTCAAACTAAATAGTGAAAAGATAAAATGTCTCTTACTGAGTAATAAAACCGATTATGATGAAATAAAAAATGGAGGAATTAGTATAAAGATTGCAAATGAGGATATTGAATGTGTAACAGTGGTGAAGTATTTGGGAGTATTGATTGACCAAGGACTAACATTCAAAGAACATGTTTTGAAAGTGATAAAAACTGTCACCAATAATGTCAATTTTCTGGTGAGAGTATCACCAAGCCTATCTAGATGGTCTAAAATTACAATTTACAACATATTAGTTTCACCACATCTTACTTTTTGTTCTTCAATACTATTTACTGCGAATAAAAACGAGTTGGATCGACTCCAAAAGCAACAAAATAGAGCCATGAGAGTCATACTGGAGGTACCAAGAGACACACCGATAGTCAACATGCTGAGAGAATTGAAATGGATGTCGTTAAAAGACCATGTGTACTACCATACAATGGTACTGATATATTAGATGCATCATCATCTATATCCGGACTACTTGAGCAGAAAAATAACTTATAATGAAAATTATCGTAATTATAATACCAGAACCAACAGAAATATCCATGTAGGGACCAAAAATAAGAAATGTACTGAAAAATCGATTTATCATGCAGGAATGTTGGCTTTCAATAATTTGGATGATGGTATCAAGGATTGTAATTCGATAGTTCAATTGAGAGTTGAAAATGCACATAATGGGCGAATGATTTTCTTATTATTTTTGGGTTTAATTATTCAAGGTTTCAAAATTGTAGTATTTATTATTTTGTATCCGTATCAATACTTGTGTCTTACCCTCGTTACCTACTTTATGTCGATATTTTATATATAAGTAATTGAATTTTATTATTTGTGAGTGTGACCATTTATTTATATTTTTCATCCATTGTTTAAATATTTTGACATTAGCCTAATGTTAGTTAGGATGAAACATTGTATATTAGCCTATGCTGTGCTAGACAAAGGAATAAATAGAATGGCATTTCCTCCCCTTAACAAGCGAAACACTGACATGCCTGAGAGTATTACAAATGTAATACTCGCCTCATTATTCTCCTAATGAATATCATAATAGCTACACAAGCGCACATTTCCTCTGAAGAGAAACTAGAATGTTATTGCTCGAGGAAAACGGGGTTGGAAAAACATTTTCGTCCTCACGTCTTGCTGCTGATGGAATTGATTTATTCAAATTAAATATGCAAATAGTGTATTTGAATTTGTAAAATTAGTTGGTTTGGAACTCTTTGCCAAAAGAGGTGTTTCCTGAGGCACACAAACTTCAAAAATTCAAAGTGAATGTTAATTCGTATCTCCTATCGCTTGAGTCACGTGGTGTTCTTTGAACATTACAGGGCCCCCCTTTCGTGGGAATCTGTATAAAAAAAGATTCCTGTGATATTTTCACTGTAATGGGGTTCAAGAAACCACGTGTTTCGCTTTACGATATATCCTTTAAGTCCCCACGATAATTTTAAAATTGCTGTTTATATTATTCTGAAATAATTTTAATTACCTATTTTAACAAGAATAGTAGTTTGTACAACAAGAGTGGATATGGCCAATATCCATTCGAGTTGTACAGTTCATTTTTTTTTACCAGCTAAATATTCCTAAACTCTCTTTCGAGTATCATAATGCTAATCAATTTTAGGTGTAGGGTATTTTTTCGACATTCATGAAGAACCAAAGGAAAGAAACTTTTTTAACTTCAATATTAGTGACGTCAAATTGAAAAAAGTACAAAAAAATTGGTTTTGGTGAGACTCGAACCAAGATTATAAAGTAGATCGTCTCAGAGGACTAACACTCAAACCAACAGGCCACTTGGACTGTATAATGTCTGTTTATTAATTATGTTATTGGTGTGAAGAGTAGATGTAAGTCCTTCAATTCCCCAAAAAAAAAACAACACTTGTGACATTTATTCATGCTTTAATTAAAAAACTTGGTTTTCGAGTTTGTAGGTAGACAGATCTGAATTATGACTTTTCTAGAATGTTGTTCCTGGAAACCAAGTATTTTGTTCTCTGATTGGTGGAATTCATATCATACCTTGTGTGGATATGAAATCATACCGATTCAGTTGACTGGAATCACCTACTTATCCGTTTAAAGAACTATAAAGAAATCAAAATATTTATTCAATTGTGAGAGAAGAAAAAATAAATTTTACTTTCTTCAAATCCACCGTTCGTTCAAATATTAGATGAATCCCACACTAACACATGTTGGATGTAATCCAATGCCCTTCGTGGTATTAGCCAGGGGAGTAGTTGTTTTTTAATAGGTGTTAGTCCGTCAACCTACAGTGTAGGTGAGTTGAGGCTGGACTGAACAAATTGTTCATTTTTAGAATATTTGATTTAAAGCCACTCTTCAAGCATCCCCGTGAATATTTGTTTTATTCAAATATTAGAGTCGTTTTCGATTCCTCGAACTGAATATTTGATTGAGTTTGGAGAACTCCAAGGAAATTCCTTGTTGAAGGAAGTTGCGGTTTAACGGGTATTTGTCCTTTGATGTTCTTTGGAAGGCACCCTTGCTTCAAAGATACAGAAAGATTCATTGAGCTTCTATCTGAAGTGATGTACTGAGATATTCGTAATTAATTGTCAGGATTGCAATAAACAGTACATTGATCAAAGTCGGTGAGCTGTAAAAATTCGCTTCAAAGAACGTTACGCTCGTATGCTCTGTCTCCCAGCATGCTCTAGATGGTGATGATAGAATTCGTCACAGCAATAGGAGAATGATCAACGATGTAAATAATAGGTACGTTATGAAAATCCAAATTCAGTTGCCTGTAAGATTTTCACACATTACGGTTTAACTGTAGTTGAAAGTTCCTGTTATTGTATAGCGAAACACGTGTCGCGGTTAACTAAACCCTAATATGAGAAAAACTAACAGACAACTGTATATTATTTCTTTGATAAGTACATGATTCAAAGGAGAGAAATAGCAAATTTTATTGTGAACACAGAGGAAGGTCCTTTCCCATTTGGCCTCAGTCTCATATAAAGACGACTATTGTGAGAAGTGAATAACTGACGGTAGTCTTAAGATTTGATAGTATTTTTCCCTCCGAAGATGTTAACCATGTTGGCGAAACGTGCAAGTGGTACCTATTCAGGGTAGGGGTAGATGATGTCTATGAAAAGTATTCACTTTCACACAAAAAATAGTTTATCGTTCATCTAATATAATATTAGTTTTTCAATGAGGATGATTATAACACCTCTTGGAACTGAAAAAATCAATAGCCAGGCCTCAATCTTCTTCTCAAAAAGGATACAGGTAGTGACTTAATACCTCAAATTGTACAATTAAGTATGACTCCAGTTTTTAGATTCAGTATCAATTTTTTTCTCCTGAAGCGTCAAGTGCTAGTGATTTAGTGATATCAGTTTGGTGAAAGGTAGTTGATCTCTATCAATAGTTTTCAGTACTTTGTTAGTGGAATAATTTATTCTTCCATAAAAGTTTTGTGTTCCATTTCTTTTGATTCTATGAAAAAAAAAATAAAAAAAAATTCTTCAGTGCTTGGAATATTCTGAAAGTGTACCTCGAAAGTTGCATATCCTTCATATAAGGAAGTTGAAAGGCGTAATTGGTAGCGATTTCCACAAGAAGAGATTGGTAATATGTCTCACAGCATGCCTATACAAACCCAAGAATGTTGTGAGGTCTATGGAGGAAGGTTATGCGAAATGTGTGACAATGATTTTCAATTTGATATCATAAATATCAAAAAGGTAATATAGGCTGGAGCTGTGCAATCATGGAATATGTTCCAAATGTTTGATTTACTAACGAGTTTCGAAGTCATTCATCAAAACATCGGGGTAGAAAATTGTTGAATATTCAAATATAACTCAATGCATGGCGTGATTGAACAATCCAAAAATGTATGGATATGAACCGCAAATCCAATACTTTTCGATGTGGGAAAAGCAACGTTGGCCATTCGTTGTGCAATGGAAATATGAGAATTTTACACATGACTAGCAAATCAATTCGTTTCAAAAGTACATTTGTACCGTCGATATCTATCGCGCTCAGTACAAAGAGAATGTTCACGTATCAACAATCAACAGTAAACAATTTGAAACCATTTTTCCTAAAAATCAACTACCCTCTTCAGGAGCATGATTATTTTTGTAGAGGGGAGTTTTGATTCAATGCGAAAAAATAACTTCTGCATAGGAAGTAATATTATTTGTTGAGTAAACTATTTATTATACGTTTATTCACTGAAACAAAGCAAGGAGACTGTTGAAACTCTCTTGCTCAGGGATCTTTTTTCAATAAAACAGGTGAACTTTGTAACTCTTTGCCAAGAGTTACAAACAAATTCAATGTGAATGTTAATTCGTATCTCCTGTTCTTTGATAAACGCGGTATTCTTTGAACATTACAGGGCTTCCCTTTTGTATGAATTTGCATATATAAAAAAATCTGAAATAGCTACTCCCCTGCCTATATGGCGCTCATTCACATATGAATCACTTCTTTTTTGCACAAGTCGTATTGCTCCGTCCTCGTTCATTTAGTTGTTAAGTTAGTTTACATAAAATATTATTTTACCATTCCCAACGTTTTTGGGAAAAATAAATATTTCATTTCTACGCATTCAATATTTATTATTATTATTATTTTGTTATTGCAGAAGTTTACTAACTTCTTATCTGGGGAAGGTAATTACGTGATGTAAGCTGTACTTTCTTAGTAGGAATGGCCTTGCTATTTTCTAAAAGAATTCAATCTTTTAAAGTTTCGCGCATTTTTGCCTTGACAATTCGGTGATTCCGTCCTGTTGGTTTTCCTGCTAAACCTCCATACATACACATCCCTTTTTATCTCTCATTTTTCCTTGCTAAACTCCAATCGGTAAAAAACACACTCGATGAAGAAGCCAGGCAGACGAATCGACATTGCCGACTACTACGGATTCGCTTTCACGTTGAAGATTAAAAAAGTCTACCGGTATTTTGGTGAAATACTTCGACAAATTCTTGTTCGACGGACTTGTGGCATTTTGTTAATTAGAACTTTCATCGCGTGATCGAGTGTTGTTCATTAGAATTATAGCAGTTACGTCATCCTGTGAACCTCATCCTGAAGATTTTGGTAAGTCAAGGCATACCTATCTGTTTAACTGATTTATTCAAAATCGCATTACTTATTTTACTGATTACAACATCTACATCACAAAATAGTTCAACATACAAAAAAGAGGTGAGAGTTGGCGAATCAGAATGATCCTATAATTACAGTCGGTTGGTTGATAAATTTTTCCTTAAGATTTATTACGTAACTAACCTCGTATACCAATCACTAGAAACTTGAATCAAGCAATATACCGTGTGTCACAGACTCATGGTACACCTCCGTTTTCTCCTTTGTTTTTCTAGCTATATTTTTGAGATTCGGAACATCGAATAAGCTCACTGAACAGCATTTCTCGACATATCTGAAAGAGAAAAACAACTTCCAATTTTTCCGGAAATGACATCAACTTTCGATTCTTGAATGGGACACCCTGTATATTGCTACATGATCGGCTAGGGATGATCATGAGGAATCCAACGATACCAGGTTTGATGATATTATCTCCAATGACTGCGGAGATATCGCCATTTATATTATCCATAAGCGCAACGAGTAGGAGAGAGAAACTTTACTGGCGGGTCAATCCAATTCTCTCTCCCACTCATTGAGCTTATGGATAATATAAATGGCGATATCTCCGCAGTCATTGGAGATAACATCATCAAACCTGGTATCGTTGGATTCCTCATGATCATCCCTAGCCGATCATGTAACAATATACAGGGTGTCCCATTCAAGAATCGAAAGTTGATGTCATTTCCGGAAAAATTGGACGTTGTTTTTTTCTTTCAGATATGTCGAGAAATGCTGTTCAGTGAGCTTATTCGATGTTCCAAATCTCAAAAATATAGCTAGAAAAACAAAGGAGAAAACGGGGGTGTACCATGAGTCTGTGACACACGGTATACCATTCATAGAATGTTTCTACAAGAGAGGTTTTGAAAAAAATCCATTTATAGGAATAGCATTTCATTCTAGAACCCAGAAAAGCTTGTTGCGGTCAGAGAAAAAAAAATTTAAAGCTCCTCAGAACTTCAACTGTCACTTGTCAGCTAACGCCACTAATTTGTTAGGTCAGCTGTCATTGAGCGATGGTTAGAATCATTTCTATTTCTTCTCTAGAATCTTGTTATATTTGTCTATTTTTACCAGCGACATTACAACTAATGGACTGGCCTTCATGACAGTTTTCCATACAACACGATTCGAAATACAATAGATAGAAAAAGGATATGCACATTGAACAGATATTGTGAAGGACAAAATGAAAACACTTCACTTGAATTACTCTATCCCTCATAATCTCTTTTTCTCTGCTACATTAAGGAAGGAATGCTCTTAGAGGTTATACTTGAATTATTCTATATTGCTCCTTTCGAAGTCCCCTCTTTCTTAAGGACAGTCCATTACATTACATCTAATTAATATTTTTGCTCTGAGTGCAAAATTATCAGTTTGTTAGGGTATTTGATCCCTAGGAAAAGTTTCAACTTTTATACCAAAGGTTCCAATCTCATTAGGAGAAGATGCACAATGCTCCCATTTTTCATAAAAAGTTACAGAAAATAATGTATTCTTTTGAATCTTAGCATATGTGACGCAATGTATTTCGAAGAAAACTGGTTCACGCACAGAAAACTTTCTGTAATTGGTGGTGAGAGGAATTTTTATTATTGGTTGATTTTGTATCGAGCGACTAAAGTAAAGACAATCCTTATTCAGTATTCTGCATTAGTAAGTTTCTACAGTTTTCTTTTATCCATCCAATTTTGTTGATTATTTTGGGTCAACAACAGCCGCGTGAATTGCGCCACATACTTTTTTGGTTTTACAAGCATGCTGTTGCATCTCAACTTGTTTCTGTACTCTGTGTTTAGAATTGTTCAAAATCAAGAGGGCTATAGACATTGGACATTTGTGCGGCTTCAGTGTGCGCAAGAACATTCCAAACAGTTATCTAATACCAACGAATTTGAATGAAAGAGCCTCAGAGCTGACAAGAATCCATCAGCTCATCCATATTTCAATATTAGACACAACGTCAAAGGAGTTGTATCCTCCTATGCCCTCGTGGAGAATATCATTCTTGGGGAGTAATATATATGCGTATTTCGCGAGCTTCGTATCAAAAAAAAAATATTGCGGTTCTTGCTTTGATCACGATGACGCTCTCAGATTCGCCTCACTTGAAAGCCTTCTGTATAGTGCCGAAAAATTCAATCAGTATTTCGCTCCAGGAAATATCGGATTCGCAGTCGCATAAATGCGATTGTCGTTTTTTTTTCGGGATTGGAAACGGGGGGGGGGGGGCTGAAAGTGCGTTTCATTTGGCAGCCGGGTTCGTTTATCAAGCTGTGCGCCCTCATTTGGTCATTTGGCTCCGAAGCCTTGTACATAGAGTATAGAACTAAATTTAGAAATGTAACAACCGCCTTCTCGCACGAATTCTGGAAGCTTAGGGCAACAACCATCGATGGTGCTGATGGCGGTTATTTTTTTCCAGTTGAGAGTGAAGATACTGGATCGCCAATTTCTCATAATGGTGTCAGTCAGAGTTGAACAGAATTGTGAATTCATTTCAGTTGAAATGAATTGGACTCATTCTCAGTGAACTCAATTCAATGGCTTCCATTCATATTGGAAAGAGTGAATTGTGAGTTGCTATCTTTTTCTCAATGAATTCAGAAATCTGAATTGTTTTTCTTGAATTCAATTCACGATAATTAATTGAAGCCAAAACTCAGAGTCCCAATTCACAAGCCATTTTAGGAGATGGCGCAGTTGCTTCTCGTTCTCTTTGTACACCCTAAACGCGCCGATGACATAATAGGTATCACGTTGGCGTTCATAGATATTGTTACGATATTACCTCGGGTTCGTTCATTAAAACTCCAAACAACACTGAACTACTTTCATTACAACTCTCTATAACAACACAATACAATACAATTACTCAAATTGCTCCGCTAACTTTCCAACGCTCGGTACTAAAACTCCCTGTAATAGAAATTCTCTACTTCGAAGTACTTTTTGAACGTCATTATTTTGTGGTGGATCAATATTTGTTCCGTAGTTTTCTGGGTTTGTAACCTACCACAATCTGAAAAAATAAGAATTGATATTGAAATCTATGCAAGTGTAGAAGGGTGGATATTCAATATACCCCGAAAAGTTACTGCGTCTATTGAAGAACAGATCTTTCTGGATAGAACAAATCCGATTAGTCAGCAACTTCTCGTATAACGCAAATTTTGACTATCAAAAAAATAATATGAACTAATATAAATATGAAATAGTTGAATGGAATGGCGACCGTTGTATATGATTTCAGGTGTTGTTAGCGGGAATTCGGTCGAAATATTGAAGAAAACCAGTGTTAAATTGTCGACGTTTCGAAACTTTATTGTTTCATCTTCAGGACTCTGAAGTATAAACAAAACATACATATTAAAATGGTAATGTAAAAGTTGTTTTTGATTAAAACAGAATAAATTATGTAAAATAACAATCGTTGAAAAATAAAACGCTTCGAGCACTTTACAGTAAACAACATTAAATGGTACTTACATTTAGGGTGGCTTTCCGGGTTCAAAAAGGGTGAAATAAATAGATTCGACATAAAGTATAAATAACTAGACAGGTTCATGAAAGACTTTGACACTACACGATCGAAGACATGAACAAACTGAACTGTCGTTGAATCGTTTCTTATATTGTAAAAAAGGTTCGTGCAAGAAATGACCATCGGGATTGGAAAAAATTGTCTGCTAATGATTCGGAATTAATGTTTGATTTTACTTATTAGATTGAAGTATGAGTTGTTTAAATTTTCAATATCCGATCTTTTGTTAACACATTTTGTTCCATGTTTTTTCAATCATTTCGTTCAAGAGTCTCTTTTTCATTATTGTCTGTTGTCCTAAAATACTAACAGAGTTGAAGTCAAAAGTATGGAGTGATGACTTGCAATGTTCTGCCAGGCTAGTGGGATGTTTCATTGTTTTCAGCGGATTGTGTATATTATTACAATCTCTGCTGTGTTCAGTCATCCTTTGCTGTAGATACCTGCCTGTTTGGCCTATATACACCTTCTCACACTCAGCACATGGTATTTTGTAAATGATGTTGGATTTCAGGTCTTTCGGGGTTTTTGTTTTGAGTCTCGTGAAAAAGTGATTTTTGACTGTGTTTTCACATTTCATGCTAACTTTTAGATTCTCATTTTCCAAAACATTGCGTAGTTGGGGTGTCAGACCTGCTACATGCGGTAATTTGAAATATTTGGTGTTAAGCGGTGCTTTTTCTTTATGTGGATTTGTTCTGTCGGTATATACTAATTTTTTAATCAAAGATTTAGGGTAGCTGTTCTTAAGTAGCATCGTTTCAATAAGTTTTAGGTTTTGTGTTATGAAGCTCTCATGTGCTAAGTGTGTAGCTCTGTGTTTGAGATTAGTAATAATGTTTATTTTTTGTGTCATTGGATGATCGGAGTGGTAGTTGATAAATCTTTCAGAGTATGATGGTTTATGGTACCAATCGGTTATAATTGTGTTATTTGACCTAATCAATAAAATATCCAGAAAAGCAATCCTATCATTTTTTTACATTTCTACAGTGAACTGGAGCCTAGGATGATAATTATTGAATATTGTTAATATTCTGTCTACGTTTTCTTTTTGTATGCATAAAACTATATCATCGACATATCTTTTGAAAAAAACGATAGGAAAGTTACATTGATTAAGACATTTATTTTGTAAGTCGGACTTAACAATATCAGAGCAAATAGGGGATAAACAATTTCCCATTCCTAAACCAAAAATCTGTTCATAGAATATTTCATTAAAGTTGAAATAGCTGTTACTCGTCACAAACTGGAACAATGCGATGAACTCTTCATCCAGTTTGTTCCAGTTTGTGACGAGTAACAGCTATTTCAACTTTAATGAAATATTCTATGAACAGATTTTTGGTTTAGGAATGGAAAATTGTTTATCCCCTATTTGCTCTGATATTGTTAAGTCCGACTTACAAAATAAATGTCTTAATCAATGTAACTTTCCTATCGTTTTTTTCAAAAGATATGTCGATGATATAGTTTTATGCATACAAAAAGAAAACGTAGACAGAATATTAACAATATTCAATAATTATCATCCTAGGCTCCAGTTCACTATAGAAATGTAAAAAAATGATAGGATTGCTTTTCTGGATATTTTATTGATTAGGTCAAATAACACAATTATAACCGATTGGTACCATAAACCATCATACTCTGAAAGATTTATCAACTACCACTCCGATCATCCAATGACACAAAAAATAAACATTATTACTAATCTCAAACACAGAGCTACACACTTAGCACATGAGAGCTTCATAACACAAAACCTAAAACTTATTGAAACGATGCTACTTAAGAACAGCTACCCTAAATCTTTGATTAAAAAATTAGTATATACCGACAGAACAAATCCACATAAAGAAAAAGCTCCGCTTAACACCAAATATTTCAAATTACCGCATGTAGCAGGTCTGACACCCCAACTACGCAATGTTTTGGAAAATGAGAATCTAAAAGTTAGCATGAAATGTGAAAACACAGTCAAAAATCACTTTTTCACGAGGCTCAAAACAAAAACCCCGAAAGACCTGAAATCCAACATCATTTACAAAATACCATGTGCTGAGTGTGAGAAGGTGTATATAAGCCAAACAGGCAGGTATCTACAGCAAAGGATGACTGAACACAGCAGAGATTGTAATAATATACACAATCCGCTGAAAACAATGAAACATCCCACTAGCCTGGCAGAACATTGCAAGTCATCACTCCATACTTTTGACTTCAACTCTGTTAGTATTTTAGGACAACAGACAATAATGAAAAAGAGACTCTTGAACGAAATGATTGAAAAAACATGGAACAAAATGTGTTAACAAAAGATCGGATATTGAAAATTTAAACAACTCATACTTCAATCTAATAAGTAAAATCAAACATTAATTCCGAATCATTAGCAGACAATTTTTTCCAATCCCGATGGTCATTTCTTGCACGAACCTTTTTTACAATATAAGAAACGATTCAGCGACAGTTCAGTTTGTTCATGTCTTCGATCGTGTAGTGTCAAAGTCTTTCATGAACCTGTGTAGTTATTTATACTTTATGTCGAATCTATTTATTTCACCCTTTTTGAACCCGGAAAGCCACCCTAAATGTAAGTACCATTTAATGTTGTTTACTGTAAAGTGCTCGAAGCGTTTTATTTTTCAACGATTGTTATTTTACATAATTTATTCTGTTTTAATCAAAATCAACTTTTACAATACCATTTTAATATGTATGTTTTTTTATACTTCAGAGTCCTGAAGATGAAACAATAAAGTTTCGAAACGTCGAAAAGTTAACACTGGTTTTCTTCAATATTTCGACCGAATTCCCGCTAACAACACCTGAAATAAATATGAAAATACTCATCGTTAACGTTTCGGAAACTAAATCCGCTTCCGTTCTCAAAACTTAGACACAAAATCCTGTTCAAATGCAAAATCTCTTGTAAGCAATCTTCTTAAATGACTTCGACTTCTGCACCTAGCAATACCAAAGTTCTCTTCGATAAAAATACTCCAGTCTATGACGGTAAAAAACGTGTAAACTGTGTATTTATCCCATACAGCACCGATTCGTGTGAAAATTTGGATATGGGTTCTACTTACCCTCTATTCCAAAATCTACCCTGTGCCGAGGGTTGCTTTTTTGGAGGGGGGGTTAAAACCACCCCTATTCGAAAAAAAATATCAAAATTTTAGATTGGAGCATGTAATAAACTGAAATAATATTTATATCAGTGAAATCAATCAATTGATAATTTTTAATATAATTTATGGTTCAGTAATCAGTGTCAGCCCTTAACACCTTCCCCTTGTGACAGAATATCATCAGAAAATAATAATTAACAAGTTATATATTTGGCAGTTATCCAACTTATTCAGTATCTATTTGCATTTAATTTGAGATAAGGCTTATATCTACCATCTACTTCAAAGTTGAGGTAGTGCCTGGGGTTGATTTTTATTCATCAGAGGTGAAAACTACCCCTATTCAAAAAAAATTACAAAATACTAGTTTTGAACGTGCAGTCATCTGTAAATATATTGAATTAACCTTGATAGACAATTTCTGATCTATTAAACAGTTTCGACCCCTAAAAACCAACCTTATAATAGTTTTCATTGAAAAATTATATCGAAATTGTTATAGAGTAACCGGGAAACCCAACTGTATGAAAATTCAGATTGAGACTCTACTTTAAAGTTACCTCTGTACTCGGGGTTGCTTTTGATATTTTAAGGAAGAAAACTACCCCATTAAAAAAAGGTTGAGTCTAGATTTGGATGTGTGATCGATTGAAATCATATAGTTCCACTAGGCCTGCAATATAGTTACTATGTTTATTCTTCAATATACTAGTGTACACCTTATCCAATCCATCTTGGCACAGAACTGATAATGTATATGCCCAGCAATATTTGTGAACATGAAAAAACACCTATTATTTGTGTCCACTGGGTTGGAATTCTCTCCTAGAAGGTGTTCTTTTTTATTGTCATGGTCTACACTACCAGTGTGCAGCTGGAAAAGTATCTGAGTTTGTGCCAAGATGGATTGGATAAGCTGTACATACTCTAATTCCTACAAACATTGTTTTTGTTTTTTTTCCCATAACTCGCTTAGTCTTCAAGCAATCAAATCCTCCAAAAAAGTATTTTGTAGCTTTTTTCAAGAGCTATAAGCTCATTCACATGATTTTTTGTTTCAGATCATATTTTTGAAAAGGTTCATGCTGAAAGGGCTCAAAAAAGGTACTTTACAATATTTAACTGGCCATATCTTACTCTATTTTCATTCTGCAGAAAAAATGAAACACCAAAATTTTCAGAGAAGAATAACCTTCAATTTTGTACTCCAGGAAATTTTGCATGTGATCAATACTTTTCGAGTTATTTCGAAGAAATGGTGATTTTTCGCTGAATTACGTATATGATTTTTTCTCTAAAATCTCAATTTTTTCCAAAACTACGTTCCTACAATTGATTAAAAACTCAGAATTTATTATTTGAACATGAATGAAGTGAATTATGGAGTAACAACGATTTTTTTCAAAGGGGGGGGAAAGAGAGGATGAGTTATTCACAATTTTTTTTCAACGAAAAAATAGGATTCAACATTATTTCCTTCATACCTCGGTCGGTTTTGATGCTAGAAACTTTTATAAATAACAAAAATGAAGGATTTTCAAAGGACTCCCAAAAAGGACCAATGAGTTTTTCCAGAAAAATGCATTGGTTTTTGGTTATTGTACGTAGAATCTTTCCATTTTGGCGTTTGAAAATACCAATCAACTTTCAACAGGCAATTATTCAGTTTGTAGTTTGCGTACATCACAAATAAACGATCGCCTTTGTTTTTTCGAAAGCTATAATTTTGCCCTCTGTAGGTTTCTCGATTTGATGCATATTTTTCCATTTATTCGCAAAAAAGGATCTGAAAACGTGTTTTTTTGCCTGAAAGCCGACAATTTCACCAGCGAATAATTCGAAAAGTATTGCTTCTCATAAAAATCTTCATTGAACAAAAAGTGCTTAGAATTAGTCAATCTATTGATTTCCGCACTTATTTCCAATAAAAAAATGTTCACCCCCAAGAAGGGGTGGCATCTACCCCCAGGGAGAAAGCAACCCTCGGCACAGGGTAGATTTTGAAAAAGAGGGTATGTAGATCCTGAATCCAAATTTTCATGCGAATCGGTGCTGTATGGGATAAATACACGGGAAAAAGGTCATAGACTGGACTAAAACTGTAAAACTCTCCGCCTATCCACTGAGCTCGCAACTCTGATAACTTTCTGAATAACTATCCGAATAACTCTAGTGCGAATGAACTCCCTTCCACGATGAAGTGTCTCCTTATATACTTGCGTACGCCTGTGGAGAATCTTCGAGTCAAATTTCGGTGATCGAATATTCCACGCATGACAAAAGTTCCTGGAAAAATGCCGTTCGCTCTTCGACCCCTTATATGATCCTGCGTTTATGAGCGACAGGGCCGGCGCTAGGACATTTCGTAACAGTATCCTCAAGATCCAGTCTGCGTATATACAGACATTTCAGGACCATAAATTTGTTTTTGATTCTTGTCATTCATCAGTAAGCACGTATTGAAGAAAAGGTATGATTTGTTCTATTATACTATACTTACGTTAATATTTCACCAGATTTTAAGAACAATATATCATTTTGAATAAGTTTTTGAAAATACGAGGCATCTTTGCGATATCTATAGTAGAATATAGGTATATATCTGGGATAAAAGTGGAACTTTTTTCTACAGAAAACTCAAACCACCATAACACCGAACTGAACGCACTCGACGCCTGTAATATAAAGCTCTGATTATTTTTGCATGGTCACAATGGAATATCAGTACTTGTAATGAATAAAGGTCTATCTAAATTCTAAAAAAATTCTTCGTAAATTCCAGAAACTACTGAAAATATGGATTTTAATTTCTGACAAAAATCTATATTTGTCTTTAAGTTCACACGATGAAAAACTGTAATGATCGGAGAACATTTTGTGAACCAATAGGAAGGGGTTGGAAATTCGATTTTACTTCGGGAGGTTGTCGAGATCACAACAAAGGGATGAGAAAACTGTAGAATGGAAATGCCAAGAAAAGGATGGTTGATGATATTCCAGAAGGGGACTATAGATATCACCATTTCTTTCTAAAAATCAAAATCGAGTTATCTGGGAACCAATTGATGAAGTCCTATAGTCTTCAGACGAAAGAAAATTCAATGCAGATTTTTCATAAACAGGTGAAAAATATAAATATCTAAAATGAAATATACCTCATCGAACACTATTCCCCAACACAGGTGAAAAATATAAATATCTAAAATGAAATATACCTCATCGAACACTATTCCCCAACAAAAATTCTGTGTTGTGCTGTGAATTATACGTTGAAAGTTAAGGTCTCTTCAATCCATTGCTTGCAAAGTGTAGATTTTTCAGGGTTCAAGTTCGTAAGAGGGCGCTACGCAACTCATTTTGATATGGTCACTGGATCTAGTAAGCTTCGCTTACTCTCGGGTACGGACATTGGGTGGAGCTAATCGAAACGATTTCCCAAAAATTGACCAATGGCATTGCACTGTAATTTGTTTGAACAAATTAGAAAAGAAGAAGACAAACTGTAATTTTTCAAATTGACGTGACATTGACATTTTGATACTCGATGCAAAATGTAAACAATCACAAGGGTTTTCGTCTGAAATTTTGGATATTTGACTAATTTTAATTTCCTTTTAGGGCTACCAACGCTATTTCAATCAGCAGATTTATACAACAGTTTCAAGTAAGATGAAATGGTCATCTTTCTGAATAATAATTGTTTATATGGAATAGTAATGTTGAATTTCTTATAGTGAATGCTCACTTCGTAAATTTGTGTATTTGGTGATTCTTTCTCAGAATTTCCCATTTGAAGAAATAACTTCTACCCAAGTCCCAAGTGAACATCGAGAAAGGTCCATTTAATTCAAGGTGAAGTTTGTTTTCATTCGCGTTCTATACAAAACTATATACGGTGATAATCTAGTAAAAAATAGTAAATAACTCTATGAAAAATAGTTTGTGACTTTTGTCATTGTTTTTACAGTTTTCAACTGAACAAATTTCTATTTCAAATCAGAATGAAGAATATTGTGTAAGTTGAACTCTATTAAACTTTAAACTCAACAAGCATACACGAAAGGCGAGTTCTGAAATTCAACAGTAACTTCCGTCAGTTCTATCACCGATGCCTCTCTCTATGTTTGTCGTTCGTCACAAACAGAGAGAGAGGCATCAGTGACAGAACTGATGGAATTTACTGTTGAATTTAAGAACTCGCCTGAACTCAAACACTTCTTCTCATATTCTCCGAATTCGTATAAACAAATTATCCAACATTGCGATTGGCCGATTTTTGGGTATCTTTTGGGATTGGCCAATTTACAAAAATTTTCGCCAGGGCCTCGCCCATTGTCCGTACCCGAGTAAGCGAAGCTTACTAGATCCATTGACCCTACATTTTGAAATCTATTTTGAACTCTGATGAGGAAGCCGTTCGATGTTTCTCTTTGAAATCAGCAAAATGAATTGTGAATTGATTGGAGTAACAATTCACAAGCTGGCGCGTGGCGTCAATTCTTTTTTTAAAAGAAATTTTCAATTCATTGATTCAATTCATTTTTTCGCTTGAAATGTGACTTGTAGATTCAATTCACGAAAGCAGTGAATTTGTCCAACTCTGGTGTCAGTTGAGTTTAACGTCTATCTGAAATGTAATGCGTTTTTTAAATTTTGAATACTCTGAAGTAAATTTATAAACGAAATAGTTTTCTGCGAGTTATGAGCTGTTTTTTTTTATTCAATACTAGATGAAGATCATGTTTTCTAAAAAAAATGCGCAGAAAAGTCATCGTTTATTGCAAGAATAAACCAGTGATTTTCTATTGTATTACGTCCTGATAGAGTCCCATCTACGGTATGGAATACCTTTCTGGGGAGTCAGCAATTCTTCGGCACTTCAATCAGTCTTAGTACTGCAGAAACGGGCTATAAGGTATATGCGTAAACTAAAACCCCGTGATTCATGCAGAAACATTTTTGTTGAAGAAAAAATATTAACAGTAATCGCGTTATTCATTCTAGAATCAGTTTGCCTCATATACAAGAATGTGTCATTGTTCGAGGTTTCACGCAGTCATTACAACACCCGTTCTAATATGTTGAAATTGCCAATCCCCTCAACAAATTTGGTCAGAGATTCGATTTATTATAATGGAGCTAAGATGTACAATCACCTTCCCTCAGACATAAGGGAGGCGAATATGAACAATATAAACTTTAGAAAAACTATCAAGAATTTTCTGGCAAACAGGCCCTATTATAACTTGCAGGAGTAGTACAATGATAAATTATTTGAATGACAAGATGCACATTCGGCATGTAAGTTTCTGAGTGTTGCGTTACTAGTATGTACGTGTGTATGGGTGTATATGTATGTGTCTATATGTGCGTTCATAGGAATAAATATGTATATGTATGTTGTGTATAAATAAGTGTGTGTGTACGTTTGTATATTTTTAACGACACAGAGCAATTTTAACTGCGTTTTTGTGACTCTGAACGGTGTCGTTCCTATTACTTTTTATGTTCATCTCTTATTTTAGATAGATTTAGTTTTATGTTTTCTATATATATTTTATCAGCATTGTTTATTTTCTATCTACATTCTTACTGCTATTTACAAGCTTTGTCCACAAGATTTACACTTAATGATAATGAAGTATATTTATTATTATTATTATTATCGTCAAAACAAACCTAGTCGGGTACGTATTTCCCACTGCTCCGACCCAGTGGGCGGACGCGCTAGTATAATTAACCAATGACCACTCCCCACACCGCGGGGTAAGTGGTCACTGGCTATTATTATTATTATTATTATTATTAATCAGAGCTAATCAGCACTGAATACATTCATATGACTACGAATCCATTTTTGTGACTGATCATCCCGTTCAGATACATTCCCTGCAGCATCTGGGATATCCAAGAGAGAAAATACGTTTCCAGAATGGGATTTTTCCGAGTATAATAGTCGTGAAATCATTCAAAACATAAAGACATGAAAGAAAAGAGACAATCGTTCGGGCAATAAGGTATCATACCTTTTTTTTCAATCTTAGATCGGCGAATGGGTAACTTTGGCATATAATATAGAATTATAATAAAGTGTCTTTGATTCAGGCGGAGTTCAGTCAGAGACTGCTCTTCCTTCGTATTTATATGACAAGAGGTTATAAGGAAACTTTGATGTGGAGATGTTCGTGATCCAGAGGAAACTGTGACGAAGTTAATCGAATATCACTCGTTAAATGATGTATCTGCCTTTGAAGCATATCCAGAGAATCCATCTGACGTTTTTTTCAACAAAATAAATCTGATCTGTTGGAAAGGTTCGGTGTATGAGGTGTTCACCTGGTGTGATATATGTGACATTTGCAGTAGCTTAATGTTTTCCTTTCATTCCTATCATCTGAGTTTTAAAGCCTGAATCTACAATGTTATTGTTATCTTCATAATAATTTTAGTGTCCTGAAGATGACCGAATAAAAGGTCGAAAAGTCGACCTAAAAATAATTTGATTTTTTATGTTTCCCTGACTAAAAAACTGAAAATAGAAATGACCCGTTGATATAACATTTCACGAATAAGACAAAATGGAGATGTAAATTATGGTATAGGTAGGTATCTCATTAGTCCTCGCATTGACTGATATATTTTTCAACTGAGTTCTTTGACATTATTTTCGATTACTCTACTATTAAGCTCATCAAATATCTAGAGAAATCAGGAATAATTAATGATCGACAATACGGAATTCGCCATCAAAGATCAACCAGTGATTTATTGGCTTATGTTTCTCATATTTGGCTGCATTCAATCGAGAAATTGGGAGAAACAATAGCTGTTGCACTCGATATTTCAAAACCTTTTGATGGATTTTGGCATTGGGGTCTCCTTTCTAAGCTGCCGTCTTATGGAAGTTTCTCGTCTGATAGGTCTTTGTATGCGGTTGTTGATGGAGTATCATCTGATATTCTCCCAATAAACGCAGGTGTTCCACAGGGTTCCTTTCTGGCGCCTACTTTGTTCCTGCTTCATATCAATGATTTGCTCGAGAAAACATCTTGTTCAATACATAGTTTTGCAGACGACAGTACTCTTCATACCAGTTTCTCTTCAAGGGTCCCCATACCAGCTCGAGAAACAAAAATTCAAAGAAACATTCACGTCAATAAAATTAACGACGACTTGGTAAAAATAATATAATGGGGTAACATGAACTTGGTGGAATTTAATGCTACGCAAACCCAGGCATATCTCTTCTCAAAAAAGACGATCCATCATCATCAAACAATCAGATGTAAGGAGGAATCATTTCTACAAAATCAAGTATCTTGATGCTAGGAATTACGATCAGTGATATCTCTCATGGGAAAACCACGTGAGATCGATCGCTGCCCAGAAGCTTGGATTTCTATTTCGTGCGAAAAAATACTTCACTTCCCGTCAGTTTCTGATGATTTACAAGGCTCAGATACGACCTGTCATGGAATACAGTTCTCATGTGTGGAGTTCGGCACCAAAACATTCATTGAGGCTTCTCGATGCTATTCAGAGAAAGGCAATTCGTCTTGTTGGTGATTCTTCGCTCATAGACTCGCTCACTTCATTGGAACATCGTTGAAGGTTCGGAAAGTTGTTTCTCTTCTATAGATATTCTCACGGTCGATGCTCTTCTGAATTGTTATCAATCGTTTCACCCTTGGCAATATCTACACGGATGACTCGTCGAGTACAGAATTCGCACCCCTTTGTTGTGAATTTGGAAACCTGTCGAACCTCTCTTGCTCAGGAATCTTTTTTCAATAGAACAGCTGAGCTTTGGAAATCCTTGCCACAAGAGGTTTTTCCTGAGGCTTTCAAACTTCAGAAATTCAAAGTAAATGTTAATTCGTATCTCCTGTCTCTTGATTCACGCGGTGTTCTTCGAACATTACAGGGCTTCCCTTTCGTGTGAATCTGCATATATGTAAAAAAATAAAAAATTCTGCTCGCGTAAGATTGGCGTTTTCCTTATTGTCTTTTTCCATTGAATCAGTTGGTATTTCTTTAGAATGCCGGCCAAATTCACCATAATTGTGGTCCTTCCATATGATTCAATTTTTGGTATATTATATGTGATAGGATTTTGCTCAATTTTTCATTAGCTTCCCAATTTCCTAACTGATGATTTGAAGATTTCATAATAAAGTTTTTCCCCTGTGAAATGAAAATCTTTATGGATGATAAATCACCCAAGCAGTAGGTGTGAATGTGATGGGTAATGTGTCCATCGCAGGCTTCATAATTCAAGAAAGGCGAAATATGGTCGTCTCTCCTGATTTGAAAAACGATAACTACTGAACCAAGGAAAAGCGCCTTTCCCATTCGTATTCTTCACATCGGAGTACAAGTTTTCTCCGAAAATATTTTTCAAACATGACAATACATGATTGAAAAATTCACATTGAATCAAAATGCAAATTTTCAACTAGTCAAAAAGTAATAAATTCCTTAATTGATTTCAAACACATTTCTATTATGACTCAAACTCATTGTGTGAGAGATAATATGTATATTCATTAAATTAGGTCCTATGTATTCTCATTCGGTACTGCATATAAATGGAAAATTATATCTCCCTATTCAGACCATTTACTCACAAAAAAAATTGAAATCAACAACCATAAGCACCACAAAATGAAGAAAGAAGTAATCTTTATATATAATGAATCTACTCAAAACTTCGATGAAGAAAAGAGAACTGAAATTCAGCTGGAAGTGAAACCCATCTTCCAGAAAAAAAGTAATTAATATCCAATAATTTGACGTTGCTTGTAATGGCTGCCAACTGGCGTAAACTACTAACGATGACTTTGAGAAACATACACAGAGCACACAAAAGTGTCGCGATACAATTCTAAACAATATCGCCCCAGTTGTAACACCAGAGTTTTTAGACACCTTACAGTTGAATTTCAATATAACATGTAAGTTTTTTATTAAGGAACCACATTCAAGTAAACAATAATTAAAATTTGGTCACAGGTAAAATTTGGAAAATAATTCTGTAGTAGCACATCAGGGGAAAAAATTCAAATATTCTACCGGTAAATTCATCAATAAAACATCAAATAAATTGTCACAAACATACAGTCTGAATATAATTACTCACTTGAGTGATACCGCGCTGGACATTCAATAAAGCTTGATGAACTGCTTTGCAACGAATGACCGTTTGCATATCTATTTAAAAATAATTTTCATTTTTTTGGGGGGGGGGAAAGAAATGATTTTCGCTAAAAGGTATCTTTGTAGAAGTAATATCGAGTATTCATAAAACTAAATAATTCACTGAAACAGTTTGTCCCGCATTAGAAAAACTGGCATATATTGTGTACAATTATTTCTGACATTAACAAAGGTATTCAATAAACTATGTTTTCTCTGCCTCCAAGATCAATTCACTAATAAAAAACGTGATACGGCGATTATATAACGTTATGAATATTTTATTGATCTCGTATTTTTCCAATATCTTGATGCGAATTTTGATGTATAGATACGTATGTGTGCAAACTTATACGAAGCTCAGAATCGATCTCATCTTTTTAATGGGATATATTATATAACAGTACATAAATCAAGGTGAAAACGCCTACTGTAAGACATTAAGAGGTCAAGTAGTGATTTGCGGAGTTGTCTAAGGATGATATTTCAGTAACAGGTAACAGAATCTCCGCTTACACCATTTTCAATAATTACTCGTTCATTATTGTTTTATTTGTGGTTACCGTTCTCTCCCGTATGATACGAATCATCACAGAAATATGCCAAATGAGACTGTGTATATGATTCATTACCTAAAGAGAGAATTGAGTACAAACCATTGAAAGTTTTCTTGTTCATAGAGATACGAAATATCTCAATTTGTCTGTCTGATGAATGGAAGATTCCTGCTTTTACTGCTAGAAGATGGAATTTCATTCAATAGGTATTTTTGTTGAGAGAATGAAGCCTGAGAAACTTATTTGACTTTCTATCCAAATAAAAAAAATACATAGGTTCCAGGAAAGCAGTAATATTTTTACAATTAATTTCGTTTGATAGGTGCAAGGTACATGTATGAAAAGTAGTTTCCTAAACTTAATTTTCTTCACAAAAATACTCCCGTTTCTGAAAATCATAACACCAATGGCTGGGTTCTGTAATTATCAGAATTAAAATCAATTCGGAAAAAACTGTTTTTATGATTTTTAAACAAAAAAACATGAAATTAAACTTGAAGATAGATAATAAACCAATAGCTGAAGTTCGTAATCATAAATATTCAGGTATATTAATTGACACAAAATTAAATTTCCAAAATCATATTGAAAAAATAAGGAAATCTATTGGCATTAGAAGAATTCAAATTTGGAATAAAAACGTTCAGATTATAATATTCAAATATATGATACTTTCATAGTTTCTCATATCAGATACCTCATTACAGTTTGGTCTTTATGCTCTTAAAACAAAGAAATATAATATATCGCTCAATGAACAAAGGAATAGAGGTTATATTCAGGAAACCGTGGAATACTCCTTCTGCGCATACAATATGACTTTGGATCATCTAATTGATTATGAACGATCTAAGTATATATATATTATATATATATATATATATATATATATATATATATATATACTGAAATGGATAGCGGGGTCTCTCAGTCAGTCCGAATGAAAAGTCCTGTCTTACTTCGCCAAGCTTTCGCTTCTATTGTGAAGCTTCTTCAGGGCCTATAATTTATTGTTTTTTTTTTATCAACATCATTAACTATACTTACAGTAAAAATGGTGTAAAAATATTGAATTAAACATAAATTGGTAAAAAATTTGTATACATGTTTGTAAAATTGTTTTTTTTTTGACAAATGTCATACCCTCACATATATGTCATTTTCACGTCTATGATGATTTGATCATTAATTCTACAGAAAGATGTATTGATTGAGAAGATTTTAATTATTACGTTTTTGATGTAGTTCCAGTAAGTTGCTGTAAATGTTGCTGAGGTTATCAATGTATACAAATTTTTTACCAATTTATGTTTAATTCAATATTTTTACACCATTTTTACTGTAAGTATAGTTAATAATGTTGATAAAAAAAAACAATAAATTATAGGCCCTGAAGAAGCTTCACAATAGAAGCGATATATATATATATATATATATATATATATATATATATATATATATATATATATATATATATATATATAGTGTAGAAAGTTCTCGACTGTCAATAGATATGAATATGAGTTATATCGGGTGTTCAGTCGTTCAACTGGAGAAAAACTCTTCTTTACTCTACCAAGCTTTCGATAATTTTTATTATCTTTATCAAGGCTGAAATGTACAATTAATGGTCAAATAACTAATGTATAAATAAAAATGGTATAAACTCACTGGTAAAACGAGTTAAATAGATGAACTCAACATAATATATAAAATAGAAAATATTCTTTACTGAATGCTGACGGACACTGACAGATAGAATTTCTAAGAGAGCATGATTTCTTGATTGGAGAGTATGATTTCTTGATTGGAATTTATACATGAAGATTTTAGAAATGTTACAAAGATAAGAGATAAGAATATATTTTACTTAATTGTTCTATGTCAGTTTTCTTATTTAATGTATAGTTTTCTCGTTTGATTTCAATCATTTCTAAAAATAATCTTTTTGTTAAGTTTTCTTCCGTGTGTAAAATTTCAGTTTCTTCAAAGTTCATGTTATGATCATTATCAATAACATGTTCAGTGAAAGCACAAGATTTTTTGTGTAGTCTACAGTCACTCTTATGTCAAGTTAATCTAGATTTCAAAGTTTGACTTGTTTGGCCGATGTATTTTTTGTGGCAAGAATTACAAGGTATACTGTAGACTACATTTGATTTCATTAATGGGGATTGTTCATCTTTTAATTTGGAATATATATTATTTATGGTGATATATGTTACAGTGAAGGTTTTCACGGATACTTGAGTATGCGAAATTGGTATTCTGGGAGTTTATCCGTTGATTTGTCGGTATTGACTTTCGACGTTTCGCCAACATCTCAGTTGGCATTTTCAAGAATGTTACTGCTCCTACTTGGTGCTAGCAACTGTTGTTTGAAAAACTTCTGCCAGTTTTTAAATGATTTCTCGGTCGTAAATTGTAGCCGATATGATCTGCTCCCTCAGCCGTCGGATTGATTATTGTTGTCGGACTTTTGGCTAATGACTGTTCAGGTAGTAACGGTCGGTCTGGTTTGTGGTGACCTGCATCCACCGAAGGACCATTTCCTGAACTGTTTTACTTTTTGTTGATGAGGGCCCTCCAGACATTTGGTATATTTTGGGAGTCGTTTCTTTTGTTTATTTCAACATGTTTTTCTATCTCGATGGCTTCCCTAATTTGGCGTCTTCTGAAAGAAGTTTTTCAAACAACAGTTGCTAGCACCAAGTAGGAGCAGTAACATTCTTGAAAATGCCAACTGAGATGTTGGCGAAACGTCGAAAGTCAATACCGACAAATCAACGGATAAACTCCCAGAATACCAATTTCGCATATATATATATATATATATATATATATATATATATATATATATATATATATATATATATATATATATATTTGATCGGCTAGGCTTCCGCGGTCAGAAATGTGCTGGCTGGAACTTCCGGTTGATCCGCGTCTGGAAAGATTTACTTGTCTACGTTTCGACTCGTTACTTAGACAAGTAAATCTTTCCAGACGCGGATCAACCGGAAGTTCCAGCCAGCATATATATATATAAATATATATATATATATATATATATATATATATATATATATATATATATATATATATACATGTATATATATAAATTAACTAAAAATCTTCAGAAATGTAATAAGAAATTATCAAAAAATCATGCTTTACATGGCCACAATACTAGAATATCAAGCTACTTTCATTTAAATATGATTCATTCCAATAAAGGAAAAAATAACCCCATTTCGTCATTATTATTAACTTTAAATAAACTACCAGAAAGAATGAAATCTTCCAAATCTATTCATATTTTTTTCGAAATTTCGAAAGAACTTAAATGATATTTTCTTGCATGATGATATTCACCAAATTAATAAATTTATATTACACTCCAATTTATTTTTTATAGTACATAATTTTATGATGTAGTTTTTTGACTCCCTCATAGCAGAAGCCTGTTCTGTCTGGAAGCTGTATATTGAATAAATTAAATTGAATATCACCGAAATGTGAATTAACCAAATGGCAGACTGGTGGGAAACCTCTGGTGTATCTGGTGAGAGTGTTTCATAATATCTTCATCAAAGTGACTTCTAAGTAATTCAGTTTTCATCTCACCATATAGATATGAATGAACTATACATTCATGAATTCTGCACAGTGTATATTTATTCAGTTATTTCATAGAAGTTTTTTATTTCTTTCTTATTCTTTGGCTTTCTCCTAAAAACTTAAATTTCTGTTATGAAAGTCAATGGGAACTGAATGAAGAAAGCTGTAGGTTAGTAATCTTTTCCCCAACATTTTGTTACCAATAACAGGATGTTAATGATTCAATGAAATATTCATCGGTTTCGTGCCCAAGCAGAATTTTGAGTTGCAATTCATTTTTCAAAAAAATTGTTACGTAAGAAATTTTTTTCTGACGACGAAACCAGAATTTTATAATCGATCAAAATGAAGATTTAGGCCTGTTGAAACTCTATATTGACCTACTCCACAGCCTGAATATCTAGTCTAATCAAACCTGATGATGGTGGTTAACGTTAAAAGTATCATAATTTACGTGCGCTATCATGTAACGGAGCACATCTGACGATAGTGATTTATCCCCCGGTTTGTCCTCAGTTGAACACTTTAATGACCTGAAAAAGCCATATAAAGGCAAAGAAATAATCGCCCGCGCTTGTTGATATAAACCAATTGGTTTTAGTATTCACAGAATACATTTAATGTTATTCGACTAGGTAAATGCGTTTTGTGGATTGAAATCCTTGCATAGATAGGTATAATGTTTACATCTCGTTATGAGACATTAATTAACTTGACATACATTTATGCAAATGAAATGAGTAAATAAATATAAATATATTCAGTCGCGATATTCATTGGAGGTTCAAAGGTTTCGCCAACTGAACTCTATGGAAACATTAAAGATAAAGTACGTGGGTTGTGGCAATTTGAATATTATGGGGAGCAGAGCGTATTACACTCAATGAAATACAGTAAAAGCAAACATATACTCACTTAAGGTAACACACTCTTAGTATGTATGGTTTGCGAAGTATACCAGAGCCGTAGTATATATACCAGAGATTTCAGAATTTCCGTAAAACATTTTTTGTTAGAATGACAACAAATAGTAATTTTGCAGACCCATATCAATCAGCAAAGTATTACTTTTCCTGTCTAGGCAGCAAAAGTACTTCTTTGCTGATTTAATGAATGAATGAATGATTTATTTGCGCAAATTAGGTTGATTACAGTTTTCACATTGACTATTATATTAAAACTATGATTAATAAAAATATTTGAAAGTCATGCTTATAAGCAAATAAAAGAAGAGAACCACAAAGCCAGAAGGCTGTCTGTGGTGAGAATTTAATAAAATTAGAAAGAATATAAATAAAATATAAATAAAATATAAGACATGCTAATTATACTCGATCAATGTACGTACACATGGCAGTACTAAGGCATGGAGCAGGCAGACAGAAACTCACAAAATAAAATAGAAGATCCGTGATAAAAGATCGGTGTGCGGCAACTATGAATAAAATAAATTATGTATTTCAAGTCGAGGTAAGTTGCGAACACGGTTTTTTATTTCTTTTTTAAAATAATTCAAATTGACAATTTGTTTAAGGTGTAATGGGATACTATTGTATAATTTCAGACTCAAGTAGTTGTAACTTTTTTGTCCTATAGTTTTATTCATCAGGGGCACTATGTAATTAGACAGCTTGTATCTTGTATCATAGATATGATCATTTTTGTTAAAGTTATGTTTCATTTTTTGCATTCTTATATTACTGTTAACGTAATAGAGTTGCAGAGGGTCGAGTATTCCTGTTTCCCTATAGAGTCTATCTGTGGGGTAAGTATTGATTTTATTGAATATTAATTTCACAATCCGTTTTTGTGTGATAATCAATTTATTCATGTTAGTTTTCCCACAGGATCCCCACGCAAGGATACCATATGTAATATGAGACTGGATAAGGGCGAAATATAGTGTTTTCAAGAATTTTTCATCTAGTATCTCTTTTAGAACTTTAAATCGGTGTATTAGGAACTGAAGTTTTTTAACGATATAATTTATTTGTTTTTCCCATTTCAGGTTGCAATCGATAATGATTCCGAGGTATTTCATGTTGGTAACTGGAGTGATTACGAAATTTCTAGAAATATAAAGGTCATGAACGGGAGGGGAGTGTCGATTACTGGAGAAGATCGGTAAGTAGTGGGTTTTTTCGTAATTTATGGTGAGGAGTTTGTTCGAGAACCATTTACTGATTTTAGATAAATCTATCTCCGCTTTTTCTTTTACAGCAGTCCAAGATGATTCTTCATAAAAAATAGCTGTATCATCAGCATATGTGAAAATTTTTCCAGTCGTTGCTATGAGGAATAAATCATTGAGATAGATATTAAAAAGAATTGGACCAAGTATGGTGCCCTGTGGTACACCGTATTCAATGAGTTTCAAGTCACTAGTGTGGTCATTTATTTTCACGCACTGATACCTATCATTCAGATAACTTCTGAAAATATTCAAAGCATTTCCTCTTATGCCAATGTCTTCTAGCGATTTCAAAAGGAGTGGATGACTGACAGTGTCGAAAGCTTTAGACAAATCTATGAATACACAGAGTGCAGCTCTGTTTTTGTCCAAAGCAGAATACATTTCAGTTGATTGATTGACAAATATATACAGTTGTGATATTTATTGAAGGTTTGAAGGTTTCACCAACTCAACTCAATAGAAAACAATATTTATTATATAGTATCTTGGTGTTTTATAGGAAGGTAACCCCTAAACAGTACTTCAATGTAACGAATGTAACGCTTACTATACTCTGTTATATGTTACATTATCGTAATAGGCAACTTATACATCTATGTTATAAAGATGTAATAGTGATATTTCCGGTTAGGATACATAATAATGGCACAAGATAGAAAAGGTTATGTTGATGCAATGTATATGCAACGTATCAGATTCATGATCTATGTATGATATGATTGCTGTGCTGTAACATTATCGAAACATTCACCCACAACGTCATGGAACCATAATTGATACATTTTGTTCAATACAATTATACCTAATTCAATAACTACGTTATATTCATAATGTTTAGCTAACGTTAAGTGGTTATTTTTTTGAAAAAATCCCACCACAGTTTCAGAAATTGGTTTTGGAATATGAATAAAAGGAAAAATGGAAATATATATTGGAATAACAAAAAAATAAAAATAATTAAGGAATTTTTGAAATGAAAACTACAATTCTCTTTATATGAAGGAGAGCCTAGGTGAACGTTTCATTACTTTCCATCCGTTCCTTCTCAGCTTAGAGAGTTTCCTCAAGCAATGCTCAGCTGCATCTGAAAATGATGAGAAAAATAAATATCAGGTATACCCAACGGGCCTTAGTTTTCAGCGTAGAACATGAATCTGAGATCAAAACTCGGAGATATCCTTTGGGAAGTTAAGGATTATTCAAAGTTCACATATCCTACACATTCTCCCGTTTTTGATACCTAGGGAAAATGACACTTTTTTATGCATCATGAATCCTTGCTTAAAATATGAGAGAAGTGTAAATATATCGAATCATCTTTCAAACTGAAGACATAAGAATTCCCGGTGAATTCCCCAGTAGATTTGCACTTCAACTGTTCGATTTAATAAAGTTCAGTTAACGACGAATCCCCAGTAATTTAAAATCCTCGTTAGTAATGTTATTATGGAGAGTTCTTTCAATCTTCCAGAGTCTAGGTAAATCTTTGAAAATTATTTCAATTCCTTTCACATACATCATAAACAACCAAACGCACATTATTTTATTATTAAATTATGAGTATTAATCAGAAAATGAATATAAATGGGAAGTTACAGAGGACCTGAACCTTTCGAGACTCTGTGATCCCTTTTCAATGGAATCTGATATACTGCTTTTCCATATTCACTATGTTCAATATAGATGATAAACATAATAAATTGTGCAGTATATATCACCTACATAAAAATGGACAGTTGCTGGAAAATAGCAATAGTGCATAAATAGGATAAAGAGGTCGAGTCTTCCTAATGAAGGAAATGATGAATAAAATATCTTCGTAATGGGCGAGTAATAGATACCGTCAAGAGTATAATGGACAAAAATAATTACCTCATAATTCAGATGGAACAATAAAAGCAATGCAAAAGATTTATCGAAAGTAATTTGTTATTTCTATTGGCGTTACGTAACCACGAAGTTGAATAATATCGATAATTAATTTTTCACGATTTTACGGTATATACAAATGTACGTTTGCAGAGTACTGTATTTGTTATTCACTGCGTGAAATTTATCCTATGATGAACCCGTGAAGTTTGATCACATGGAAAACTGGGTGATAATTTTTCTATAATTGGGATCAAAGTTTTATTGAATAGAAATATTATGGAACCAGATCTAGTTCAAGCGGAAGTGATATCAACTTCGTGTGTGTTTCGTCAATAAATCATTGATTGTGTAATTTTCTATACAAAATCATTGCAAGCTTGATTATCTGCCAAGAATACAACCCACAAGGTCTGAGTAAGTACTTTCGGCATGCAAAAATATCTATGTGATTAATACGTATGTCACTTGATCATTACATTTTTTTCATAAAACCAAACATTTGGAAAAGTCAACAAACACAATTTTGAATTTATTGATGCCATTTGAAAAAAAATGTTTTTTAAATCACATGAATATTTATCTACATTGCTTAGCTGACCCCAAAGTTCTTGGTATAATATGTAGTTATTGGACGCTGGATGAGTTCGGTAAAAGGAAATGGAAGTCCAATTGAACAGCAACTTTTCCTATAACTCAAAGTTGATCGTAATTCTCTACTGTTTTTGAAGTTTCATTTACGTTGTTGACTTATCCTCATACAATATAATAACACACACATAAATGTTGACAAAAGTAAAAATGTTATGATTTTGCCAGCTAGAAACGTTTTCATACAATTACAGTTGCAGAAAACTGAATCGCGAAAGAGGTAAAACTGCTACTAAGTCTGTAGAAGTATTCTGTAAGTAGTCGTTAGGTCTATCTATAGTGTCACTTGCTGGTAAGGAATTGTTGATCTTTTTACTGAAAATTGTGTCTGAATTTGATTTTCCTATAGAAGGAGTAAGCTTCGTTATCAAGACTGATAACATTGTAGCGCGCTAAATTTTTTAAATGGTTACTCTGATGTGGATGGACTCTCAGGACAGCGGCCTGGTGAGTATCTCGACACATTTTAAAATGAAAACTGCAGGAGCAGTCAACCAGAGTTATATAATGAAAATTGGCTTAAACTCTCCTGGTTCCCTAGATTAAATATCAATCTCATCAGCTGTTTTTGAGAAATAATTTTTTTTAGAAAACCCGCCTGCATATCCCCAGCTATTATTATGCTGATGTTGGAGAATGCATTGACAAAATTAACATTTAGGACACCAAACTTATCCAAACATTCAACAAAATGTTCGATTCAGTGGGGTGAACCTCTTCTAATAGTTATTTGTTTTAATAGGCAACAAAGTGGTATATTGACTGCCGCGACTGAGAGTTCATAGGAATTCAGCTAAAGCAGTCAATCTACTTTTCCTACCGAGTAGGATATTGTACTAGGAAATTATCACAATTCTCACAATGTTTTTACTTTTCCTCTAGTGATAAATCAAAACAAAAATTGATAGAAATCGCAAGAATTATTATCTGCTACCAATCAGAGAAAAAATTGTTAGTCTTGTAAGTAAAATGAGAGCATGAATGCATTGATTGTCATTTCCCAAATAACTTTTTGAACAAGTGATGATTTGATGAGAGTTTCAACCCTTTATTTCGATTATGCTTGATGTGAAACAACAACTGGATGGCCATCTCTCACTTCTAGTTATAGGAAAAGTTCGAGTACTGTCCGCGCGCTGTTAGTTCTGAAACTCGTGTACTGAATAATATTTGGTTTCCATTCAATTATTTCTGGAAATGCGAAAAAGTTCAGTGAGCCATTCCGAAAACGAAGGATACAGGTGAAAATTAGCAGCCGAGGCTGGTAATCTCATCAACGGCATTGAAGAATTCATTATCAAATGTTTCTCAAAGTATTGAAAGTTATTTCAGTCCTTCCTTTCCTGGAGCTATCAGAATAATCAATAATAATTGTCTCTCATTTGTATCAAGAAGACTAATACAAATTAGGCGAAGTTTATGGAAGGAAGGATGTTATTTTGATATGAAATTTACCTGGTGGAAACCAACTAATAATCGATTTCTTTCGTTATGCTGAAATTATTCACTATAGAAGAAGAGGGTCATCAACGAGTGCTCGAAACATTTTCCAGATTTATGTGGTTTGGTTTTCATTCATGGTAAATATCAAAACTTTGAGAAAGAGGATCAACTTCAACATTATGTGATATGTGAGGTAATGTTGATACAATAACTAATATTTTTATGTCGAGAGTAATTACTGTTCCATTGAAGTTAATTATCTAGACCCTAGGAGTTACGATTAAGGCAATAAATCAATGCTCTCTCATATATCAAAAACTCAGTTTTCCCAACCCCGTGTTTTGAAGAGGTCACAACTTCCGAACGATACGAACTGAGTTGATACTATCTCTCATGAGAGAAAGAATATTTGGAATATAATATTTTTCGTCCAAGTTATGATATATATACTGTTGAAATTGTTCACTGATACTCTTCTTTCTAGTACAGAGGAGCGACAGTACCTACCTTTGTGATGTTTGGAGTGATTTTTTGATGAAAAGCATTGCTCTCTTCAATATACACAAATAATGAAAACAATGTTAGATTTTTATTTTTACACCCTGTTGAACAAATGTCCTGGATTCCATTTTTTTGGTTTTCTCTTCCTCAGAAATGAGAATGAATAAAAGCTTTGAGTTCTCATTATATCTGTTTTTTGGTATATTTGCCCCAATACGTAACTGCAAAATTAAAAATATGCAAAATTCAGTGAGGATTTTATAGATTACCTGTCATATTTTTATGAATTTGGGGATTTAATCAACGAATTTATTGAGATTTAATAATTTTGCAGTTAGGTTTATACTAATTTGCTCGAAGAACACAAATAATAAGAACTTGAATATGTTTCCTTTTCATTTCTAGGGAAGAGAACACCCCAAAAATGGTTTTCAGAACTTTCAACAAACTTTCAAACATTATTTTCTGTAAAACAAACAATGTATATTCACCCAGGGGAAGAAAAACGGCAATTAAAAACTTCAATGTTAATGCAAGCAAATGAAGCTAGCAGTCACTACTGTACCATAAATATTCAGTGTTTTATCAATGAGAATTTAGTTTTTTCACTAAGCATTATCGGGAAGCTGAAGTGCCTGAGCAAGACATTCATTTGGTTGTTGAGGACTTAAGTGACAGCTAAGTATCCTAATGTTGGATTAAAAAACCAGCTGTTAGTCAATTGCAGTATTTGTGTTGTGGCAAGAGGTGTGTGTTACGTAGATGGAGATTTACTAGCGAATGCATCTGGCTAAGATGAAAATCAATGATATGGTATATAAAATTTGTGAACTAACTTTCAGTGTCCAGACAAAGAAGTAATTTCTTTTTTAGCCGTTGACAGTGAGCGTAATCATCACAATAATTATTTCAATTATTTAAGAGAAACACCCCAACTATACATTTCTTTCTCTTCCTCTTTCTCTCACTCCCTCCCGTTATTTCCTTTTCCTTTACCAATTTCCGCAAAAATCTCCCCAGCTGGGAATTATCGACGAATAAGATTCCAGAATCCGTTCGACGTACCTTTGTCGGTATACTCATATTGAATGAAAGCCGAAAGCAGTCAGCGCAGCTGACAGATAAATCGAACACAACTCACAAAGGCGTATGTTCACATATTTATCTCTTATCTTTTGACCTTTGGCTTCCTTCGAACGGATGACCAGTCCATATAGACGACCGGAGATTCATGACGACTTGAGTTGACGGTATCGTATACTAGATGTTGGAAAATGGTAGAATGGTATCAAGATAATGTCCCTGATTAAAACTTGCAACAGAAATCTGCCAATAGTTATTTGTTTTACTAGGCAGCAAAGTAGTAGATTGACTGCCGTGTCTGATAGTTCATAGACGAACGTTATTGACCAAACAATAAATTTAAAGCTTTCGTTAGGGATTTGATTTTCTTACTTGATTTGTACTTTTATCCTTTCGTTCTTAGCAACAGGTTTCAATAGAGTTAATAATATAGACAATGGAAGTCCGAACTATTACCATACTTCTACGATACTCCAATGAAGTGAGCGAGTATGTGAGCGAAGAATCATCAGCAAGGCAGATTGCCTTTTTCTGAATAGAATCGAGAAGCCTCAACGAATGTTTTGGTGCCGAACTCCACACATGAGAACTATATTCCAAGACAGGTCGTATTTGAGCCTTGTAGATCATTAATTAGAAACTGACGAGAAGTGAAGTATTTCTTCGCACGAAATAAAAATCCATGTTTCTGGGAAGCACACATGAAGTGAGATGATGCGCTCGACCAATGTTTTGTAGTGACAGGGATGGAGCTTTTAGATATTCTCACCTTTGCATTCATTGCTAAACATACCCTAAAAAGAATGAACAATTGAAGTTATGTCACTACCATTCATTACAGATCGTTCGATTGCAAAAATTAGCTTCAAGAAGTACACATCCTACAGAAATCCCCAGATCTCTAACTTCTATTCGTATTTGCGTGGTAGGTATATGGAAATCATTGGTGAACGAACTACCTCAATATCTACTGATACCAGTTTATCAGTTGTGATTAATCTGTTGACTGAACTGAAACTAACGTTCTAGTCTTTGTTGTGTTATTAGTTTGATATATTCTACTCTGGAGATTATCAGGATGGAAACTTACATGTTGATAATTAAGTTAGATCAATTGATCACTTTCCACCAATAATTTCACAGTATTTGTGCCTTATTGGGTATGAGGCAGGTTCAGAGTTTGAATGTTGCAATATTAGTAAAAAGTAGCTGATACTTGCTAGGAAATATAATCATAACTTTGTTATGTGTTTACTCAAATAAAGTGGTATGTTTGTAAGGGTCAGTTGTACAAACTACTGTCAACTGTGCTTCAAGTGATCGAGATTGGTTGCTAAGCAGAAACGATCAGAATGGCCAATAATGCCTAGCAAATGAACCAAATTCCCTTGAACTGGAAACGATTCTGGTATATATAAATGAACCTCAAAATTCACCAAGATATTTTCCTGAACTGGACATTTGATTAATCACTACGCCTCAAGATCCCTACCAAGCAAAGCAATACATAAAACATCAAAGTCCATTTCGCCAATATATCAAAAATCTCCCAATGTCTCACTTCAAGAGAACTGGCTGAGAAATGTTCAGCTCTGCAACAATGTATTCACAAAGAAAATATGTCAATAGAATATGAACATTTTCCTGGAGATCGATTACCCTAACACCAAACTGATATTTTTGCACTCTACGCGCGTTTCGCTAACAAAATTAGCATCTTCAGGAGAAGAAAATTGATCCTTCGTGACAAATTCCACGAATGTGAAAGACAAACCTCTATTAGTCATTTCTGTAACTGAAAAAAATGCTTATGTGTGAAAGTAGAATCTTCAGACCTTGTTTTTCAAAATGAGGAATTTGCACATCCGTGGTTTTGCTATAGAACTGAGTATTTTTAAGAATGACTTAAAATGCGACATGTATTCATCATGAAAATGATTTTCTGAATGAATGAGCCAAGCAACAAAAACAGCAGGGTTTTCTCAGTAATGACAAAAATATAGAATGACAATACCGCAAGTTTTTAGAATTTTGATTTCCAGAGTTCCAGAACACGGCCCTCAAGCACGAAAAACTTGCCATGTATCAACATCGGCCGTGGAAGCTTACTTTCTTTCATTAGAATAACAACGTTTATTACGTCAGTCGATTCAAAATTGAGTTTCGTTCATTAATTTTCAACCATTTTCAATTAATCCAGTGGAAATGCAATGAGGAGAATCCAATTTCATTGAGATTCCACGAACTCTCTCTCCCTGATGCATCCATTTATTTGACTCTTCAACTATGTGTATGAAGTCACTGACGTAAACTTTCTCAATATGAATTAATTTGACGACGTGACCACAGTAAGTTATCCTTTACTGTGACGTGACCTCAACCTCCCATACAGAAACTCGAAATTATATATAGAAAAGAATGTTAGGCCATTCGGAAGAGTTTTCAATTATCAGAATTAACTCTGCAAGTTTTTATCATTGATTGGATGGTTGTGATTACCATCTCAACCTCAACAGAGCAGTCAATTATTATAATTGAAAATTTTATTTCGAAATACAGGTTTCTTGAGATCTCAAGATATCGATATGAACACTCACAGATTTATTATTCCCTTTTGAAATCAGCAATATTTGCAAATGTCTTATATAGAATTCGTTTACTCACGACTATCGTATAATGTACCCATTATATGTCTGTTTCCTCGATCTTAATAATACCCATTAATCATGGCAGTGGTTAATAAGTCATTAATCACAGCTGTCAGATGCTTCTTAGATTTCGCTTCAATATAATATTGATCCCTGTAATTGACTTGACCAATTGTTCAAATACTACTATTTTCATAATGTTACGAAATCCCCAAACGCAACCGCTGAGCATAATGAGCAGCAAGACTCACGATGTTCTAGACGCTCTAGATTCGAAAGTTCGAGGCGCGAATGGAACATTTTTCTAGATGAATCGTTCCGAGTCGATCACAGTATAGAAGTGGAGTAGGGAAGCAACCATCTAAACGAGTGTTTTCTAATAGAGACAGTTTGTAGTATTGAGATAGAAAAACTCAGAGCCTAATGGAGAGTCGAAGTTGTATAGGCAGTGTTTTAGTAGAAGTGTTTGATGTTCAAGTCAGCTTGAAAGCCTTAAGTGTTTGTAATAGCCCGGGAGCTGCCGTCAAATTTTACCGGAGCATTTGAAAACGGTTAATTTTTTTATATATAGACATTAGGTTCAGCGAATATTACAAAAACCACTGTCAGCTGGTCTAACTGCGTGGAGTGCAAGCGTGGGAGGTTGCGAAAGTCGTTGAAAAAATTAACTTCTCGTATCATTTGAAAAGAGCTATACATTTGTGAAATCTTTGAATACAACATATACATTTGAAAAAAATATGTCAGCTGCATGTGATCAGTGGATAACATCGTCAGCTGACCGTATCAAGAGGTATAAAAAATGCAGAAGATCGGATCATTTGAGTTTGGCTCAAAATTTAATACGTGTTAGTTTTATATCTGAAAATTGTTCAAATTCATGACAACTGGCGATACAATCTGAATAAACGTGTTAGCTGAGCTTTCAAAGTGTACTGTAGCATTTAGTCGCGCGGCGCGATGATGATACGGCTAACATATTTTGCCACATCTTATTGACAGCTGACAATCATTTCTTACATTTCATAATGTAAATGTTAGGAAGAAAATGATTTCAGGTACTACTTGAAGAATCAATTTCAGAAGTTCATCAAAAAAGTTGTTCAATAATTTAAAACCCATTCCATTGAACTATATGGCGTAGCTTTCAGTATGAAACAATTAATCAGAGTCATCGTCAGAGTCAGAGCAGCTGTCAGAATTATCATCAATGTCAGGTTCTGATTCCTCTTCAACTTCTTCAGCATTATTTTGTTGCATATGTTCCAAAATATCTGTAAGTATGATGATCATAGGAGTTGATTAAATTGATTTCAATGAATAAAATATAAGAATAGAATACCTGTAATTTCTTCGCCATCGTTGGTGATGCTATCTAGTTTTGGTAACTGTTCGCCTTCGAACCACTTGAAAATATATTTCCCATCTCGTTCGTTCCATCCGAAATTTGTTGGTTTCGACATAGTTGGCGTACGAAGATAGGCATGACTCCACCATTGCGATATATACGAAGTTCGCAAAAAGTGCTGTCGTAGTTACGACTTGCAAGGAGGTAACATAGAACCTTCCAAATTCTGATTGATTTTCAGAATATCTTCTTCGTCACTGACTTTATAGGCCTTCAGGAAAGTTTCAACTCTTACCAAATTAATATTGTTGATTTGGTTGAAACCATAAACTCGGCAGACAAATTCCTCCAAAATTGAAAAAATTTCTTCAAGCACGCTTTCAAGAGATTCGCTCGGAATCTTGATCAGCGATTCAACATATTTTGGGAATTTACGTAGAATTACTAGTGGTTTCTTCTTTCCTTTTCTGTAAAACGCTGGGTTGTAGTCGCATCCTGTGAGTGCGTGGAAAGCGGGTAGTGCCAAACATAATCGTTCACCCAGCTTATTATACATCTTGTTGACGCAAAAATTGAAAAATAGAAGTATGAAGAAGAGTGTTTTGCACACTTACATTGAATAAAATAAATAATTAATTGTTAGCTGACAATATAAGATGTGGCAAAATACGTTAGCCGTATCATCATCGCGCCGCGCGCCTAAAAGCTACAGTACACTTTGAAAGCTCAGCTAACACGTTTATCCACATTATATCGCCAGCTGACATGAATTTGAACAATTTTCAGATATAAAACTAACACGTATTAAATTTTGTGCCATACTCAAATGATCCGATCTTCTGCATTTTTTATACATCTTGATACGGTCAGCTGACGACGTTATCCACTTATCACATGCAGCTGACATATTTTTCCTAAATGTATATGTTGTAATCAAAGATTTCACAAATGTATAGCTCTTTTCAAATGATACGAGAAGTTAATTTTTTCAACGACTTTCGCAACCTCCCACGCCTGCACTCCACGTAGTCGTGCCAGCTGACTGCTTCTGTAATCATTTGTTTTGAGAAAAAAACCTTCTAAAATCAAAATTATTCATACTCAAATCACCCATGAAAATTTGACGGTACCTCCCGGACTATAAGCGATTTATAAGCGAGTACAGTAGTTGTATTTCATAGGGACGTTGATAAAAGTAGTTGAGTGTTGTTTGGAGTATTATTATTATTATTACTAGTAAACGAACCCAAGAAATATTCTAATAATAACTGAAAACTAATATCTTCTAATGTAAATATCATCTTGTAAGATTAAATACGTGATATTTGTTAAGCTAAATACATAGATTCTTGTGATAATTATTATGAGATATTATACTGCGTATAGATGAACAATAATTTGATGTATGAAATATTTGTTAAAATAAAATGATAGAGTTTCCAAAAATAAATATGTAATATAACAAAATTTTACAACAAAAACACTTTAACAAAAATTTTTACTAGTGATATAGACATAATTATACACTCGTTGAATAATATACTGTTATAATTGTTTCCAAATATTTTAATATACACTGCGTGAAAAGTCTCCTCTTTCTGAACGGAACAACAAATCGAAGCAGAAGAAAACTCACATGATAATGTATAATTTTTAGTTTAGTTCAGTTTAGTAGTTTATTACGGGCAAGCCCAATTAAAAAAATTTTTACAAGATATACATTATGTGAGTAATACAACAACATACATAACATAGATGGTATAGATAATGTTGAAGACATTAAAAAGATCAATGGAAAGTAAAAATACAGTACAGTCAGTGTAAAAGTGGAAGATAAAATGACAAGATGGTCACTGACACAGTTGGTTTTTAAACTTATGAATAGGCGTTGAGAAGATGTCAATATCGAGGGAATTTGCCGCTCTAAGGGATTTTGGGATGTAGCTGTGATAAGCAGTGTTGGTACGATGGTAGGGAATATGAAAAGTAGCTATCTGTCTAGTGAGTAGTACTTTTCAGTTTAAGTGATGTTTGTTGTTATTACTCGTCTTCAAGAGAGTGATATCAAGTTTTTTTAGAATCAAAAAGGTGCCTTATGGCAACTGTTGAAAATGACATTCAGTGGTATACTTAAGCTCAGTTTATCTTTGTGAATCGTATCATGGAATCAGCCGTTCTTGACTTATTATAATTTTCACTCCCGTATCATGATGAACTGGATAAAAACAATAATAATAATTTGAAAAATATTCATTTCCATTTATCTCTTAAATTCAATAATCCGGCAGTAACGTATATTTCTGCCTTCTCTCCATATCACTGATATATTTCCGGGGCAATTTTAGTCTGGGAATGATGGGAATGATACTGGAAACTTGAACTCAAGATTCGGAAATATGTGTTGGTAATGAGACCAGAAAAGCAGGGATGTGCCTATATTTCGGGTTCTCAAACCATTCACACAAGTGTAGTAATTTTTTGAATATTTTTTTGTGGTTTATACACCTCTAGGTTATTTTTGAACAAGACTTAAATTCACACTCTAGAATGCATTTTCTTCAAAACTGGATATCGTTAAACAGAAAATAAAGCTGCAAGTAAATCTAGAATGGAAGTTGAAGAACATCTTCACGTATTGCATAAGAAAGAGTGGAAACAGGTAACACAGTTACAGTTGTAAATAATCCTGAATTCTGAGAAAAGAACTTCAACAATCTGTCCTATTAATTTCGGCTGTTTATAGAGTCAAATGGAATATCCATAAAAGCGGATGCTCAGCTAATTTGCTTGCTTTGACTTTATAAACTGCAGTAGTGCAGATGATGCTTCATGAATAACACACCGGGAGCTATTTACTATCATTTTATCTCAAATATAACACGTCGCTCTTTCCTCCTGAGGGCGATATGCTGTAGTTCTACCTTGAAAGGAAATTTAGCACTCACTACATCGACTAAGTTTCGAACAAATTCAAAATGGCTGTTACGTTGGTAATTTGTAATTTCCCATACATGTTCGACGAAAAAGTCACAAACTGGTTGAGTAAATACCTAACTAGTCCCATTAGTGATGTGAAGTATATTGGTATATCAGAATATTACCTTGTTAACGTTTATTGGTCCAAGAAACATGCAATGCTTATAGAAAATAAGTCATTTGTCGAGTATACATCTTTTCAGATCATTTTTGAATTTGGCCAAGGAATAAGTTGTTCTAATTCAATGAGGTAAACTATTATTAGTGAGAATATAACGATTTTCTTACAAACTCAGTTTTGATTTTCGAATTACTGGATTGCCTAGTATCATGATTATCAGTTTCTGAATTCGTCACATATGATATTGAGGTATAGTAGTTTTCACAATAAATGGAATTGACTGAAGGATTATAATAAAACCAATTCGACCCTTAAGTTGTAAAATCCGAGATGCACATCATAAATGTGAAAGGACCGGATTCAGGTAATTTTGTTTCTCAGAGAGGGATTGTAGAGGATTACAGCTTACACTTCTTGTTCATTTTAGTCTTTGTATTTCATTGGAAGTGTTCACTTGTGTTACGGCGTGCAATAATTTTATAACATTTATTTGTTATTACAGAATTAATAGAATGAATTAGGAACTGTATGAATGACATTCCTACCGAGAGTTGGAAAAGTTCTGTTAGTCATGTTATAAATGTTGAAAACTCGTACCTTTCTGTAAAATCAATTGCGCCAATTATAATTAATTTAGATGAGGATAGCGATAGCGACACTGAACTAAATATAGAATAGAATTGTAACATTTAAATAAATTACTTGTATATCTCCTACATTATGCAAAATTCAAATTTCTTAAGTTCGACCCTGTAGCACATTTGCATCTTTTACCAGATGATTTTCTACACGATGGGATTAAATCGGGTAGTTTATTGCAGTTAATAAGCCAATACCATTTACTGTGAAAAATACTATATATTTTTTCTCATATTTTGTTCAATGGATAGAAATACAGGTTTTCATTTTGAATAAAGAATCGAGGTCAAAGAGATTTATTGGTCTATATCACAGATAACAGAAACAAGTTTAGATAGGCAACAGCATACTTGTAAAAACCAAAAAGTATGTGGCGCAATTCCTGTGGCCTGTGGCGGTTGTTGACCCCAAATATTCAACAAAATTGGATGGATAAAAGAAAACTGTAGGAACTACAAATGCAGAATACTCGAATCGTTCGATACAAACCAACCAATAAGTTTTCTTCGCAATACATGGCGTCACATACTCTAAGATGACATTACATTATATGACTCAGTTAAAATAATACATTATTTCCTGAGAGCATTATGTAAGTCTTTTTTCAATAGTGGCAGCGCGAATTCCAAAGAAAACTGTCTTTGTACACTAAATATGGGTTTTCAATTTACCCAGAAAGATTTTCAGTCTACCCCGAAAAGTTGCTGCGTCTATTGAAAAACACTCCCATCAGGATAGAACAAGTCCAATTAGTCAGCAACTTCTCGTATAACTCAAATATGCCTATCAAAAAATACCAAGAAATAATATATATAGGAAAATACTTATCGTTAACATTTCGGAAACTAAATCCGCTTCCGTTCTCAAAACTTATATGCGAATTCTTGTTTAAATGCAAATATCTCTTGCTGACAATCTTCGTAATTGACATTTGTCAAATATTTCAAATCTGATGTAACATTTTGTCCTTCAGGATGGGCAGCCATCTGCGATCCATATCGAGGCGAACTTCCTTCAATTTCCGTTTCCTGCCATTGCTCCCTTTTGTGATAATTTTGGTGTCGTTCCATTTTACTGTGTGATCTCCATTGACAGTTTTTCAATAGACGCAGCAACTTTTAGGGGTAGATTCAAAATCTGCCCTTCTACACTTGTATAGATTCCAATATTAATCATAATTTTTTCAGATTGTGGTGGGTTAGGAACCCAGAAAACTTCGGAGCAAATATTGATACACCACAAAATAATGAGGTTCAAACAGTTCATATTATTAAATGGATTTTTTGGTCAAAAATAAAATTAAAGGTTTGATTGATCAAAAAAAATAATATTGTGACAGAAAAAATTGAGGTATCGAGTATGAAATATAAGTTAAAAAAATGTAAATAAAGAAATACATGAAATAATATGGTGACAAGAAAATTGAGACAACGAATGTGAAATATTAGTCGAAAAATTAAAATGAAGAAATAGATGAAATAGTTGTGTGTACTCACGACGTTTCGATTGCTGGTATTCGCAATCGTCTTCGGGTGATGACTGATGTCATTTCGAGGTATGGTCGTTTATAAATAGCCGAATTCCCTATGGAGGAAGGGGGCGGTGCTAAAAATGAGGCGGACGGGTGCTACTAGAAGTGCGCTGATCGGTTTTCAGCGGGAAATTGATGTATTGGCGCGAGATTCTCTTCCATCGGTCCATGCCTTGGATAAGCGGCCTCCACACACTCCGGATCTCCACGCTGGGGTTAATGAATGCGTCGTCGTTTCTTAGCAACAGGTTTCAATAGAGTTATCAATATAGACAACGGAAGTCCGAACCAATACACTCAGGAAGGAACATTGTAAACCACATTCGAGCAAACATCATGAACTCATTGAAACTGAAAACACGAACGAGACCTGAGTGGCTCTTTCTAGCGAAAATACCACGTGAGGAGTCTCATTCAGGAAATTAGTATATCTTAGGAGATATAACGAATATAATATTTTTGCACCTGAATATCCAGCTCAGCTCATTTTCGAATATTATGTCATTTTTCCTCGTTATCAATATTAATGGGTTGAATGATTTTTTTCATTGAACAGGAAGATCGATGTCTTACTTTGTAACGTTTGAATCCTAGAATAGGAGAAGGTCTGTCCAAGTAACCGGCCACTCTTCCAGATCATAGCCACGAACGTTGCTCCGGATAATTCTGAAGCTTCCTGCGTACTGATTTATGGCTCTTTTGCCTACATTACGAACTCTGGTTAGGGGGTAATCCAAGAGTAAGAAGCTTTCAATGTTATATATTTATTTGCATTAGTCGAATAGCCGAGCGTAGCGAGGCTAGGAATTCAGCTAAAGGAGTCAATCTACTTTACTGCTGAGTTGAACATATAATTCTTTCTCCTATTATTCATAATGATATATGTATGATATTGTATTTGCAAATTTTTACAATATTCACAATATTTTTATTTTTTCTGTAGTGATAATTTGATAAAAAAAGCCTGATAGAAATTATTGCAAGTGTTTGAATGGTTGGTTGGTACGGAAATGTATATCTTCGTAATAATTATAGTTGTAGACGATTTATGAAATTTCTGACAGTTTTGTTGAAAAGTATCGGTATATTTGTATTATGGATAGGGATAGCGACTTACAAGTATTTACTCCTCCAGCCTTGGCAGGGAAAGTATTACTTTGCTGATTGATATGTGTCTGCAAAATTCATATTTGCTGTCAATCGAAAGAAACAGCAGTTCGAAACTGTATATATCGGAGAGATATTTTGATATTTGATTTATTCAGATGTTTTTAGGGCAGAGTCTACTTCCTCCTTTACCCCGTGGATCCGGCACTGCTTCAACGTTATCTGATAATGCACCATTATTTCAATCCGTGTTCCATCCAATTAGTGTCAACGGTGATGTATGGAAAATCATATTGTTGGTATTATATTCAATGGGAAGCGAACCCAAACCTATCGAAACGTCCTTTATTATTGGACGGCGCTAATGGAGTTCAATAACAAGCTCATCGTTCTGGAGCACATGCTGATGATTTCTCGCCATATCCCCCCGCTGATAACCTCTAAATAATATCACGATAATAGCGAGCCGATAATTTGCCAGGGGGTGCAATTTGACGAGATTGGTCGAAAACTTGAGATTAGAACACTATGATGCATTGTTAGCTGTAGAACACATTGTCAAGAGAGGTTGTTTCTGTGTCTAACTTTTGTGTTATCTGAAAAATAATCAGCGAAAGTGCTACGTACGCCACTGAAAATTAGAAAATATCAGAGTTTTTTTTCACGGCTATAACACAAAACTGCCCTATCTTAACTGTTATTGATAGAAGAATGAAGTTCATTGGGTGTCTTGAATTTCATTTCCTTGCCTGATAAAACAATGACTCATTGTGTTACAGTTGTGGCTATTATCTTCTATAAGTCGTATATTGTTTGCAAATGTTACTACCAAACGACACATTTTTATGTAATGGTGATTTATATTCCACCTTTTACTGCTGTAAATGAATAGGATGGTTTCTTTGAAGCTCTTGAAAACTGGGAGAATGCAATTTTAAACAAGGTTGTCGTCGTGGGTGATTTTAATTGTACGCAATTCATTGAGAACAGCTTAGGCTTAGAGGATAGAAAAACTTGCATTGTTAAAAATTTTCTGTCATTTACGGGTTTCAACCAATACAATGGAGTAACAAACTATCATAATAAATTATTAGATTTAGTCATAAGCAACTTAAGTTGTCATGTATCGCATGAGAATTTCTGTTTTTTAAACGAAGACCTCTACCATACATCTTTGTCGATTGTAGTTGACGAACTCTGCACTTAGAAGAATAATTTCGACTCAACAATCATCACAAAGCTTATAATTATAGAAGAGACGATTACTTGTCACTATACAATGATATCCTTTACATAGATTGGACATTTGTCGATAATATTGAAGATATTAACTTAGCTGTCGATAGGTTTTATAATGAATTCTATGGATTACTAGATGCGCATATTCCAACTTTTAAAAATTTTAAGCATGAATATCCTGTATGGGATAATAGTGAAATAATAGGACTCATTAAGGAAAAGGCCAAATTGCATAAGAAGTTCAAACATACTCGAAATCAATTTTTTTGGAATGAATTCAAACGTCTGAGATCAATCGTGAAAAACAAAACTAAACTAGCTTATGATATTTATTTGACAAAAGTCCAAGAACAATTGAAAATCGAACCAAAAATTTTTTGGCAATTCATTCACCAAGAAAATAAAACGTCGAGAATACCAGGTACAATGTATTACGGAAATGAAACATACAATACACCTCGTTCTATTGTTAATGGATTCATGGAGTTTTTTCAAAGCGTATATTCAACAAACACTAACATAATTCCACGAAATTCAGAATAACCTTATGATAATAACACTTTTGTTGTCGATAGAACCTATCAGTGAAGGAAATTCAGAAGGCAGGAAAAAAGCTGAAAAATAAATTCACATCAGGACATGACAATATACCTTCCTTTCTTATCAAAGATTGTGTGAGAGTCCTACTTTATCCAATAAAAACCCTATTCAACCTGATTTTGAGGACTTCAGTGTTTCCTAATGACTGGAAAATAGCCAAAGTGTGCCCTATTCATAGGTCCGAGGCAAAAAATGATATTGAAAATTACAGACCAGTTGCAGTTTTGAACAATGTAGCAAAGCTCTTCGAGATAATCTTGTATAATCGTATTCATGAAGAAACCTCAAATATTATCTCCTCAAATCAACATGGATTCATGAATGCCAGATCTACTGTTACAAACTTGACAGTATTCTGCCAATATATTTGCGAGTATCTTGATGAAAGGAGTAGGTTGATGTGGTTTATACGGATTTCTCGAAGGCATTCGACAAGATAAATCATGAACTGCTTATTCATAAACTTCTGAAATTAGGTTTCAACTTGAATTATGTAACACTTTTAGAGTCATACTTGAAACAACGCAAACAGTTTGTGCATTACAATGGATACAAATCTAATATGTACATAGCCACCAGTGGAGTTCCTCAAGGGTCAAACTTAGGTCCATTGTTATTTCTCATTTTCCTTAATGACTTATATGAATCACTGAGGTGTAACAGACTGATGTTTACAGACGACTTGAAACTTTACAGTGGTGTAACGATTTTATTGAATTACAATACCAGCTGAACTTTTTGCATAAATGGTGTGAACAAAACCGCTTACCTCTTAACATATCAAAATGAAAGATAATGACATTCAGCAGGAAAAATGTAACGATTCAATATCAATATTCCATCAACAACTTCAACTTAGAACGAAATAATGCAATACGTGACTTGGGTGTTTATTTCGATATACAAGTAACATTTAACAAACACATAACTGAATCTGTTTCCTCAGCGTATCGCGCATGTGGTTACATTATCAGAAATTGTAGAAACTTCGTTAACATCCATGTTTTGATATCGATGTATATTTATTTTGTGAGGTCAGAATTAGAGTATGCCTCTTTAATATGGAGTCCTATTTACAATCACTATATTCAGTCCATAGAGGTTCGAAATATATTGAACTGTTAGACAGATGTGGATTCATATCACTAGAGAAACGCAGACAACAACAATATGTTACTGAAAGCACCCATTACATTAATATGCACGAGTTTTAATGGAATAAGTGAACACTGTGACATTTTTACATGCAGTATCGTAGAATTAAGGAATCAATTGAAAATTCATTTGTAATTATAATATGTTGATTTCATTGCATATATATTTCTAATGTGTGTGTATCATTGTTATTATATATTTATAAACCACGAACGGCTGAACCAGTGGCGGATCCAGGATCAGGCCAAGCGGGGGGTCTATAAATAACTCAAAATTTATATATAATTATATATATATATATATATATATATATATATATATATATATATATATATATAAAACAGAAAATTATGAGCTACCGTCTAGCAACAACTAGTCAAGATTAAAAAAAAAACGTGAAAGAGATTGACATGAGCAAAATTTGAAGGTGTAGCCAGGAGGTAAAGTAGGTTCGAAACTTCACTTTTTTAAAATCGAATCGAGTTGATTTAACCTAATCAACAGCATATTCTACTCATACATAGTATATTCAAATCGTTACCGGAATATACAATACTCATCACAAATGTAACAAGTCTGATTTTTCAAATACTGCGCCAAAAAGAATCCAATGGCAGCACTGTCAGAAATTTCTCGAACTTTTCCTCGATAAGCCTGACAAGTGTCAATTTTCTTAAAAGTGTCATCGAGAAAAATTGCAATTTGATATTCAAAAAGAAAGCATTTTATTTTGAACCTACAACATGAAGAGGCATCTATTTTCATATTTTACTAGGCTTGATCCAGCGTCTGAACCGACTGAACCAGAAGAAAAAGGAAAGAACAATCGGTGGGTCCAAAAATTTCAAGCGAAATTTGTTTGTTTGGGTAACATTCAATCCAGATCTTATTTGTACTATTTTTAATTCTTGAGAATTATTTTTTCAGGAGTTGGAGGATTATTGAATTGAATAAATTGATGAAATTGGTTGTTGAAAAAATGAAAATTCACTAATGTTTAAATGTAGCCTGCTCTTTATCAAAGTTCTTCAATTTTAAAGCAAAAAAATTTATTCTTTTTGATTTTTTTGTCTTGCTCATGTGAAATTTTTTCGTTCCCTAACAAAATTTGGAAATTAGGAGCCGATAAAAATTGAAAAAAAAAACTCTTATTTTCCCAGTAGGGGGGGTCCGGACCCGAAAACCCCTCCGTGGATCCGCCACTGGGCTGAACCGATTTGGATGAGAATTGGTGGGGACGTAGCTTAGAACCAGGAGACGGACATAAAATAGTTTCAATCCCATTTTACTGTGTTGTCGGAAATTCGGAATTTTGCATAATTTTTTTACAGAATCGATGGAAGACGTGTTTCGTATTTTATTGAAATTAATCGCCTAACAGGGTTGGGAAGGGGTAGAAAGTTATTTTAAGGGATAATCAACGCACAGCCTAAATCATTGATCGTTGAGATATGGAACTTGAAGGGTGTGTTCTTTGTATGACGTAGGCATAGGATAAGAAAGGGGTTTTTTCTGAAATTTTTCTTCCAAGAGGGTAAGAAACGGGGATAGTTTGTATTGGACGGCGAACTTCAATCTATATCATAGATTAAAGAAAACAGGAGATGGAACATGATCAACTGCTCACTCTGCCAATTTCCCCTGATATTCCCACTCCTAAGGTCCGCCAATCAAATCGTATATCCCCACCAATGTACCGATTTGAAGGATGTGCACACTTGTCAAAGTTTGTTATTAAGTGTCAATGTCATGTTAGGAGTGGCCAGGACACCAGGGCCGTAGTTGTTTCACAGTCGAAGTTGACAATAATTTGTTTTCTTGCATACCCCGATGAATGAGACCAACGGGATAAATCGCGATGGTAATTCCATATCGCTCGAATATTGCGTTTTGATTTCCACAAGCCATCTCAAATATTGCGTACAAATAAAATAAATAACGAGGAGTTCCATTAGTTTGCAAATCTGAATTGATTCAAAAGTGAACAAAGTTATCGATAACTTCATATTACATTCAGATAAAACGTAATGAGGTTACTCCTCTGCAAGTTTGCCCTTGGTTTTCACTCCCTGTGATAATATGAAAAAAAAACGATGAAAGTGGTTATGTCAAAATTTGTCAAAATGAAGTTGGAAGTCCCAAAAAGAATGAACATGAAATCCCACACAAATTTTAGTACTTACGGCAATTTTGTGTTTGTTCTTTTTTGCATCTAGATATAACTGTTCTGCTAGACGAAATCATAACATGACCTATTTCAGTTTTCCTAGCAATGTTGAAAGAAGAGAATTATAGAGGCGGGCTTTGACAATCGAGGCAAAAGATCTGCAAGAATATTCTCGTGTATGTCAATTACACTTCAGCATGAATTATGATATAAACTATATAATCCAATTTTGTGTATATTCTTTACTTCCATTCGTAATATATTTGAATTTGCTGGCAGTAGCATACTAGAGGATTATAACATATAATTATACAATGCTTAGAAAAATCGTAATGTACCAATGAATCTTCAGTAGATTCGAAAATGAATTTGCAACCTAATGTGAGTTTTATTTGACTTATATGAAATCCTATTCATTATGAAATTGCACGCCCCTGGTCGTGGGTATATGAACTATTCATTGTGAAAGTGTACCTGTGTTCCTGGTTATGGTTATATGAACTATTCAAAGTATATGAAATTTGGGAAAACCATCTTCATTTCAATGCAAAAAAGACTTTGGTCGAAATAACTGATATTATTCCTGAATACTACTCTGTACCGCTCCCCACTCCTAGGCTTCAACTCTGAATATTTGGCAGGCTCAGCGCACATTGATTTGTATACTCATGTTACATCTCCTGTTTTCTTTAATCTATGATCTATATCGAATTTTGCAGGAATATTCTTCAACCCAATTGATGGAAGACGTGTTTCGTATTGTATCATTGTCTAACGGAGTAGAAAAGGCTTTATAACATTTTCGACTCCTTTCAAACGCTCTTTCGAATGCGCCCAGAAGGCAGAGCTATGATGAATCTAATAAAACTGACTTTAATAATATTAATAATAATAATATTTATTTACTATAGAAAAAACAACATTTACATTACATTTACAATCGAAAGTGAACATTATACACAAAAAGAGATCCTAAACACTACAAATGCAACAGGTAGAGTGAATAAACCTGATAAACCCACGAAGGCTGAGTCTGTAAGTGGGTATGAATTATTTTGTTTTTGTTTGATGGCACCTAAAATAATTATCACTATCAATATTCTATATATACATACACACATATATATATACACACAATATGATTCAAGAGTAATAATAACAGTAAAGGAAGGAATAAAAATAAAAGTTAAGTTTTAAGCATTACCAATTACCTCTTTATTTTTGCTGACAGAAAAATTATAATCACAATCAATTATTTTTCATATCAATCCCATTTCTTTATTTTAGATTTGAAAAGGGAAAACGAATTTAATTGTAATTACCGGGTATGACGCCATACATCCTTGGGGCAGGATAAGTATGACTTCGTTGGCCAATGGTTTAGACATTCTTGGGATAGTAATTGAATTGAGCTTATATCTTGTATTATAATCATGATCAAGTGATTTTGCCCTCTCTGTTTCTTTACGCTGGTATAGAATCAAACTGAATGCAAATATTTTCCTGATGTCCATTAGATCGGATTCATTGTATAGATCATCACTCGGATAAGTATATGGTTTGTTGAATATGATATTGATAATCCATTTTTACACGGTCTCCAAATTTTTTAAATAATGATTCGTGACTCCCCCCTAGGCGATTATTCCATACAATAAATGAGTCCGAACCAATGCATAATATATTATTTTCAGATGCCTAATTTTAAGGGAATTTTTCAAGTATCTGAACTTGCACACCAAATATCTAAGTTTTTTTTGTCAGATTGTTGACGTGTGCGTTCCATTTCAAATAGTTCTCGCGGAATTCAATCGAATTAAATCATCATTTATTGAAACATAATTTTATAGTTTGAAAGATTGTTCTCATAGCTAGTGGAGGGCATAAACACAGTTTTCTTTATATTAATCGTAAGTAATTTACTACTAAAATATTCTATAATTATTATAGGATTCGAAACTAAGAATTACACAATATAATTGCATCACAATAATAATCAACGCACTACGAAGTGGGCACAGGTCAGCTAGTTACACAATAAATCAGGTCTTCCGTAAATTTCGAATTTCAAGAATGAATTCGATTGGACCTAAATGGGAATTTTGATTGACATCAAATTTGAAGTTCATGTTATTCGTTGAATCATTTCGATATCATCTGTTATAGTCGTAGAAAAAATATAGTATATAACTATCATGGAATGCTAATTTCTCACTCGTACGAAATGACCATACTCGTGGAAAATTACTGTCAGTTATTGCTCGTTAAAAAATGTAATATTTTTTTATTATCTGTCGAAAAAATCGATTTGGAAACAAAAATGAGAAATACACTTTTTCCGAAAAATACTCTGTTATGAATATTTTCGTACAAAAAAATGCTTGGTAGACCTTTGAGCTTCCGCCACGGAGTCTGAACTGGTAGAATGTTGATTTTGTGCTTTACTACAATAAGAGATTTTCTCTAGCATGAATATTCGATTTTTCATGCAGCTATCTCTCATTTCATAACAGTTCTGAATGAAATCAATATTAAAGGCATCGTCCGATTTGCTCAGAAATTATTCAGGTCCTCGACAGTCCAATATACTTATATGCATCCCAGATTCACCCAGGAAATGTGTATTTGCACTCTATTCGATATCTTTTTGCCCTTAGGTATAAAAAATATGCACTCTATTCAATTTTTCGAATCTCCATTTCGAAATGAAATGCATTCGAATGTTGACTATCGATTCCGATTTTTCATTACTTTTCAACGGTTTGAATTGGAACTTGATGTGGGTGAGTTTGTCAAGCGAAAAAAATGCGATTCAAAAGAACGAATTTCCATCTCACAATGGATTTACTTCTTCAATTGTTTTATACCGTCCATGATGGAGTTGGGTTGTGAACGAATACGTTTCGAACAAGTTCTCAACTGGTAAATTCCTGTTATTCTGTAGAACTTTCATGTTTCCAATTGAACATTACATTGTTGTTATAAACCATTAACAGAAATAAACGTATCATATAAACTGAAGTTTATTTGAATATTGTTCTTACATAAGTGGTATCGGTTCAAACTTCCAATGAAATCTGTTCTGAAACTGATGAGATGTTCAATTTGAATTTGAACAATGAATTACAAACTGTGGAATTGAATTGAACGATGAATCAGTCGAATATATAGCTCAAATATAAGTCTCAAGTTGAAGTCAATTTTGTGTCCGGTTTCGTGGTAGTGTTTGAAGAGGGACTTATCCACAAGCGCGTGCGTTTTCAAAATAATAATTATTATTCGCCGAAGCGAAGTCAGTATCGCTCGGTGCGGAATTGAACATTTTTAAATATGTTTTTTTTTAGAAAAAAATCCGGCTAGCTTCGTGGGTTCGGTGCACACGAACGATGAAACGACGCTTGGGTAGATCGACCAGAGCCACCGATCGCCTCGCGAAGAGAAAATCAATGGAGGATCGCTTCTTCGGGTTGCAAAACGCGAAGGGATGAAAAAGTAGGCCTTAAGACTCGCCGCGTCCTCGGAGATGCCAGAAACAAATGAATCACAAGTTCTTGAAGCTAAAACGTGCCCTGAGAGATAGCTAGTTCTAATCGCGGTTACGACTGGCCACCACGATGGCTCTAGGCCGGACCAGAAGTTCCCTACGCTCCCTAATACGACACACTTCGCGCCTGGACCTGCCTGCCCTGCAACGCGTGAACCCGTGTCCAGCTCTCCGGTGCTGGAGGTGGCGTTTTTAGCCGCGAACCCTCAGTGCAGTGAACACTGTCACGTAACAGCGTTCGTAGAGAGTTACGGTTGGCGTCTGTATCCAGGAAACCCTGTTTGATGAGGGTGGCCTGTCAACAGCTTCCGACGTACCCTGTAGGCGCTACCCGGACTCAGGTAGCCGTGCAGTCCAATAATTCCTGGGACCTACAGAGCAAATGGCCTCTTCTTCTTTCTTCAGGTGTTCTGATAAGAACACCACAGTACGAATTCAATATCAGGTAAAAAAGGAGGATTCTCGACCGGCCAAAGGCTCGGGAGACTGGAACGATTTATTTAGCAGCAAGAAAACTGGAACAATGCAAGCCGAAGCTGCACTCAGGAACGTGTACAGTTATACTCTGCACTCGAGTTACGAATTCATTATTGGAAGCAGTTTGTGCTTCCAAATTCCGCAGTGGGAGTTTTATGGGAAAACTTTTACAATCCTATTCGTAAATCTCCAGCCAGGAATCTAATATTATACAATTCTTTCCTCCTACTCTTGGATTTATCTCCTATTTATCGCTTTATATATCAAATCTTCTTCCTAAACTGCCTAAAAGAGAATAGGAGTACTTCCTCCTAGATTCATTCGCTTAATATATAACTCCTTCCAATAATATGAGACGCTCTGATAAGAATAACTCTTGGATTTAACGCCAATGATAAACGCAAGTCTAGACTCAATCTAAGCGAATGCTAACGCTGCCACCATGCCCCCCCCCGGGGTTGAGCGCCCAAGATGACGTGATGCCATATCCAGTTGCCTGGATACGAGACCTCGCCATCCTCCATTTTCCTTTCCACCCCCGCCCTCTCAGGAGCGGTCCTCAACCTGCTGATGGGCACTTCAGCAAGATTGATATCTAACCTGCTTCGGTTGGAAATCAGCCTTTAGGTGCTATTGCTTCCTCTCTGTCTCTTACTTTGGTTTCTACCTGACTCTGCTGCGTTGCAGTTTTTGCATGGTGGTCCCCCCGACCTCTCCGGGACAGTTCTCGCCTGTCGCGGATCGGTTTATGTGTTCGCGCGCGATGTCTGTGTGTGTAGTGTGGAGTGTACTTACCCGAGTCGCTGATGCGACTCTTATACTCACCTAAGCCGCCTGCGGGCGACTCTTGGATGTGGTCTCAGGTTTTGCTTGGAAGGCCTCGGGTGTTTGTCCCTCTCGCAGAATCTAGGATCGTCCATGTTCAGTGCGTTGTGGAGGTCACGCAGCGATGGGTTTGGATTGCTCCTGATACGCTCGAAGATGCTTTCGGCGTGGTCTCGCAGGTATTTGTCGACGTGCCAAATACTTAGGTTCAGGTCCCGGTAGATGTATCGGTTGGGGCAGTAATAAGGAGCGTTTACGGCCGCCCGCAAGCAGACGTTCATAAACGTTTGGAACATTGATCTGTATGACTGCGCGCAATGGCCCCATGCCGCCGAGGCATACAGTGCAATGGGGAGCAGGATCGTTTTGATAAGAAGCAGTTTCACCTGGAGTTCCATGTTACTTCTGCGACCTATTATGGGATTGAGGTTGTGCCGTGCGGCTTTCGCCAGGTTCAACCTCTGTCGGGTGTGGGACCTGAAAGTCAGCTTGTTGTCCAAGTAGACTCCTAGATATTTGGCTTCGTTCGTCCATGGGATTTCTCGACCGTCGTGGATGACGTGTCCTGCAGGTTCTACTCTCCTCCGTGAAAATAGTATCGCCTGGCTCTTATCAGGGTTGATCGCTATTTTCCATAGACTGGCCCATTGCCCGAGTCTATTTACCTGCCGTTGCAGGTACCTCGTAACCAACGTGTGGCTGGGGGATCTCGCCAGCAGAGCTGTATCATCAGCGTAGAGTGCCAATTTGTTATGGTTGTTCTCCGGCCTTGGTACGTCTGCTGTGTACACTGAGAAGAGGTGCGGGGGAAGTACTGCTCCTTGTGGGACTCCTGCTTCCAGGACTCTCCATTTGGAATGCACACTCCCCACTCTGCATTGACATCGTCGGTCCCTCAGGAATGAGTCGATTAGTCTGACCATTGGCCCCGTGTATCCAAAATCAGACATTTTGGCCACGAGTCCGTCGTGCCAGACCCTATCGAACGCCTTGGAAACGTCTAGGAATATCGCTCCTGTGTGGTGTCCTCTCGCTAGGTTGAAGCCTTCTGTCGCAAATTCGACCACTCTAAGAACTTGGAGTTCTGTCGAGTGTTCCGACCTGAATCCGAACTGTTCGTCTGGCAGGACGTTCAGTTCTTCTGTCTGTTCCTCGAGTCTTTTCAGAATGACGCGTTCCGCCACCTTACTCATCGAGGATGTCAGACTTATCGGCCTGTGGTTCTCTGGGAAGGTATGGTTCTTGTTTGGCTTCGGGATCATGATGACCGTGGCCTCCTTGAACTGGGATGGGAAGTGTTGGAACCGGAGAATAGCATTTATGACGTTAGTCAATGCTACTATTCCTTTCCTGGGTAGGGCTTTGAGTGCCCGGTTCGGTATTTGATCCGGGCCTGGGGCTTTCCGAGTAGCGAGACTTCTTACGATGCCTCTGACTTCCTCGGGGGTTGTCGGGTCTATGGGATGGGCGTTGTCCCTGCGCTGGCGTCTAATTCCATCTGCTGCCGATTCGATCTGCCTCTCGGCGTTCTCTTCCTCTTCGGTAACGAAAGCATTATTATTCTCTCTACACTGTTTCTGAAAGCTGTCCGCGAATGCTTCTGCTTTTTCAGGATCTGTGTATACTATGCCTTGTTCTCCATGTATGGGAGGGCATGGTTTTCGACGGCCGTGCCTTAGAACTTTCTGCATTTTCCATGCAGATTGATCCTCGGTGTTGAGTTCTGCCAAACGGTCTTTCCATTTCTGGTCTCGGAGTGTTTGCAGCGCTAGCCGCAGTGTTCTGCTGGCCCTGTGCATACAACTCTTGTCCATCGGGGCAAGTGTCCGTTGGTATCTTCTCTTTAGGCGTCTTCGAATTCTAATGAGTTCCGTTACCTCCGGTGTTAGTTCGTCCTGTAGATTGAAGCGTGGGGATTGGACGTTCCGGGCGCTTCGTTCCATGGATTTGAGAATCGCCTTTTGAAGGTTACTGGTGGTTACCTCCAATTGGCCTATCGAATTGATGAGTGGAATTGGTCCTATCTCGTCGTGGACAGTGCGTTGGAATTTGCTCCAGTCTACTATCCTCTTTTCCTGTGCCACCGGTTCCATTTCTCCGTCTCCTACGGTCAGTAGGATGGGATTGTGGTCCGATGACCCTTCGTCCAGAACTTCCATCTCGGAGGTGATGATGTTCTGGACTATGGCAAAGTCTAGTACGTCTGGTTGTGCGCCAGCATGGGGGTAATGGGTCGGTTCTGCTGGGGAGACGATTGCTAGTTCGTCGAACTCGTTCATCCACCTGGCTAGCTCTCGGCCTTTCCGGTTCTCGTTCCTGCAGTTCCATTCGCGTGACTTCGCGTTGAAATCACTTATGGCGACTGTTGGATGGTGATCCGGAAATATCTCGGCTATGTCGGTCCTCGCTATGTGTTCCCGCGGAGGCAGGTACACAGATACGATTCTCAACTGTCCGTGCCGTCTCAACTTCACTATGACTGCGATTGCCTCGCCGCCCTGAAGTTCTGGCTTCCGATCTTCGCTTTGCACTAGGTTCACTAGTATGGCCACGCCTCCCGCTGCCCGCTGGCCTGGCCTGTCTGCTCTGTACGTGTTGTACCCTGGAATATGATAGTTCTGCGTGGTTCGAAGTCTGGTTTCTTGGACCGCCATGACGTCGATGGATAGACGCGACGACAGTTCCATTAACTCATTCTTGCGTCCTGCAGCGCCGTTCGCATTCCAGGATCCTATCACGAGGTTTTCCGGTATTCGTTGTACTGCCATTAACGTTTTCCGGCTCCCTCTATTAGCGCAGACAGTAGGGCGTGGGCCATCTTCTTCTGCTCGTCTGACAGCTTACTCAGGATTGCGCTCAGGTCCGCTCCGACGGTACCATGCGTTTCCTGTGTTTTTGTTTTCGGGATCGTGTTGCTTCCGGGTTTTGGAGCTGGTCTCCTTTCTGGCTGCTTCGGCTTTGGGGCCGGTTTCGCCTGGAGTAGTTTATGTGGTGTTTGCCAGGCTTTAGGGAACATCTTGCATCTCCTGTAGCTGGCTGGGTGCGCCTCCTTACAGTTAGCGCACTTTGCCGGTTCCTCCCTTGGTTTTTCGCAGGTTCTGCTTTCGTGGCTTTCGCCACACTTCACGCAACGTGCCGTTGCGTGGCAGCAGCGCTGCGAGTGCCCAAAGAGTTGGCATCGGTGACATTGGGATATTATTCCCCGCCTTTGACGCTGTGGTTCCACCCTCACTACTAGGTGAACGCACCTGTTCACCTTGAAGATCCGCTCCTCCGTCCGCGGTACTTTAACGAGAAAGAGCGGCAGCTCTTTCCTCGTCCGTCTCGATGTCATCCTGTGGCACTCGATGACGGTGAAGCCTTGCCCCTCTAGGCTGATCTTTACTTCACTGGGGGTGACGTTTTCTGGTATCCCCCTTATCACGGCGTGCAGCTGGATGTCCTTTTTCAGGTTGAATGTGTGAAATTCAAGCCTGTTATCTTCGAGGAATTTGGTCAGCTTCCTCCAACTGACCTCGTCTGCGGTACTGATATGGATACCGTCCGACAGTAGTTTGGCTTTGGTGAACTGGATCTGACGATTCGACAGTTCTGTGGAAATGGCATTCCACTTTTCAGTCGCTCTCACCACGACTGATGGCGGCTTTGCCGGTTCCTGGGGCTTGGTGTTCTCGGGCTCTTGTGTCGTCGAGGTAGACGCCACTGCAGAGGGAATATCGACTGTTGGGGCCACAACCTGGGGCGTTGGTGGGCCGCTCTCGTTGTCGGTTTTTTCCTCTGCTTCCTTCGCCATCTTCTTTGCCTTTCGCTGCCTGGTGCGGCCGTTTGGGCGTGATTTGGGGGATTTTTTCTCGTCATCTGTGTCGGACACTGACGTGTCGAGCGTCCTTTTGGTGGACGTGGATGTGGATGGGGGCGTGTCTGGTTCGTCGACCGACATTTCACTCTCCGTCTCACTATACTCGTCTGTGCTTATATTTTTGACCTCGTTAGTATCCTTTACTACGGGCCTGGGGTCTCTCATTGGTTTTGATTCCGCCAATTGTTTTTTCAATTCAGTGTTTTCCTCTCGGTATTTCTTGAATTGGCTCAACAATTCGCTGGTCTGTTTTTCGTTTTCCTCCCGGATTCGCTGGTTTTCGGCTCTCAAGTCGATTACGGCTTGTTCAAGTCGGGCCATCTCCTCCTGGATTCCCATTTTTCCCGGGCCTTTATTCAAGGCGCCTCAAGAAAATGTTGGACCTAAATAGAAGAAAAATAAGAAAGGCACATTTGCCTTATAAGCAGGTAGTCCTGTAAAGGACTGATTCTGGTCCGCTCTCGGCCAATTCGATGTCAGGTAGTCCTGTAAAGGACTGGTTGGTTAAGTTCTGAGAACTATATCGCCTTGATGAGTAGTATTAGTCTGGGTCCGTAATTAAATCACTTTGCCTTCCTAACTAGCTTCGTCTCGACTATGCTCTTCGATTGCTCGATGATCACTTTGTAATACTGAACGCTGCAGCAAAATCGCCTATCTTTATGCGCGCGATGCGCGCTCTGTTTGGCTCCGCCCGCCGCTGCGGGAGCGGACGCCGCACGCTGATTGGCTCGAGCCCTGGATAGGGTCTCGAGACATCGACTCTTTCTCGATTTTTCGAACTAACTATTTAGAAATGTTTTATTTTGCATTATTTCATGTTCCTATCATGAAAAATGATTAGAATTATAATATTTTTACTAATTTGAGCAAAAGGCTGGAGATAACAGACTTCAACAACACGAGGACCATTGCCACAGCAAAAACACTCCACTCCAGAATCATTCGCGAAGCAATAGAAATCGAAAAACGCCCTCAATGCCTCAAGAAACAAGACGACTCACAAAGGCTCCCTAATTCCTGAAAATCATTATTATCCCTTTGAACAAATCCATTAATTAATCCTTTTCAAACCAGACCTGTTTACGGTCCGAAAGTTTCAACAACGTCGGATTCTCATACAGCTATAAATACCATCCCTCTATCCACAAAACCACCACCTTCACTGTGTCAAGATGAGTGCTGGGGGTTGAGGAGGCCTCCCACCAAGTCATGAAGTCTTGAGAATGGATCCAAAGTGGGAGCCGAAACGTCGAAAGAAGAAAAATTCCAGACTCGGTTCATTTGGAAGTTCCAGGCAGCACATATCCGAGGGAGCCTATCCGTGCACACATATATATATATATATAAATATATATATATATATATATATATATATATATATATATATATATATATATATATATATATATATATATATATATATATATATATGTTAGCATGAAGATTCTCACGGACGAAGTATGATGAGTTGTTTTTTCGGGTTTCATTCCGTGTTCTGTGGTTTTGATCCCCTGAAGGATAATTGTCACAACGTTTCGGCAAAGTCTCATTTGCCATCTTCTAGGTGATGATTGAGTTTCGTCCTCCGAACTCGAAACTCAATCATCACCTAGAAGATGGCAAATGAGACTTTGCCGAAACGTTGTGGCAATTATCCTTCAGGGGATCAAAACCACAGAACACGGAATGAAACCCGAAAAAACAACTCATCATATATATATATATATATATATATATATATATTTATATATATGTGTGATATATAATCTATTTATCAGTTTCCCGATTCATCTTGCTTCATAGCAAATAACAGTTTCTCTTTATATATATATATATATATATATATATATATATATATATATATATATATATATATATATATATATATATATATATATATATATATATATATATAACTGGAAAAGCTTCAGCGGGGTTGCAGTCACAATTGTTAGGGCGTCAAAGAAGACTCTTTGTTTTAGTCAAGCTTTCGGTAGTTTATTGCTACCTTCCTCAGGACAACTGTAATATACATTAAAATACAATATGATGGTATAAAAGACACTATGAACACTTACAAACGTGAGGTTATCTAATGAAATTGGAATTTCTAACATAAAAAATTTTGAAGTGAAATGTGAAAATAACTGACAGTGACAATTTTTAATTTTCATTTTTTCAAGGAGGAAAATTTTGATTACAGGGTGGTGTTAATTTTGTTTTCTGATATTTCAGTAGTGATAGACTCATAAATTTCCATTCTTATCATCCAACCAGAGTCAAAATTAACATCATCAAATCAATAAAAATGGAATAGAAAAAATTTCCGTTCAAAATTACAAAATTTTGAAGTGAAATGTGGAAATAACTGACAGTGACAATTTCTGATTTTCATTTTTTCAAGGAGGAAAATTTTGATTACAGGGTGGTGTTAATTTTGTTTTCTGATATTTGAGAAGGTAGGAATATATCTTACTGAGATTATTCAAGTCTGTTCTTTCGTTCATCGACTTTTCTTCATTGTTTATATGAACCATCTCAAGAAAAACTCTCTTATCAGTATTAGTTTCTGAACATAATATTGAAGTATTGTTATAGTCCATTTGATGATCATTACTATTGACATGTTGAGATAATGCGCAAGAATTAATGTTTCTCCTGCAATCACTTTTGTGTGATATAATACGGCTATTTAGAGTTCTTGATGTCTGACCAATATACGTTTTGTCACAATCCTTACATGGAATTTTGTAAATGACGTTAGATTTCTGTTTATTAGGAACTGGAGTTTTTATCTTACTATATAATTTTGATATATTCAAAACATTTTTCTTGCATTTTTAATATTAATATTTTTGAAGACATTTATTAATTTAGGAGTAAGTTCTCGAATATTGGGCAAGGATTTGAACAGAATCAAACTGTTATTATTTGGTGAAGAATTTTCATTTGCAGATAATGAAGGTGTAATTCTCAGTTGAGTTGTATCAAAAAATAATAATTTTTTGACTAAATTTCTTGGGTAGGAGTTCTCGAGTAATATATTTCTGAAATCAGTCAAACTTTCATTACGTAAATTTTGATGGGAAATTTTTTCTATTCCATTTTTATCGATTTGATGATGTTAATTTTGACTTTGGTAGGATGATAAGAATGAAAATTTATGAGTCTATTACCACTGAAATACCAGAAAACAAAATTAACACCACCCTGTAATCAAAATTTTCCTCTTTGAAAAAATGAAAGTCAAAAATTGTCACTGTCAGTCATTTCCACATTTCACTTCAAAAGGGAGGTAGCAATAAACTACCGAAAGCTTGACTAAAACAAAGAGTCTTCTTTGATGCCCTAACAATTGTGACTGCAACCCTGCTAAAGCTTTTCCAGTTACTATACAGCCAGTCAAGATTATTTACAAGTATATATATATATATGCATAAAACGAGCTGACAACTAAGATCACATGCATAGCATGCTCATAGATATATTCAGACTGTAAATGTTCCAGAAATATTAATATGTGGTAGGTCATTAATATACCATTTGTCCCAGAGTTCTCAAAAGCTATTTGTCCGTTATTGGAAGAGAAGGAAGAAAGTGGCATCATCGACTGGGATTTCACATCAACTCATCATTGTTTATCTGGCGACAAACTTATTTTTGCTTAGAACAAATGTTTTCAGAAATATTTTCTCTTTGAAATCCTTCAGAATGTATCTCTTATCTCGACTATTATTATATTATTCTACTTATCATTTTTGTTTATTGACGAAGCTATCTTTTTTATTTCAAATTACATGAAACTGAGGTTCGAAATATATTTTATGTAATTCTAATCTATTTTATATTCAAGGATTTGTTGTCCTCACTATTTTACACCAACATAACTTATTTGTTCATTGATCAACATTACTATATTAATGTGAATTTCAAAACATACTTCGAAAAGAATATATCCACGCACATCTTCGGTTTCAGTGGTAACATATGTTTATTCATATTAGTGTATGATATTCACAAATTCTATTGGAACAGTATCATTTAAACAATTCAAAAGCCATCAGTCACCTCAGTTGTAGCTACATCTGAATTTGAATTATGCCTTTTGTTAGGATTTTGGGTCACTATACTATCTTATTCTTTTGTGATCTTGTTATAACCTCACTCAATCCAACCACTAAAATCAGTTATTATTATTATATATTATCGTATAGCTGTATTACCTCTTTGAGAAATGAACATATATTCTATTTTATTCTATGAGGATGAAACCCCGCAAAGCACCGTAATCCGCTAACTTACTATCTGAAAAAGTTCTGGAAGTAATGCAAGCTCTCAAATCTATTTCTACCTTCAACACACATTCTCGAAATTGATCCTCATTATAATTGTTATCCATCTATTCGATCAAGATAGCTCGGTATGGTTGTAATGTTCGAAACAATTCACGGTCCCTATAACAAGATTGCATCTACGTCAACAATAAATCACTCGAAATGATACACTCAATAGAAATCTCTTTCCTTATTAGAGCCCGCTCCTCTGTACTTACCGAACGGAATTCAATAAATAAGACCCGGCAATCGTGTGTCGCCATCTTGTGCAACGTGCTTCTAGAGATCTGTCGAATGCGCCCATTAATCATAGTAATAAATGTTGGTATTCCGTATGTGGAACTCGATATAATACCACCTACCTGCAAGATGTAGGCATGACTTTTGTGCGGCGTTCTCACGTTTTTCATGGAAAGAATCAGAAACATACCTATAAAATCACTTAAATACGATGTGAAATTGCTGTTCGATTGTAACGTGTTTCATCGTTATCATTCTGAAAATAGTTTCACATCTGCTTCCGTCGTTCGGTCCAGTCAAAGAACTCATCAATATCAAGTATTGAACGAACTCAGAGTTATTATAGCCAGAAAATACAGATCGTGCTGCACTGGGCAAATAAGCATAATTCTCTGTCCAACTTTAATTTTATGAAATGAAAAAAATATTATCGGCATTCAGAAAAAATACATTCAAAATCTCTAACAATAGAATTTGAGAAAAATGACTTCCAAATATGCTACGGAGAACTCAGTATCTTCGATAGCTCAAGAGTAGTACATCTTTCCGGTGTGGAGAAGGTTGTGGGTTCGTATCCCGCTCAAGGAATTTTTTTTTTTTTGAATTTTGATACTCTTATGTCATTTGATTCAGTCATACAACCACCAGATATTTCTTGCGATTAATTCCATTTTTAGGAAGGTTTTTAGGCATTTCATCCAAATCAATATAAAAAGAAAAACTTCTATGGAAGAACTAATTTCAAAAATCATCAAGAACTATAAGTTAAAATGTTATCATCAATCCGACATAATCGATATCCATATATTGATAAACGTGTATTCTAGAGGGTAATGTTTAGCCTCGTTTCATGATGTAGCGGATGTGTATACAGGGTGGTTCATCGAAAACGTACCGGGAAGTATAACTACCAGGAAAAGATTTTGGCGTGGAAATTGTTTTAAAATGGGAATAATCGTCGAGTGATACCTCAATGTTAATGGATGGGGCTTCTGATTGTCTATATATTGCTTTTTTACCTTTCAAATTCGGTCTACTTGTTGCGACGATATGAACCTTTGAAATGACACTATCATTGAAGCGATTGTTGAGGATATTGTCCACCACCCACATACGATGTTATAGATTAGATTCAAACCGTTGTCGCATATTCTGCAGCATTTCTGGTATCACTTCGTGGCATTTTGTAACAGGACTTAAATCAGGTAACCGGGGAGGCCACTCCATCCTGTTGGAATATCGGCCTTTTTCAGTGTATGCAGGGTTGTTATCTATGATAAAAGTTGAAGCTGGATCAATGGCAGTTTGCAGCAAATCGAGGTACTCGTCACCTGTTGAATTTTGAGTAATGAAAAAAGAACCAACAAGGAAATCTCTTAAAATACCAGCCCGTATGTTCAACTTTTGGAGATTCTGTCTACCAACGGATTGAAGTATTCTGCAAATCAACAAAAACAGAAAACAGCATTGAATTCGTTTCAGGTAAACGTTTTCAAAATCAAATTAAATGATACAGTAAGTTTTTCAGAGTAATCGATTTAACCCGGTATTCTTTGAACATTACAGGGCTTTCATTTCGTGTGACTCTGCATATAAAAAAGTTGCATTTATCGGAAAATGTATTATTGACATTTCAAAGGTCCATACCGACATAACAAACAGCCCGAATTCAAAAAGAAATATAAGAAATGTTTAGGGAATCTAAGGCCCTTTTTATCAAGGTATTACTCGACCCTCATTCTCTTAAAAAAATGAGGGAAGCCACCCACGCTTAGGAGGGAGAAGTAGGTACTAAAGAAGTCAACGCGAATTTCTGCCCATTTGTCCCTATTACCAACATATCTTTCAGAACATTTATTTCAGGATTGATATTTGCAAAGACTATTTCATCCATCCAGATCACCATCAGAGAGTGAAAAAATGTAAATAATATGGCCTCTCTGAAAAGCGACAGTAATTTCAATAACTTTCGAATGGTGATCTCTCATTATCTTACCGGCGTTCGAAACATCAATACTGAACTAAAAATAATCTGAAAGATGTAATGAGGGCAGAAACCAACAAAAACACGTTGATTTATATGATTTCAATTATTTTTCGTGTTATCCAGTTCATCGTGAAACAAGAACAAAATTTCACTCAGACTGCTTCTTTCTCACACCCTCGTTTCACATTATTAAAATATAAAAGTATACTGTCTATCTTGACATTGAAAAATTCTCTGAAATTCACTTTATTTCACTCGAGAATATTCTCGACAAACAAGTACTGCGAATTTTCCTGTACATAACAATTTGATATTATAAGTTAGTGCTTCCTTTGAACTGAATAAAATAAATCTTATGAAATAAGAACAGGGGCAAAGTTAAAATTGATTTTCTGTGCAAACTCTAGTATGCCATGGTTCTCATAATGAATGCTGAAATTGTGTATCAAAAATTCGAAAGGGCTCCGAAACTTCAGTATGAAATTAACTTCTAACTTATGTGCAAATATCTGGTTTCTTATACCTATTGAATCAATTGTGATGTGTGGCAAAACTGATTTTTGTTCAATTTATTTAGAAAAGGATTATACTGTGGCGTGGCTATTAAAGATTATCAATTATTGCTCGACTGTGGTTTTGTCTGTTGATGGGGAATTCGATTGTGACTTGAAATTTCAACATTAAAATCTTGTTTCCGTTAAAATGAAGTAATTTCTCAATACCGTTTTCACATTGTAGTCCAGTAACTGAAGATCCGAAACCAGGGAAAGCTGTGAACAAGTCTATGCGTTCTTCACTTGTGGCTCAATTTCTAGGTCATCACAGATGTTTTCAAAGGACCCAAAACTTAACACGATTGCGTTCATGGCAATGGCCGAAAATGGCCCCCCAAACCCAGAAAAATGGGTTTCCCGCCAATATTTGTCTAAATATACGAATTAGAGAATTTTCGTTCATACAAAAATTGAAGAACGTCTCATTATCTACAAAAATGCCCTCTATTATTTTTTCCGAAAACTCAACAGTTTTCGAGATATAGGACCCAAAACTCTCCTCATTTCAGCTGCCGCTTTCTGTTGTCTATGCATTCGCTTGGAGGCGGGCGGACGAATTGCTTCATAACTCAGGCAAAAACTGACATTTTTCAATGATTCAAAGTTCAAGATAATGAGGAAACCCGTAGCAATCATTCCATGTATTTCGAAGTTCTTCCCCATTTGGCAAATTAGTCCGCACCATTTCAACACTGTTTCAATAATTTGTTTAAATTTTTTTTCAAAAATAGTTTTATCGGAAATTTTTCTTTATAATGGGTCCTTGGGGGGGTCTTGAATGATCTTTGAAATTTTTTTGTACTTTTCCCGCGTTCTAAAAATGATCCATTTGTTCATTTACATTTTTCATACGATTTCGAAGTTATGTAGAATCTGCGGAACAACCGCGAATTAAAAAATGTTTAGCCATTTTATCGACTTGCCATGCACATCGTTTTGAAGCCAAGATGCTCTAGTTTAAGAATACATATGTATTTTTTATGGCTAACTAGAAGAAGTTGTGCTTGATGCGATGAAAGAAGATCCTTCAAAAAGTAACAGGAAGATTGCACTGCAGCTGGAAGTCAGCCCAGAAACCGTATGAACAGTTATAAAAAAAAACTTCTATACCCATATCACATACAGCGGGTCCAAGCTCTACTGCCTCGGGATTTTCACTCAAGATTGATGATTAGCAGATGGTTGATTCATACGATGGCACCCAATAATAATTTTTATTACATATTTCATTAACGGATGAAGCAAACTTTTCACGAGATGCTGTTATGAACATTCACAATGACCATTTTTTGGCCGACTAAAATCATTTTCAGCAAACAATTTTCGCTGATTGTTTGGGCAGGAATAATTGGTGACTTCCTGGCCCATTTTTCTACCATAAGATCAGAAGGTGAATCCTACAGGGACTTTATGCGAGATCATTTACCCAATTTTTTGGAAGAAGTGCCGGGGCTCCAGCTCATTTCAGTGTTCTTTCTCCTCAGCATCTCGACACCACCTACCCTAATCGCTGGATTGGACGTGCAGGACCTCAAAATTGGCCAGATCGCAGTCCTGATATGAATCCTATAGATTTCTATTTATGGGGTCATCTGAAGGCTCTCATTCATAAAACTCCTGTACTAAAGGTGAATGAATTGAGGAAAGGAATAATTGACAATTGCAATGTCATAAGGAATACTCCAGGTATTTTTGAGAAGGTGGACAATTTGCTCATTTACTTTGAGGACGAAAATCTTTATAATTTACTTCTGATTTTTATTTTATGTTGTCCATGTATAGTTTTTACGAGTGATTTTTTTTCCGAAAACGAAGCTTGATATGAAGAAAGCACAAGCGACGAAACAGTTGTATTTTCAGTTGCTTAATCTGAAAAAATAAAAAAATAAAGAAAATGTCAGTGGCGATCTTTTTTTCTTAATATGGCTGTGGTGCCCACTGAGACGCCACTGGAAATGATAATTCAAGTCTCGTAACGGCTAAATATGCGCCTCATTACTTCAAATAACTTTAGCAAATTTCAACCAAATCGATGTCAGGATATTTCATAAATACTTTTTTTTTCACATCCTTAATCTTAGAATCGAAGAGACCCCGGACAAGAGACGGAATAGAGAACGACTTTTACCCACTTGTTTACCGGATGAAACATATTCTTTATAGGGTTTATAAATAGAGGAATACGCCTCACATATCACAATGTGGTCAATACTATATACAGTTAGAGTAAAAAATTTCCACCATATGGAAAAGTTCTTTATCGATTCGTCAGAGAATTTTATTCTTCAAAAATATTATGTATGGAAGAATACTTGCATATGAGTTGTCAAAATTTCAAATTTCCTAACAGTGTACAGAATAGAACTTTGATCAAGAGTAAACTACTCTGGAAGTGATTCCAAATTTCAGTATTGATTTCAATTCTAATCAACTTCGTTGAATGAACCGTTTCAAAAATGAGATGTGGTTCACACCGACCTGATCAAAATTCCTATTTTACGTTCTCCCCTGAACACTGCTCGGAAATTTTAAATTGTGACAGCTCATATGTAAGTATTCTGCAATACACCAATTTTTATGAAGAATAAACTTTTCTGATAAATCGATCATGAAAAAGTTTTCCATATGGTGGAAATTTTTGAATCTCACTGTAGTCTGGAGCACATTTTGATAGGCAATCCATTATAGGCGTATTCCTCTGTTTATGAAACCCTATAAAGAGTATGTTTCATCCGATAAACAGATGGGTGAGGGTCGACCTCTATTCAGTCTCTTAGACTGATATTTTCATGGGAACTTCACGTCGAAACGAAAGCATGCTTCTGATGACGTCGAAAGTTATTCAAAATCGTTCGGAATTGTCCTTGTTCAAGGTTGAAAAGCGACCAATTGTTTTCTGAGAGAAAGACGAGAAAGAAAATGACTTTCCCAACTTCTTTTTGAGCTTTTCACCCTCTTCGTCCTCTATTAAAAACGTCATTCAACTCGATGGAATTCAGAAGTGTTTATATACCCGCTAACTTGTATACACCATCTAGTTTGTCTATTTGCCTCTCATACTTGAAAATTTAATGGAATTAATCTCGCAAATATCAATTTCGTGTTCATTTTATGAAATTATTTCGGCAAAAGATAACCTTTCTCACCTCGGCTTTCAGCCTCCGTAAACTATATTTTTCTCTCCAGAGGAATGATTCACTTTCCTTCTAGGTATGTAATATACTATCATTTTGTATGAGATGTAGCAGTTATGTATCTCTAAGCGAGAGGCGGGAAAGCTGTTTTGTTCTGTTGCACTCATCAGTAAAAAATTGTACTCCCTCCCGTCTACCTGAGAAGATTAGTCACCAGTTACAGAATCTTTCATATGAGTAAAATTTTGTGACTGTATTTCACTGAAAAAACAATAAGTTAACAACAGTTCAGTCGACAGCCCTACGTTTACACTGCAGACGATTTGCTTCGTTAACAGCCCTTTGCTCGGTGGGTGGACCAACCTCATTGGGAAGACGTTATTTATCCTTGATAACACGTGGCCATTTATCTAGTTGTTGATTGTTGCTGAACTAAATCAGACGAATAATTTGCCAGGAAGTGCTGTCTCGCATATCAACTTTGAATTGGTCCTATAGTAAAACCATACGCTTCAGAGGGAAACAATAATGAATGGGTTTCGATTATCGGTATATGGAATTGCAAATCAACAGGTCCATGAAAAAACAATTTCGAAATAGAAGCGTGGGTTTTCAGTGGAACAGAAATTTGATAGCTTCCTCTATTAACGGAAAAACCTCCCACGCAGATCGTTTACATCAATATGTTGTTTTTGAACTGGGATTGGAATGCATTCTCGGTGATTTGGCTAATTAATTATTCGCTAATCATTTCATTGCCACCGATTTAATCAACTTTCGAATATACAATGTGGGTGGTATGAAAAATAATAGTATTCATAATAATCAACACGGTTATCGTGAAGGGCGTTCAACGATGACAGCTATATATTCCATTTATGTTAAAATATTGGAAAATCTGGAAGAAAAAATTGTCCTGTAGCCGTGTTTTGTGACATGAGTCGAGCTTTTGATTGTGTTGAGCATCATACATTATTGAATAAACTTTATGATTTTGGAATTAGGGGCAAACCACATGAATGGTTTCAATCATATCTGACAAATCGCAGCCAAAGTGTTTAAATATCACATAAATCATTTGATGTTCACGAACAGCTCATATCAACACACATGCAAAATAAAATTTGTGTTCCTCAGGGTTCGGTTCTGGGGCCGATTTTATTTGCTCTATATATAAATCAGTTACCTGAAATATTACCAGGGACGTTTTCTTGTTTATATGCAGACGATATTACACTCTTGTTCTCAGGAAAAGATGAGTGTCTTTTGAAAAGTTTTGTTCACTCCAACCTTCAGAGTCTCTCTGGCTGGTTGTCCAATGATTCTTTCTTTCTTAATCCATGTAAGACTCAGCTCATGCATTTTCAATTGAGACACTATGGAAACATGCCAGAATTTGATCTCAAATTGAATGATTTAATTATTCAAAAATCGAAATGCATAAAGATTTTAGGAATCAGTATGGACACTAATTCAACATTTAACACCCATTGTGTGAATCTTATGAAAAGTTTGAATAGTAAATGTTACCAAATCAGATTGCTTAGAAATGTTTTGAACAGACAAGGACTATTGTTATTCTACTTTGGACAAATCCAATCCAGATTGCTATATGGAATTTTGATATGGGGTAGCACTTCTGATATGAAAGATGTGTTTATTACACAAAAAAGAATAGTAAGACTTATGTCTAATGTTTCTGCTAGGACATCATGTCGTCAGTTATTTCGAGAGTATGATATTATCACAATTTATCGTTTATATATTATGGAGTTGTTAATATATGTGTACAAAAACCGCAATGAATTCATAAAAAATGAATCGGTTCATCATCATAATACCAGAAAAATAAAGATAGTCATAGTCCGCTAACTCGACTGACATTTTGTCAGAAATCTTATAAAATTCTTGGTTCTCAGTTATATAATTTGTAACCTACTGAATATAAATCTATTAATAAGTTGGAGCAATTCAAGCGAAAACTAAGACTCCTTTTGTTGGAAATAGTACCTGACAGTATTGAAGAGTTCACTGAATATTTGCATTGACAAATATGCATTTTGAATTATATATGTATCGTTTTTCATCTATATGTAATGAATGTGACTTGTATGATTTTACAGAATTGTTTTTTATATATACTTTCCATGAGTTGTTGACGTGTCCTATAACTTGTATGAGTTCTTTGTAAATAAGTGGACGAATAAATTCTATTCTATTCTATAATATCAGACATATATCTAACGAGTTGAATTAGGTTTGGCGGTGGATTCCATCGAAACAACTGAGACTACGGGCAATTTGTCATCTCAAATATTCGCAAATACCGCCAAGCGTTCAGCTGTCTCAGTTCTTATAAATCGCTCCGTGATATGAAAGGAATTGGATGTCTTGATGTCACTCTCGACGGTTCATTGTTTTCCTTCAATACAGAACTTGATAGAATTTCGATGTATCTCCCTTCAAATTCAAATCAAGGAGCGTATTCATTCGAGATTGTGATTTGAATTCTGAGCAATATTGCACTTCTATTTTTCATAACATGAGTTTTGTTTTATATATACAATAAAGTGGTATCTTCAGCTTGCGAATATTGAATGTATAATAAATTAGGTGACAGATGAAAAAGAAGTAAGAAGTATATGGAAGGTATTGCAGCTATTTCATGACTTACTATATCTTTTTTTGAAAATTTATCATCCTTCTCTTTCCAGGTATTATATATCCATTTTCAATATGTTGTTGACAGCAGAAAATTTGGAAACGCAATGAACATTTTTGATGGATGTTTTCTTCCTCTCTCTCTCTTACTCTCTGAGCAATAAAACCAATAGGAAGAAAATATACTATACTATTACTAGAGCAAGTATTTGGTAAAGACGTTAATGAGCAAAGCAGCAAATTAAATGTGTACTGAATGTGAGAAAAGTTCATTCTTAGTGGTAAAGAGTATTTTCTATTCCATTTTGTAAGTGAGAGGATAGTGTTGATAAAAAATTCTAGTTCGGAATGTACAAATTATTCCTAAAAACTCACAATACCTAGAATACTAAGATTTTATTGTCTGGGAAGGAAAACAAGTTGTGGATATCTGAGTTCCCAAGAACAATTCGTCCAGGCCAGTCCAAACGCAGAAGGTTAATGAACTAACAGCTTTCGAAAAACAACTACTTCTCTCGTTAAGACCATGAAGGGTACCTACAAGTTAATTGCTATCACAAACTCGAAGTCGATGATTTTACACACTCAAAAATTCTTTTTCCTTGCAATCCTTAAGTGTGCCCACCGATTATGAGAAATATACGTATCCTCATAGGTGGGAGGTATAAGGCGCTTTGGATTTGATTTCGATTGGTACCTCGTCTTTGGACAGATGGCGTGAGAGATAATGAGAGAGCGTTGATTAATATTTTTGATCGATAATAACGGACTAAAAACATCTCTTGAGAGAGTTCAAAGTCCGACAAATATTGAGAAGGAAGTAATATAAAATCCATTTTCTCTGACGCAGAACAGACAATCGGAGTCAATGCCTTTGTCTTGCTTGGTTGTTCCGTAAAAGGGGTAACTAGCCAGGAAGGTATTGACATATATTTGTGCAAGAGTTCTTGATAATTGATTCAAAAAAGAAGTCGAAACGTCGAACAATCGAAGAAAAAACCATCAACGGATATAAACCCCGAAGAAACAATTTTCGCATAATATTGTATCCGATTTACCACAAGTACCTAATGTACCAATAAAGTGATCAATAAAGAATGAATGATTGATATATTGATTATTCCGAGCACTTGTATTATTTAAAGCATATGCGGGAATTTCTTCTGCAATATTTTCACGGATAGCCAAGCTTCACTCAGTGTACTGAAAAATCCCGGTGTGACATCTAGACTGGTATGGGAATGCCACGAGGAACTGAAACATCTGGCAGACCATAATAGACTGACTCTACAATGGGTCCCAGATCACTCAGGTATCGCAGGCAATGAAAAAGGCGATGAGCTTGCAAGACAAGGATCATCAACACCATACACTGGACCCGAACCAGCAGTGGGGGTACCCAAAACAACGGTACGGAATCACATAAGGATTTGGGTGAGAACATTACACAGATCACTGGGGAAATCTACCTCGTAGAGCTCGCAGAAGAACTTTCATAACAGGACCGTCGAGGAAAAAGACTGAAGACCTGCTTCAGTGTAACAGCAGTCAGATAAGGGTTATAGCAGGGCTGTTGACTGGACACTGTCCACTCAAAGGACACCTGAATAAGATAGGGATGTACAACGGCGACCTTAGCAGCAGACAATGTAGTAAAGGAACAGAAACAGCTCGACACCTACTTTGCGAATGTGAAGCTCTGGATCATAAAAAGCAACAAATATATGTAAAACCAATTTTGGATCCAGAAGAATATTACAAACACCCAGCAATCAACCTGCACAAACCTGTGCAGGGGACAGGTTGTTGGAATGGGTGTTATAAAGTACAGGGAAGCCTAGAGGCTGAAGTGTGCCCTCCGGAGATCTGGCAGTGAAGGACAGGTCAGACGGTTTCCACAAGGGAAAAAAAGCCCATACTGGCACCTGTCGGTTAAATTGAACACAGTGAATCATTCTGAAATTCTTAAGCGAATTGACGTTTGATCGCACCTGCGTACAATAGTTGATTATTGCAATCATTGATCCAAGAAGGGAAACCTCTCCCTCGCTGCTCCTGAAGTGAAACTCACTCACCCAAACAAAAGGAATCGTTTTCCGATAATGAATCGAATCTTCCCCCGATAATTGAATATCGGTCCCTTTATGACTATAATATCCGGCTATCTTCGACTTCAACTCGACAATTCCCTCTCAAAGACTAACCACGATCTACCTCTTGTCTGCTACTAGCATCTGCGCTTGGGTCGCCTCGTTCCACTAACACTGTTTATGACGATCTCCAGAGACTTCATTACTTCCTAATTCCATTTACCGTCTTCAGAGATTGTAAACGAGTAGGCCAAGAAATTGAGACGGTACAATAAACAATTTCCGCCCCGCTTTCGGTAAAAGCATCAACTGGAAAAGAAATTATGTGAAAAATTGGCGAGAACACTGAATCTTCAAAACGACCAAGTTTCGTTGCAGTCCAGCTCTGAAATTTCACTCTAGGGGAGATTTATGAAGGCACCTTTGTAAAACTTCACTGGAGTAAAATTTTCCTTGAGACTCTTGTACATTCGAACAGAATATTTGAGGCCAACTGATACATCAAAATTTAAACACTCATTATTGACAGTTTTATTATTAACATCCAGAATAAGGAAAATGGTCAGAAATAAAAATTCAATATATTTTGATGAACCCTGTATACAGGTTCTCAAATCATATTTAATGACAAGTTTGACAGATGTGACATTCTAAAAATATCATGAGAACTGATTTAATTCTGAAATAACAAGAATATCAAGGATTCTTTGCTCACTTCATTGGAATATCGTAGAAGGGTCGGAGACTTGTCTGTCTTTTATAGATATTTTCACGGTCGGTGCTCTTCTGAATTGTTACCAATCGTTCCACCCTTGGCAATATCTACACGGATGACTCGGCCAGTACAGAATTCCCATCACTTGTGAACTTGGAGACCTGTCGAACCTTTCTTGCTCAGGGCTCTTTTTTCAATAGAGCAGCTGAGCTTTGGAACTCTTAGCCGGGAGAGGTTTTTCCTGAGGCTTACAATCTTGAAAAATTCAAAGTGAATGTTAATTCTTATCTCTTGTCCCTTGATTCACGCGGTGTTCTTTGAACATTACAGGGCTTCCCTTTCGTGTGAATCTGTATATAAAAAAAAATCAAGTCCCATTGGCCACCAATAAAGAACATCTAGTGGGTATTCATTTTATTACCTGTAAACACATCGACACTCTAGCTGTGAAACAAATTATTGTGCACAAACCTTTAAAAATAAAAAAACACGATTTTTCCAGGAGTTATATACTGAGTACATCAATTTCACTAGGTTGAAATAATATTGTGCACAACCATCACTTTTCAAACTATAACTAAGTAGATGGATAACAACCGCAGATCAAGAAATTTTATACAAAATTACTGTACACAAAAGTCTCTGCTAAGAGGGAAGCTTTTCAAAATTATGGATGTGCACGCATTTTGCTTATTGTACTTGATGTTGTAGAAATATTTTTCGAGATTATTTCAAGAAAACAAACAAAAAAGTAAATTCAAAAATGTTAAAAACTGATTAAACAGTTCTAGTACAATATATCACTCTTGAACTGTGTGAAAGTTGTTCAAAAGGTTATCCTCGAGGAGAAAAATTTTGATTTTCGAATATCGAATGACAGTTGAAATCATTAACCACCCTAAGACGATTGCGGATACTGACGAACGAAATGTCACAAGTAAACTTGAAATTTGTTTTCAACATTTGAGGGTATTGATTTACATTTCTTCATTTAAATTGGTTTGAATCCGCCATTTCATATTCAATATTTATTTTCTTATGACAATTTTAATATTTGGATCAATTTGACTTTTGATTTTCATTCTTTGAATGAACCCAACTCAATGTTATTTTTGAATTTGACTGCCTTATTCGACTGCATTTTTTTGGCGGGATTTTTCATTCTTATTTTTGTTTTTCGAATAACTTCTGCTCATTCATTTCCAATGTTCGAGAGTTATACATTTCATTGCTTCACTCAAAAGCTGCAAATGTACGATTAGTTACTATTTACAATTTAGGAACTAGACTATAATTCTCTATGACTTCAACGTTGTTAACTCCTTTCACTAATTGGATACCGATCTCCACTCAAAATTTCTCAGCTGAAAGGGCACTATTCCCGTAGAATGGTCATGTGACATCTGGCTAAGAGAGTATTCTGATCTGACTATAGAGATCACTGTCGTCCTCTCTTCAGAAAACTGCGAATCATGCCTCTCCCTACAGTTCACATTTTTGAAACTCTAATTGAAATTCATAAAAATAGAGTCTGTTATTCTACACAAGCGGAATCACATTCATACCCAACGAGGTCGGGAAATTTGATAAGAACGCCCAGGTACAGACTTGTGATGTCCCAGAAGAATTCTCTAAATTTATCTACTTATAATAAGCTTCCATGTGAAATTCGTAAACTCAATGACTACAATTTTAAACTCAAGGTGAAATCTTTCCTTTTGAAGAGGTCCTTCTATTCCGAAGAGGAGTTTCTCAATTCCCAATTCACAGCAGAGGATATGTGAAGAGCACTCACCAGTGATTTTGTGTGAAAGAAAAAAAAACTACTTTTTGTTTCTCAAGTTTATTGTCTGTATAATGTTTTGTGTACTCCTCAATGTTTTATCAATATTTTATTTATATCAATCGTTATTTTATGACTTGCTACTAACTTGATTCAATCCTGTAAACGTAGTCAATAAATCTACTCTACTCTCTACTCTACTCTACTCTATTCGAAACCTGCAGTTGAGTTGTGTTCCTGTGGAACTGCAAACATCTCCTTTCCCGCCATGTTTCTGTAGTACACTTGGAGCTATCTGATTTTCCGCTCAGAATAATCACGCATGAACACGTTTCAAAACGAGTAAATGGGAAAATGAGATACATTGTGTTGCTTTTCCATTGGACGTTCGTGAAAAAGGCTCAAATACTCCACAGGGACGAGTAAATTGTATCTCGTAAAGAATGAGCTCTTCCATGTGAATATCCTTGTTATGTATAGCGACGGAACTGAAGTCTCATGAAATTCAATAGAGTGTAAAATTTCGGAGTGGGTGGGTTTTTTCATCTGATACCGCTTCGTCTCCGTCTGGTACTCATTGAATTTCAAATGAAACAGGAAGGGAACAAATTTGGGCATACAACAATTTGCGAATTAATAAATATGACTGTCGATTTCAGTGCTTGGCTGGAATTTTATCTTTAGGAATAATCAGAATCATTCTGCTAAATATTCACAGCCTTAGAAAGCTTGATTTATAATGTGAATGAGATTGTTCCTCATTGCAATATTCATTCGTTTATTCCTTTCATAGTCAATCAACATACAATATTCCATCACCAATACACCCACTGCTATCCCCATTACTGAATTGTTGAACGGTTCTACTCTGTGATACTATTTTCACAAGTTTGTGTTGTTTTTGATTTTAAGATGAAAAGTATACGGTATATCGATTTTCATCAATCAAACCTCTTTTTTCTGTTGTTGGAAAAGCAAATTCAACTATATTCAGAACGTAAGTGACTATGCAAAAATACCTCAGATTTTCTAAAAAACTGATTCACCTTTATCATCGATATAATGTTTGCTTCAATTAAGTTGGCAATGTTTCTTGCTGAGTAGTATTGGTTAGGACTTCCATTGTCTTTTTAAGGGGGTATGCATGAAATTTCAAAATGTCTCAGTTATGTTTCTCTCTTCTTCATGGTCACATTATAATCAAAAGATATTTTTTGTGGTCAGAGGACACGAAATGACAGCATATTCTGCTTCAAATTTCGATTTTACGTGAGCAGAAATAATTCTTTGCACTTCCGTGCGATACAATGATGTTTCGAAATCTCCTAGCGCCGGCCCTGTCGCTGGTAAACGCAAAATAATATGAGTGTCGAAGAAAGAAACGTCATCTTCCAGGAAATCTTGACTGGCGTATAAAATTCGATACACATCATCGACTCTTGCATGGAATATTCTCCATAGGCGTACGCAAGTATAAATAGGGAGATAATTCATTGCGACGGCAGAGAGTTTTTCAGAGTTTCTATCAGAAAGAGTTTCACTAAAGAGCGTTGGATAGTTTAGCAGAGAATTTCAAGTGATTCAGTTGTATTATGATAAAGAATTGTGATAAAAGTAGTTGAGTTTTGTTTGAAGTTTTAATAAATGAACCCAAGGATATATCGTACCAATACTTTCAAGAAGGTTCACTAGCTTCTTCCATGCGCTTTAAATTTCACTTTGAAGAATAATTTGAATATTATCATTCCTACTTATATTTTTTCTGGGTTTTAAACATGTAATTGATTGATTAAAAACAATAAAAAATTATGCATATTCCCTATTAACTCTATAGAAACCTGTTGCAAAAGAAATTCAGAAGATTAACTTATTTTGTAATTTTTCCTTGGCTATAACAGATAATAGAGGAGTGATTTAACAAACAACATGAATTTCAAATTGAATGTCGTTCGAAATTGCCAATCAGGTACATTTAAATAAGTGAATGAATGATTGAAATTTGACATTCCATGGGAGACCTGATTTATTGTGTAATAATAACTTCATCTGTAACACAACTGAGTCATTGTGTCATCAGGTAAGAAAATGAAATTTAAGACATAAAATGTACCTTGATTTTTTTTATATGCAGATTCACACGAAAGGGAAGCCCTCTAATGTTCAAAGAACACCGCATGAATCAAGGGACACGATATACGAATTAACATTAATTTTGAAGTTAGCCCCAGGAACAACCTCTCTCGATTCCTGAGCAAGAAAGTTTCGATATGTCTCCAAGTTCACAACAAAGTGGTGGTAATTCCGTACTCGTCGAGTCATCCGTGTAGATATTGCCGAGGGTGAAACGATTGATAACAATTCAGAAGAGCACCGAACGTGAAAATATCTATAAAAGACAGACAAGTCTCCGACCCTTCTACGATATTCCAATGAAGTGAGCGAAGAATCCTTGATATTCTTGTTATTTCAGAATTAAATCAGTTCTCATGATATTTTTAGAATGTCACATCTGTCAAACTTGTCATTCAATATGATTTGAGAACCTGTATACAGGGTTCATCAAAATATATTGAATTTTTATTTCTGACCATTTTCCTTATTCTGGATGTTAATAATAAAACTGTCAATAATGAGTGTTTAAATTTTGATGTATCAGTTGGACTCAAATATTCTGTTCGAATGTACAAGAGTCTCAAGGAAAATTTTACTCTAGTGAAGTTTTACAAAGGTGCCTTCATAAATCTCCCCTAGAGTAAAATTTCAGAGCTGGACTGCAACGAAACTTGGTCGTTTTGAAGATTCAGTGTTCTCGCCAATTTTTCACATAATTTCTTTTCCAGTTGATGCTTTTACCGAAAGCGGGGCGGAAATTGTTTATTGTACCGTCTCAATTTCTTGGCCTACTCGTTTACAATCTCTGAAGACGGTAAATGGAATTAGGAAGTAATGAAGTCTCTGGAGATCGTCATAAACAGTGTTAGTGGAACGGGGCGACCCAAGCGCAGATGCTAGTAGCAGACAAGAGGTAGATCGTGGTTAGTCTTTGAGAGGGAATTGTCGAGTTGAAGTCGAACATAGCCGGATATTATAGTCATAAAGGCAACGATATTCAATTATCGGGGGAAGATTCGATTCATTATCGGAAAACGATTCCTTTTGTTTGGGTGAGTGAGTTTCACTTCAGGAGCAGCGAGGGAGAGGTTTCCTTTCTTGGATCAATGATTGTAATAAACAACTATTGTACGCTGGTGTGATCAAAAGACAATTCGCTCAAGAATTTCAAAATGATAGGCCAACACCTCTCTGGAATTCACTACTTCATTGGCTCATTCCAACTTCGTTGAATGTTATCGACAGGTCCCAGTATGGGCATTTTTTTCCTTGAGGAAACCGTCTGACCTATCCTTCACTGCCAGGTCTCCGGAAAGCACTTCAACTTCTGGGGCTTATTAGGCTTTGCTTCCCTATACTTTATATCACCCATTCCAACAACCTTGTCCCCTGCACAAGTTTGTGCAGGTTGATTTCTGGGTGTATGTCATATTCTTCTGGACACAAAATTTGTTTTCCATATATTTGTTGTCTTTTATGAATAAAGAGCCTCACATTCGCAAAGTATGTTTCGAGCTTTTTCTGTCCCTTTACTACATTGTCTGCAGCTAAGGTCGCCGTTGTATAGCCCATCTTATTCAGGTGTCCTATGAGTGGACAGTGTTCAGTCAACAGCCCTGCTATAACACTTATCTGATTGCTGTTACACTGAAGCATGTCTTCAGTCTTTTTCCTCGACGGTCCTGTTATGAAAGTTCTCCTGTGAGCTCTAGGTAGGCTTAGGTAGATTTCCCTAGTAATCTATGTAATGTTCTCACCCAAATCCTTATGTGACTCCGTATCGTTGTTTTGGGTACCCCCACTGCTGGTTCGGGTCCAGTGTATGGTGTTGATGATACTTGTCTCGCAAGCTCATCGGCTTTTTCATTGCCTGCGATACCTGAGTGACCTGGGACCCATTGTAGAGTCAGTCTATTATTGTCTGCCAGATGTTTCGTGGCATTCCCATACCAGTCTAGATGTCACACCGGGATTTTTCAGTACTGAGTGAAGCTTGGCTGTCCGTGAAAATTTTGCAGAAGAAATTCCCGGATATGCTTTAAATAATACAAGTGCTGGGAATAATCAATATATTCATTCTTTATTGATCACTTTGGTACATTAGGTACCTGTAGTAAATCGGATACAATACTATGCGAAAATTGTTTCTTCGGGGTTTATATCCGTTGATGGTTTTTTCTTCGATTGTTCGACGTTTCGACTTCTTTTTTGAAGTCAGTATCAAGAACTGTTGCACAAACATATGTCAATACCATCCTGGCTAGTTAACCCTTTTACGGAACAACCAAGCAAGACAAAGGCATTGACTCCAATTGTCTGTTCTGCGTCAGAGAAAATGGATTTTATATTACTTCCTTCTCAATATTTGTCGGAATTTGAACTCTCTCACGAGATGTTTAGTCCGTTATTATCGATCGAAAATATCAATCAACGCTCTCTCATTATCTCTCACACCATCTGTCCAAACACGAGGTACCAATCGAAATCAAATCCAAATCCTATGAGGATACGTATATGTCTCATAATCGGTGAGCACACTCCCAAGTTTAATTTATTCTAAGAATGCTATCTGTTGGTTCTGTTCGGTTTCCATGGAGAATTTGATGCTGGGGTGTTGAGCGTTCAGGTGGTCCAGCAAAAGGTTCAGAGCGTCCCTTCCATGTTTCCAGACGACGAAGGTGTCATCCACGTAACGTAGCCACAAGGTCGGCTTCAAATCAGTGGCGTCGATTGCCTTCTCTTCGAAACGTTCCATGAAGAAGTTTTCAAGCCGAGCAAGAAGATCCAACAAAGCCTCAGGTCGGCTAAAGACAAAAGAGACCCACTGTCAGCAGCAGGGGTTTATCGCATACCGTGCACCGTGGAAAGCTTTACATCGGTACCACGAAAAGATCCATGGGTACAAGGCTCAAAGAGCATCAAAGGAACTGCATGCTGGGGCGAACCGACAAATCGGCGGTGGCGGAACACGCACTGAGTGAGGGTGACCACAGGATTCTGTTCGAAAATGTAAAACTGATTGACCCCAACCAGGGTTACCATAGCCGACTGGTACGGGAGGCAACAGAGATCCAAAAACATGCGGACAATTTTGACAGAAAGGAAGAAGCGTTGAGTCTAAACAGAATTTGGATACCCATTCTGGGGAAATCAATAATAACTAATGAAATCACGGCAGGTAGTGCGGCAACTAATAATGATGATTATTCCCCGAACCCGACAGAAGTAATTAACTCCAGACTACCTGCATCAATATAAATACGCCTTAAGAAATCGAAACGTTCAGTCATCGGAAATGAGTAAGCCTCTGAAGAAGCTGGCCACTCGCGCTAGCGAAACGACGGCCTTTAAGCCCGAAGAAAAGTAGTTATAGACGGAGAGCCAGAGCCCAAAAAATTCTCTGAATTTACTAAGCCTGGTTTTTTTATGGCTTATTGCAGTGGTTGTGTACACAAACATACTGCGGTCAGTCAGGCGAAACTGAGAACAGGTGTCTCAGGTACGCTATCGAACCTGCCGTACCTGCCGAGGTAATAAAACGAATTTACTAAAGCTGATAATCGTTATACAGATTGTATATTGCATATACATAAAAGTTACGACAGTCAGTCAGCTGAATATGGGGACAGAGCTGGTCAGTCAGTCGCAATGTATGTACAAAAAATAAATACGGTGCAATTAATTTACTACACTTCAAAATTTTTGTGAGGGTATTAAATGCTATATGAAACATAAAAAAAATGATCAGTTATCGATTTTGCGGGACAACGCCCGTCAGTCAGCAAAAATAGAAATGAAAATTTCGCGCGGGCTTGGCGTCGCAGGTGGCGGTTTGCTTTCTTCTTTATTATTTGATAAACGAAATAAGTAAGTAGGCCATTTAGTAATAATAATATAACAATATATAACAGCTATTATACTTCTAGATAATATTTATCACAACTAATATTTGCTCAATTTACTCATCAAAATTCTTGCTCCGAATCATCAAATTCATTCATTTCGCTCTCACGATCAGAATTGTCAAGCTCTGTCGTTTCCGATTGAGTTTCGGGTTGGGAATCTGAAAAATCAATATAATTACTGTTATTATAAACAATAAAAAAATTACTTTTTACATTAAATATGAAGCATTGAACTTTGCCCACACTATTATTTTCATACCTGAATTTTCCTGAGGAGATTGAATGACGACATCTTTGACGAATTGTGGTAATTGATCGCCTTGGAACCAAATAAAATTCATATTTATTGTTGTTTATTTTCCACCCGTGATCGGTTGGAGACAGTTCTGTCGTTACTTTTCGATGTGCATTTCGCCAAATGTTTGCAATGTAGCTCGCTCTTAAAAATTGTTGCATCAATTCTGATTCACATGGTGGCATACTGGATCCACCAACACTCTTTTACTGGATGCGACTTCAACTCGGCATTTTACAAAAAAGGTAAAAAAAGGCCTCTTCAATTGATTCGCCAGAGCGCAGATTTTCAAAAAGCCTTCGCCGATCTCGGGTACATAAGCGACAACAACAGAAGTGACGTGTTCGAAAAAATACAATTTGTTTGCCAGTTATATAGCATGAAAAAATTAAAATCAGTGAACAAGGCACGATTCGTTTTGTTTTCAAAAACGTATAAATGTTCTATAACCACCAAAGATTCGTTAAAAAAAAGGAAAAAATGTTGATGGATCAAGTATGCCACCATGTGAATCAGAATTAATGCAACAATTTTTAAGAGCGAGCTACATTGCAAACATTTGGCGAAATGCACATCGAAAAGTAACGACAGAACTGTCTCCAACCGATCACGGGTGGAAAATAAACAACAATAAATATGAATTTTATTTGGTTCCAAGGCGATCAATTACCACAATTCGTCAAAGATGTCGTCATTCAATCTCCTCAGGAAAATTCAGGTATGAAAATAATAGTGTGGGCAAAGTTCAATGCTTCATATTTGATGTAAAAAATAATTTTTTTATTGTTTATAATAACAGTAATTATATTGATTTTTCAGATTCCCAACCCGCAACTCAATCGGAAACGACAGAGCTTGACAATTCTGATCGTGAGAGCGAAATGAATGAATTTGATGATTCGGAGCAAGAATTTTGATGAGTAAATTGAGCAAATATTAGTTGTGATAAATATTATCTAGAAGTATAATAGCTGTTATATATTGTTATATTATTATTACTAAATGGCCTACTTACTTATTTCGTTTATCAAATAATAAAGAAGAAAGCAAACCGCCACCTGCGACGCCAAGCCCGCGCGAAATTTTCATTTCTATTTTTGCTGACTGACGGGCGTTGTCCCGCAAAATCGATAACTGATCATTTTTTTTATGTTTCATATAGCATTTAATACCCTCACAAAAATTTTGAAATGTAGTAAATTAATTGCACCGTATTTATTTTTTGTACATACATTGCGACTGACTGACCAGCTCTGTCCCCATATTCAGCTGACTGACTGTCGTAACTTTTATGTATATGCAATATACAATCTGTATAACGATTATCAGCTTTAGTAAATTCGTTTTATTACCTCGGCAGGTACGGCAGGTTCGATAGCGTACCTGAGACACCTGTTCTCAGTTTCGCCTGACTGACCGCAGTATGTTTGTGTACACAACCACTGCAATAAGCCATAAAAAAACCAGGCTTGGTAAATTCAGAGAATTTTTTGGGCTCTGGCTCTTGGTCTATTATACCGACTGTATATTTTCACTTAGTACAAATTTAGCTGCAGACAAGATTGACAAGAGCGTATGGGCGACATCTGTACGTTTTGTACGAAAACCTTCAAAGCTCAAGGGTTTCTAGGCATTTTACAAATGAATGTCATCAAATGTTATTTCTAAAGTTTTGAGCTTTTAGACGTAAAACGAGCAAGAGTGCAAGGGGCTCCTGCCAGAAGCTTGAGGAACATCTTCAGTTCTGGTATACAAAGTTATGGCCCACAATTTTGACTTGAGATATAAAAAATGTTTTTTTTTTCATTATATGACCCATATTGCAGATGGTATTTTGACATTTCATGGAATTTGCTATGAACTTTCAGTAAATGATATCTGGTAATATTCCTGCTGGGAGGTTTTAATTGGGAAGTTCTAGGTATTCACTTCGTTAACAGGAATTTAAATCTTCGTCAGAGCATCAAAGGCCTTTATCAATAATAACTCAATAATTTGTTATATGATGAACTGAAGGGATGTTTATTCTCCGAAATGAAATATCTTTCGGCGTCTTCGTTATAAGATGTTACTGATTAATTGATAAAACGATGGAATATTCAAATTGTTGAAGTTGAATTATATTTCGTTTAAAATATTCACCTCATGCAACTCAATTTGAATTCAACTTGTATTACAAAGGAAGGTTATGAGTTGAAATATACCAAGAAGAGGCAGATGGTACAAAGATATTTCATTCACAATAAAATTGCTGAATCTAAATTATTTTTTACAAGCCATGGAAGTTCAGGAAAATTATCTTGGACTTATTTCACTTCATTGAAGGGATTAATTTCTCTAACTTGGTAATAATTCGATTGTAATCTGTATTTGATGAAAATTTTTATATACATATAAATCCCAACAGTTATTATATAACGGAATATGAAATCACTGAAATTTTTGAAATGATGAGAGAACTATTTCAATAATTATGAAACCAGACAATTTTAACATCAACCTGTTCAAAAGAGTTCCAAAACTGAGTCCATAAATGTAAAGTGGACGAATAGGGGGCTATAAATATAATGGGTGACACAGACTTATGGTCCAACCCAGTTTTTTATTTTTTGAGTTATTTTTACGAAATTTTTAATTTTGAATATGCTCTTGAAAATCCACATTTTGAGGTAATGGGATATTTTTTCAATTTTTTCGGAATGACATCAACTTTTGATTTTCATAGAAAACACCCTGTATTTCATTGCATTTTCGATTTCTACAAAACTTCTTGAGTCCAATTATACCTCATAGTTGAATAATGGATTGCAATCTGCTGACATTCCCTATAAATTAGCTGCGTTTCAAATTTTTCGTTTCTGATATAAAATTGTGGCATTTTCAATTTATTTCTACTATCAATACGATCTCCAACAAGACTTCTAAAGGGTTTATGTCGGGTGATCTTGCAGGCCACTTAACAGAACCATGTGTTCCAATCCATCATTCAATTGTCAACTATCAGGTATCACTGGATTCAGAAAATTATGTAGATATCAGAAATACGATAACATAAACATTTAAAAATCAGAAGTTGGTGTTATTTATGAAAAATCGATAAGTTAAAAGAAATAAGGAACTAAAAGGGGGTGAATCATGAGTCTGCGCCACCCGGTATAGGCAGGTATTGTCATTGGTTATACGGAAATAAGATAGTTGGCCAGTGTCCACATGGAAAACATTTGAAGCATTTTTGCGGCTCCATTCAAAAAAGTGTTGTTAATTCAACTTCGTACTGAAAATGGAAGTCCAAACTTCAAATTCACTTTGATGATTATGACACTGACGAAACTTTCCACCTCTGTTTCTGAATTGATTGTCATTTTTTAGCATCGTTTGAAAGTAACATACGACGTGAAATAAAAGACATGCAAAATAGACGAGATCAAGAAACGAATTCCCTTATCCATCTATTATCTATTTCCATATGGTTGACTAACTATATAATCATGTGTCTGTCTGAATAATGATATTATGATACGTAAAGATGAAAAATATTACACCACCTGTTCATCCACCATTATTTTTCACTACACAAAGTGCACAAAATCCTAATGAATTGAAGGACTTTATCAAAATCATTCAGTCGCTTGAAAAAAAGTGATATCATGAAATTAATTTGATCTTTTCTTTTTCAGGTGAGTTCACAACTTTGATTAGCCATTTTGAACGAGTGGTGAGTAATTATCCTACGTCACAAACTAATAACACTGTACAATATATATGTTGTTCTTCGGCCGCGAAAATATTTCGCGCCCATAGTATATACAATATTTTCAGTTCAACCTTGAAGATTATATAATGCCAAAATAGTATATCGTCTTAACAAAAATCAGGGATACATGGATGGTCAGTCTTTGTTGTTGTTCTAAAATTGAAGTGATACATCTTGCATATAATAATAATAATAATAATAATAATAATCGTCTTTATTGTTTCCCAGTTGTAGTTACATACATATAGATTATGAAATTATGAAAATAGCTGCTGAGATACAAAAGGCGAAGTTCAACTTAGCTAGCACAACTGCTATTAAGTTGTTCTTCCACTCAACCTCAAATCATTTTTGATTTATACTATATTCGAAATATGGATATGAATATTTTTGATAATATTATGTCCAATATGTTCTTTTTGTTGAAAATTATATTGATTTTCATACCAGTGAGCCATGATGTAATTGAATTTTGAATCCGTCTCATTTGCAAGTACGTCGTTCGGAACCCTACATAATGGAGAGAAGATTTTAATACGACTCCAAGCAAAAAAAAATGGAGTGGGAGCTGAAGGGCTACATCTTATATTTCATTTCTGTTTAGGAAAATATTCAGGGTATGGGTATTTGATTTAATTTCAAATAACTTTCCCAAATCTTGTTAACCTTCTTCCCAGTAAATTTGTTTCATCATTGTTTCATTTCAAAATTTGAATGAAGAAGCTGTCTTCACAATTCGAGTTAATTCGTGAGTGATGGAAAACAAATATATGCAGACTCAATATTTTGATAGCAGATCATAGTCATATCAACATAATTTCGAGCGTCTTAATGTGTTTTGAAATAAGCAGGGTTCATCTCCAGTTTCAGATGTAGATCAAAACGCTACCGGGAAAATGGAGCTATGTTAAATAAACATTTGGTAATTTACTCCTTTGGTATAAACTCATTTCCATTAAGTGTTTTTCTTTCGTTCTGTGTTGTTACAAGATTATCTCGATGATGTTGGTGGAACTCGGCAGCCGCTCAATCCTGAATCTCATTCAAAGAGCAAATACGGTACGAGTTCGTCACAAGGGATTCGAGAGCTTCAAGCATATGAAAAATGAATCTAATAGATGGCATACATATGAAATATCTAAACAATGAGGAAAAACTAGAGAGCTATTTGCAGAAAAAATGTCACTCACCAGGATCACATTTCATTCAAGCCTAGACAAGATCTTGTTCAACTCAGAGAAAATGATCTCTCTAGCACTTCAGTGGAAAAATGTATAAATTATTATAAAACACTTTCACTGGGTATATCATAGAATTCCAAAATATTCAACTTGTGACCAGTCTGTTATCAGTTTGAATTGACATTACGGTAACATTCACTTTTTGATAAAAAAAACAGCCATCGTTATAATGATAATGGAACTAGGGTATTTTGTGGAGAGAATGAACTTGAAGAATTATTTTTTGGCTTCCTCTTTATCCGGATAAAAAAATTGAAATTACAACTCATTTGAAAAAGTTTGTTTGAAAAAAATCACAAATATATGGGAAACATCAGTCTACAGGAAACATACTGGACAATACCTGAATGAGCAATCCAATCACCATCAATCTACGAAGCGGAGAATCGTCAAGTCTCTGATTGATCGACTAATCAATCTCTGCAACACCAAAGAAAGTCTCGACAAGGAGCTGAACAACATACGGAAGGATCTTCAGAAGAATGGCTACTCCAATAAGCTGGTGGATCAAACATTGGCCCGGACGAATCAAAGGAACACCAAGGAGATACTGGGACGACAAATTCTTACCATCCCCTACGTGAGAGGACTGTCAGAGAGGATCAAGAGGATAGGAGGGAAATACAACGTCAGATTCCTTTTTTGATCAGGGAACACAATACGCAGCCAACTCACAAAAATTCGACCACCGAATAAAAACAGCAACACCAACCACTGCTTTTACCGGAAACCAAGCGAGTGCGGTAAATCCTACATTGGAGAAACCAAGAGACCATTGGAAGTGATAAAAGGCGAACACAAGAAAAACACACGAGGAGAAAGAACAAAATCAGGAATAGCGGAGCACGTTTGGACAAACCATCACAGCAATTAATGGTCTGAAGCCGAGGTCATACACAAGGAGGAGCACTGGTTCAAGAGGAAATTCAAGGAAGCCGCCTACATCCTCAACAACGACGCATTCAGTCATCCCAGCGTGGAGATCCGGAATATGTGGGGCCTCTTATCCAAGGCATGGACTTCGACTCGATGAGAGAGAATCTCGCGCCAATACATCCATTTCCTGCAGAAAATCGATCAGCACACTTCTAGTAGTAGCACCGCTCACCTCCTTGCTAGTACCGCCCCTTCCCCCACCATAGGGAAACCAGGGCTTTATAACCGACCACACCTAGAAATATGGTCAGTTATCACCCGAAGACGATTGGGAATAGCAGCAATCGAAACGTCGTGAGAACACTCAACTTGGTACTTGGTTTCTACATTTATTCATAATATTTCAGTACTTCACATTCGATACTTCGATTTTCTTGTCACAATATTATTTCATTTAAAATTTTTTGACTCATATTTCATATTCGATATCTCGATTTTTTTGTAACATTATTTTCTCTGATAAATCAATCCCCAATTTCATTATTGACCAAAAAATTCATTTCAACCTTTCGTTTGGGATTTGATTTTCTCACTTGATTTGTATTTTTATCATTTCGTTCTTAAGAACAGGTTTCAATGGAGTTATTGATTTAGACAATGGAAGTCCGAATCATTACCGTTCAACATACGCAAATTGAATCTAAAAAATTGCATACATACATAGGAAACATGTATATGATAGAGCAAAAATAGATAGCCATTGTTAAAATCTCACCAGGATGATATTTCTTAAGCCCAGACAAGATCTTGTATCGCTCAGAAAAAAATATCTCTTGAGCTCTTCAGAGGGAAAATGGATAAATTATGGAACACTTTCACTAGATACACCAACCAATTCCAAAATATCCAACTTGTGAGAAGTCTTTCCTTTTCTAGGGGAACTGTTTCATAATTCATCCATTTTCCCACTGAAAAGCTCAAAAAACGTCAGAAACCCCAGCTGGGCTCATCACGTCTACCTAGAAAACTCCATTCGTTGGGAGAACGATAATTACAATGATTATGATGGTTATTTCATTTTTTTGACAACTAAGTAGATGTGTGGTTCTATCTCTAACGAGAACCACAGAAATATTGGAAGATATCGAAATAAAATTATGGCACGTTTCAGTTTAGCATGACCCACAAGCTTTTGAAAAAGTTTAGTCGTACTAACGTATTTTGCTGTGGGAAGTTGAGGTCTTTCAAAATTCGGAAAAATATCAAATTTGTTTTCTTTTTTGCACAATATTACGATCACAATACATTAGAGAACTTCAACAGATATTCGATAAAGTAAATATAAAAGTTGCATATAAAACTTTCTATGAATTACAACAGCTTCTTGGTTATCTCAAAGATAAAATAGAAAATACAGAAAAGTCGGAAATTTACGAAATCAGTTGTCAAGATTGCAACAACAAATACATTGGCGAGAGTCGACGAACTATTAAAACCCGTTTCAAGGAGAATTTTGCACACATGAAATAAGGAATGGTAGAAAAATCCAGTGTCGCCCAACACTCGATGCATGTGGAAGTCTAGAAATAGGAAAATGCAGAAAAAAAAACAGCATGAATGGTGACAAGGGACACTTTTTGATCTTTTGTTGAGAAATCAATCAGAATAATCAGTAATATCAGACGAAGTCCATATTGGACCTAAAAAGTTTGCAGGTAATGCCTGCACTAGTTTGTTATCGATAAATTATTTAGAATAATCAGCAGTAACCAGAGCTGTCAAAGATACTTTGGAAAAGTATCTAGTTACTAGATAAGTTACTCTTCGAAAAAATGTCAAAAGATACTTTGGGTATCTAGTTACTCTTTGAAAAAAGGAACTTAAATACTTATCTTAAGTTACTTTTTAAGATACTTAATAAGATACTTTTTCAGTTACTTTGTAATTTGTACAAGGTGTCTCGAAAGAAATTTTTTATTCCAAAAATCGATAAAAAATAAAGTAAGCCGTTTATCGATTTTTTTATCAATTATTGAAATACACTCTTTGGGAATTTATTTGTTAAAAATAATGTCGTCCAAACGACATTATTTTTAGCGACATTCATTCAATCAAAGACAAAAATTTCTGATGACCGATTGACAGGTAGGCTTCGTGATGGTTCCGTTTCGTGGCGAATAATTTGTTTTGAGGATCTAAGATACTTTTCAGTATCTAAGATACTCTTCAGTATCTAAGATACTTTTTTGAGTATCTAAGATACTTTTTAAAGTTACAAGATATAGTTCCTTTTAGAAAGTAATCAAGATACTAATTACTTTTTACCAAAACAAAAAAGTAACTAAGATACTGTATCTTAGATACTTTAAAGTAACTAAGTTACCCTAAAGTAACTAAGATACTTTTTTCTGACAGCTCTGGCAGTAACAAACAATGTCCATATTGGACCAAAACTTTAGGTATATAAACAGTTAACCCTAGTCTTTGAATTTAGTATCAATTTTTTCTTTCCTGAAGATGCTAACTTTGTTAGCGAAACGTGTGTCGAGTGCAAAAATATCAGTTTGGTGCTAGGGTAATGAATCTCTAGGAAAAGTTTCAGTTTCCCATCTTTCAATAATAATATTTCATGAAGTGGTCTTATTCTTTCATTTCAAGTGAGATACTCTCTTATCCAATGCGATGAAATTTTTGTCGCAAATTTTTGAGTAAATTATCCCTCTTCTGAAAAACATTCCAGTCTTCAAAAAATTTCCGGTGATAATTTTGACATAGGTCGCGAGTATTGTGTGTTAAAATTAATGCAGTACAAAATATTCACGGAGATTGCCCGAAGATAGATGGGGTCAAGAAATCGTATAGCTTTCTTGACAAAGAGATTATAAATGAAAGTTATTTCGATAACAGAGTACTGTACTCCTTCCCGATCGATAGATTGATGGCTTCGATTTATCACTTCTCATTCTAGAAAGCTATTATCGTTCTTGATTATTTTATTGTTTCGATGGAACGGTTCCTTCACGTCTTCATGCTTCCTCTCGCATTCAATGAAACGTCATTATGGGTGGAATCTCGTAACGAATAAAACTGATTCGTTTTGTTTCTAGAGATTGGATGCCATTTTATTGTTGATTGAATTGTTAGAGCTTTCTCATAAAACGAAATCAACTTTCATCTGAAATAGCGTTTGCGATTTTCCAATGAGATTGCTATTATCATCATTCGAGGAAGTGGTGTTGATTTTTCATGTCGTTTATTCAGAATACAGGGTGTTCCATTTGTTAGTGGAATGGATCGAGACGTGATAGCAACTTAACTAAATATGAATTACATTTTATTGTACTTTCCACAGTTTTATCGTTACCATTGCTATTGTTAGTAAATTTTTCACCTCTAGTTACTCTTATAATGAAGCCTTTTGCATTGTTAATGGTGTCGAATCTAATGGCCATCTCGTTAATATATTGAGTAGCTACAGCAGGTAACTTATTTCTTACTATTAGAAAATATATGCCGTCCCTCGGAGGGGACGTAAAGCCGTCGGTCCCGAGTCCATGGATGTTGGGCTCGTTAAAGATCCCTACCTCTGGTTGGAATACCAGAGGATTCGGCAAAATTTCCGGTTGGGGGAAGTGTGCTCACCGGCGTCGGTGATTGGGCCTTGGTAACGCTGAAGAAAACAAACTTCACCTTGAACGACCGTTCTGAACTTACTTGGGTGAAGCCTAAATTTTTGTGATTCACTGATTTTTTCCAGAATTTCCCAGTTTGAAATATTTTTTTCAGCATTAGTGACAATGATTGTTACGTGCCTAGTGAAAAAAGGATGCATAAATGATAATTCCAAATCATGGAATAAAAGTTTTTCCAGGCGAGTGTTTTCAATTAATAATAATAATAATAATAATAGGCCGTTATTCTCGGTTCGTTGCGTCTGCTCAGGACTCATAATTCTCGGAGCCAGTGACCACTTACCCCGCGGTGTGGGGAGTGGTCATTGGTTAATTATACTAGCGCCTCCGCCCACTGGGTCGGAGCAGTGGGGAATACGGACCCGACTTGTTGAGACTTGTTGAGACGACAGATACAATAATAACAATAAACATCTTTATTATTCTCATGCCGTAATTTTACAAAAAAAAAAACGAAAACAGAAAATGAACTACAATTTGCATGAAAATAAAAGGTGAAGTTCAATTTTTATAGTGACGAGTCACTATTAATTGCCTATAAACTAAAAAACTGCCGTCCGGCGTGCAAAAACGTGACGTCACATAAGCACATTTATGAAGTGCGCCTCTGTTGGCGTTCTCTTGAAGGGATTTCTCTAGTTGAAATTGTTTGAAATCAATAATGCGAGATACAGGGAACTTGGGCTTACAATTTTTCAGGAATCAGTCAACGCACCAGAGTTTTTTAGTCATCTTGGAGATATTCCATGTGCGATTTTATTGTACTAGTGAAAACTATCACCCTGGATGTTTTCAAATGGTAAAATATCATACATTATTTATAATACATATCCTATCCTGTCACATCCTCTCAAGTATTCTTTCCTTTGTATTTTTTTGTTCGATCCCAGATAATATTTTTGCTGTTAGCTCAAGGAATAGTAGAAAGAAACTTCATGAATAAATGTGTGAGTATAAGTACCAGTTTCGCAAAGACATTCTGCAAAACTTCGAAAATAGAATCTAATATAATTGTTAATGTAATCAGCAAAAAAGGGTCATGAGAATAATATGCCATACTGGATTCAAATTCAGCTGCAGACTTTTATTTATCAGAAATGAAGTTATGCCTTTACCATGCGTTCATTATATCAAAGCACTTTTGGAAATTCATAAACCAAAACACGAATTCGCTACATATTCCCAAGATTGCAATCATAACACTGAAAACTTTTATTTTTCATTATATATCTATATTTATTCACACAAATATTAAAATTCGATCTCAGGTGACGTTTTGTGGGATTCAAAAATTCAGGTTGTTCTGTTTCTACAGTATTTTTAACGTAAACATATTTACGGATGTTTCCCCTGATTGACCTGCATCAAGCAGATAATATTTCTTGTTGGCAATGATGTCGACTATCAAATCTATCATTCCGAGAAGAACTTCGAAATGTCCTGTTCAAAGTCAGGACACATGTTGCCCTTTTAATTACGTCGATTTTCTATAAATCTCCTCTCCATTAATAATAACCTGGATTTCCATCCACCAAAGTAAATTCCAGAGTGCTTTTGAGGAAACAAATCATGAATGAAAAAAATTTGTGGATTGAGGCGTGATTATTAGATACTAAGGTTCAAGGGAAACTAGTTCGGTTGGCAAGCACCAAACGATTCCATTGACCAAGTTCATCAGAAGCACAGTTCACTGAAGTATCTACAGCTGACCATGAAGCCTTTAACAGTCTGCCAAGCATATGATACATATTACAAAAAAATAACCATTTTTGCTGACCACTGGCTCACTGTCGGTTAGCTTTTAGATTACAGCAAAATATTTCCTGGTTAGTTCTGTGCGATAGGCAATTTTTGGTTGCCTAGATACCTACCAATCATGGTGGGTGAGGTCTGTTGATCAAATCAAAATCAAATCCTTTATTTTCCTTAAAATGACAAAATTTTCATTTTGTATAGGAATAGTCAACACGTATACCTAACTTACAGCTAGTCCTGAACAACAAACAAGGAGATATAAATCTGGACAATATCACACAAGGACAATAAATCACAGTTAATTATATAAAAACTCATCGAGTGTATAAAAACAATTAATCATAAAAAACGACTCCAAACTTTTTTAAACAACGTTATATTTTCTGCTCTCTTGATGATATCTGGAAGATGATTGAAGATTTTAGGTCCAATGCATTTAGGAGCATTTTGAGTTGTTCTATATTTGGTAGCCTTAAATATATTAACGACCCGGTACCATTGTAGGCTTTCCTGGTTTTCTCTATGGATGCAATAAATAAGTCCGTTCCTGAAAAATCAGTGAGTCGCCCCAGAGCACTACGACATTCAAGAACTTTAGCCGTTGCTTGCTGGCCAAGGCTCTGCATGCCTTCTGGGCACACTCATGAGATCGATTGACGAGGAACGATTTGTATATGCTCTAACCAGAAAAACTTCCAGGCAATAGGATATAGGTTCTGGGGGATACAATTCAATAGTTGCAAAATATAAGAGTCCTTGCACATGGTATTGTTGGAATATCGTCTTCATTTAATTTGCTATAAACTTATATATTTTCAATTGTTACACAAATTATAAGTTTCTCGAGATTTAATACGTGTGTGAAATGTTAAACGCTTTGACTTCCATACTAGGATCATTCATAGGAACTAACAGATATATTTCTACCATAACAGCAATCTAAGCAATCTCTCCCTACGAGTACACCAACCAAACTACAATATTAACTTCGGGCAGGAACTATTCCTGGAGATCAATTAACTTAACTTTGTTAGCGAAACGCCCATAGAGTGCAAAAATATCAGTTTGGTGTTAGGGTAATTGGTCTCCGGGAAAAGTTTAACTATTATTTAACTGCATATGGCCTGCTTCGTATACAGACTGAGTAAGGATGGTGTCCCTGAATATCTTGCCGAGAAAATTGAAAAGCGAAGTCAAATTCACCAATGCCCCACCCGACATAGAGAACTGTACAGTATTCCTAGACACAATCTAACACTATTTGAGAGAAGCTTCACGTACAATGCGGTGAAGATCTTCAACTCCATACCTCCCGATATAAAAAATACATCAAATACATTCCTTTTTCGCAAACGAGTCAAACGTTTTATTTTAGATAGTAGATAATTGTCTGCACTTGCTCTAGATAATAGACTAATTATTTCCTAATTGTTGAACTCAGTGTCATAAATTTGTATGTACTACTTGCTGGCCTTTGTTGGTTACATGGAAGAGCAGCGTAAGCTGAATGGTGCCAACCATCTCATACACTTTATGTAAAATTTGTCATTATTTATAATCATTAAAGACATATATTATTATTATTATTATTATTATTACACCAGAGGTTTCAATCTCATCGTTTATTTTACCGACTGTTGTAAAACCGGAACTAATTGTGAGAGTATTTTATAGACTAGTAACTCAATTGCGAAATTGGCTGTTAATTAATTAAAGTTAATTAAATTAAAATTAAATTTTTTGATAGAGACATGACTCTTAGTTCTTGAAACGTCGAACACTTCAACATTTCGGACGTGGATAAATTCCTGCAAGGACTATTTACTACATCCTCAGTTGAGGAACACTCAACAGACATCATTTATTAGCTACTGATGATTAAATGTGTTCTTGAGTAGGAGACGGGTGTCGACCAATATATATCAGTGAGCGAAATTGTTCTCCAGGCCGAATGGTGTTCACGGTAGATCTTTTGATTACGATCTCGAACCCCCTTTATATTTGTTACATTGATTCCCACGATATAAAGGGAAAATAACAAAGTAATGATAGAAGTTAGATGTTGGCAATTAAATACTCTTGAGTGAATTCTCCCATTTTCGCGAAGGCCTGAGTGCTTTTCAATTTGGTGAGGAGATTGTTTTTCTTCTCAAAGTGTGAAAATGGATTGGCATTCTCTCTCTTTCCGAACAAAATGAAATTCCCCCTATGTAATTACTGCAACGATGTTGAAGAAAATTTTAATATGTCGAATTCTCATTTGAAATAAAGATGGTATGACGTCAAACACCATTGATGTTTTAGGTTTGAGAGATTCAATTTCTTCAGAGATATCTTGTTATCGATATTACCTTGGTCACTGGAAATAACTTTATCTTCATCATATAATATATTTCGTGATCATTACTTTTGTTCTTGTTTCTAAATTCTTTAGATTTGGTCCTGCTTTATTTTCAATTGTTCGTAAGTGAGATTGTTCACATTGTTTCATTACTTTTGTTTACTTCTGCTTAATTAAATTTATTTCCTGCATTCATTTGTATTGGAGAAAGACGTTTGAATTCACCGAGACTGTTTCAGTTTATCAAATTCATCAATGTGCTTCACTTATTCATCACGAGCATTCAGTTTGGTTCTTTGAATGGTACAGTTTCTATCGTAATCACCGTTCCTAAAATGGTATCATTGGTGACAGATTCTGATCCCTTGAAGCGATTTATATTTCTTTCTAATGGGGAATGATTATTGCTTGAGCCATCATAGGGGCTTGGCTAACTGACTGAAAACTATGGAAAAGGAACTGACACCTGTGAAAATTTGGGGTAAAATTGACGACACATGCCTACTGTGATGATGCCTTCACTGGCCCTTTCATTATGTTTGCTCCGATGGCGTTTGCAATGGGTCATAGAATTTGAATCAAATATCGTGGGAAAGGTTCAGCCAGCCGAAAAGTGTGCTGGCTATACTCTTTTGAACGTTGATCGATCGACAGTCTGTATTATTTGTTTAAAATGCCAGCCCAATTCACCATACTTTTGTTCCCCTCATTTGATTTCGTTATTGATAGATATGACTTTTGTTTTTACTCATTTTGTTGATTGCTCAATTCAAAAAGTATATCTTGTCGATTTGTCAGTATCAATTTTGTTCTCCTGAAGATGCTAACCTTATCTCTACAAAAAGTTTCGATTTGCAATTGAGCATTAACTTCCAGTTTCCTAACGAAATCATCAAGAACTTTCAGATTGAGTTTTTCCTTCTGGAATGAAAATATTTGCGGAAAAATTATACCGGAGGTGGAAGAAGGGGTAAATGTATCGAGTAAGGTGTGCTTCACTGATTCTATAGAGCAAAAAAAAGAAATATACTATCTTCCCAACTTTGCAAAGTGATAACTTCTCAACCAAGGGAAATCATCAAATTTTGTCTTCTCATCTGTATTCTACATATCGGAATGCAAGTTTTTGAGAAAAACATGGCGGTATATGATAATAAACTTCACCTCGAAACGAAATCCAAATCGTCAACGCTTCAAAAAGAAACACATTTCAAAATGTAGTATTCTTCGGTACTGCACGTAAATGATGTATACTATTCATTTATCGTTTAAAAAACAGGAATATCACACGAAAGTGTTACTATCCCACAAGTTTCAAATCCATAACGGTGAGCACCACTGAATATAAAACGAAGTAAACTATAAATAATGAAAGTACTTGAAATTACGGTGAACAATAAGCTGGAACTGGAATTCACTTTGAGAAAAAAAAATTGAATTTATATTAAACCATGTGAAGTTGTTTGTAATATCTGACAAACGGCGTCATCTATCGGTGAAAAGTAGAAGGAGCAGTGATCTGTGAAAGTGTCGCCATAAAATTCCAAACAATATCGCATCAATTCTAAATGCTTCAAAACAATGTCGAGAGTGGTATTACTTGAAGTTTTTACGAATTATAAGTCCATTAACCTAAATACGACACTATTATGTGTGCAGGATTGAATGCGACGAAACAAACTCTCCCATCCTTCATCAACACACATTCACTGGCACAAATCTGCCCCCCAAAGTTTACAGAGTTGATGATCCCCTTGATGAAATGGTTTCTGGTGTTGGTGGCCTGTAAACAGTATCATATTTGACATGCATGCGGTTTGGGATCGTCCTTTGCAAAGGGCGGATTTGAAATCGAATTACGCCAACCTTGCTAGATGAATATGCACTCATCGTGAATTGATTTCTATCCGAATCATAATATTCAATTCGCGATAGAAAATAAGCGATACGCCTTTTATCGACTTTTGCGAGAACACTCAATGGTTATATCGCCATACTCTAGTTTGCATTTGTTTATATGGGGCCGTTGTATTGACTCTTCAGTCATTATGAATTTTTATGATTTTTATGAGTGTTTGAGCACTAATAGCGATTGTGGAGATTTTCAAGAAGTTTGGAAATATTTCAGTGAAATAATTGGAAATAATATATTGTTGGTTAATTGGAGAATTAAATGTTGAAAGATTGCGGCCATATTGTTGATTTTTTCAACAATGTGGGCCCCAACCTTGCTAAACACATTGTAAAACCCACTTCACGGCCACTAGTGAAATATAATAACGTTCCCCATTCATTATTCCTTCACCCCACAACAGAAAGTGAAATCGTTGCAGTTATCCAGTCATTTAAAAATAAAAAAGCTCCTGGGATAGACGGAATCACAGCAGAAACTCTGAAAGAAATTTCTGCAGAAATTGCTGCCCCATCATCCCATCTGATAAATCTCATAATGGAGAAGGGAATCTGTCCTCCCGAATATAAAGTAGCGATCATCAGACCAATTTATAAAAATGGTGACAAACATATTACCTCAAACTATAGACCTATTTCGCTGATAAACAATTATGCAAAAATTTTTGAGAGGATACTCAAAATCAGAATAGAGTTTTTTCTCGAAAAACACGATTTATTATCTGAGAATCAGTTTGGTTTTCAGAAGAAAAGGTCTACCGAGGATGCAATAATAGCACTAACATCTAAGATGTATGAAGCGTTAGATAGAAGTAAACCAGCACTGTGTATTTTTTTTTAGACCTCGCGAAGGCCTTTGATACTGTGGATCATACACAGTTGTTGGAGGCCTTGCAAGATATAGGGTGTAGAGGAAATGTTCACAAATTGATAGCCAGTTACCTATCAAATCGTAAACAAGTGGTGAGAATTAGCGAAAGTAACAGCAACGAGCGAACTATAGAATGTGGTGTCCCTCAAGGCACGGTCTTAGGTCCCCTACTTTTCGTAATCTACATCAATAATCTACTCAACATAGATACCTCTGGAACTATCTTCAGCTTTGCTGACGCCACCTCGGTATTTTACACCGCAGAATCCTGGAAAGACCTCAAGAGTAAAGCTGAGAAAGACTTTTCAAATATAATTGATTGGTTCAATCACAACTTACTAACGATAAATTTTGATAAAACCATGTTTATTCCTTTATCAAGCTATGTGAACGGGCTACCTGATTTTGATTCCTTTAGTATAGAAAACAACAACAACGTAATAGTTATACGCGCTACAGAAAAGGGGAAATACCTTGGAGTAACGATCCATCGCCATCTGAGATGGGACTCTAAGAACTATGCTCTACAGATTCAAATATTTATCCGAAATCATGAACTTGCCACAGCTATTTTGCCCTCATCGACCAGGCTAAACTACGGAATACTAGGATGGGGTGGTGTAGCAAATTGTTACCTAGAAAAATTGAGTACATTGCAAAAAAGATTGTTAAAAATTATTTACAAGAAAGGACGAAGATATTGCAGTGATCTTCTCCTTGGAGAGGCTGGAATATTTGACATACGTCAAATTTACTCTAATACATTAGCACTTTACTGTCATAAGAACAAACATCTCTTGGGAACAATTCTCCATGCATACAGCACAAAAAATAGAATCAACAAAAACTTACCAGTTCCACTTACGTTCAAAACTGTCGGACAGAGAAGTCATATGTTTTTAGCTTCCAGAGTATTCAATTTCTTACCTCAAAAATTGAAAGACATTATTTCCCAGGAATACTTCAAATCACAACTCAAAAAATTCATTCTGTCCAGTGAGAGACTCCAAATTCACCATGTTTTGAATAATTGAAAATACTGGCGAAATCTTGAATAGTGACTGAGGCGTTTCAGATCTATGCTCATGATGTAACTTAATATACAAATTCAAAACTTTTTCTACTACATGTTTTTATGTCTCGTCTATACATTCATATAATTGGGATAATTCTATACTTCAAAAATGTTTCTTTGTCGACCCATGATAACACGGAATTTTAACATAATACATATACCCATGTAACTTCCATATACCGCGAACAGCCCATGGCTTTGCGGTTTTCATCCGTTTATTGTAAATCGATATATCATTATGTGTTCTATAGTATCCATTGAAATAAACGTTATTATTATTATTATTATTATTATATTCTTTAAACGGGCCGAACTCCCTGAGATCAAATAAAATATCTTGGAAGTTAGTTTCATTCATTGAAAAAACTAACCTAACCAAAAATAATAACTCACGTAACAAAACAAGTCCGGAACGTTTCGGTGGGACATCTGTCTATAGGAAGCTCAAACACACCTGATTCCTCATCTACAAAACCGATCATCACCTTGATCATCACCATCAAGAGCTGCTCTGAAACCCCTTTCGATCATTCATAAAATGGCAGATTCCTGCAAAATTTGTAAGAAAAAATTCGGCAGAACCGAGAAAGAAGCAGTTTCCTGCGCACAATGCTCAAACAAATATCACATATCCTGCCTTGGTTGGTCACAAGAATCAATCAAAGATGCCCCCCAACGATGGTTGTGTCCTACCTGTGACGAACAAAACAAACCTGTTACCAAAGCAGACCTAAACGCACTTATGAGCGAACTGAGGAACATTAAACTCAGCCAAGTCCAAATACAAACAAGCCAGCAACAGCTCCGCGAAGAGATCAACCAGAAATATGATGATTTGCGGATCAACTTAGAAAACTGTATTTCCATGCTACAAACTCATGGTATTTCAATTACAGAAAACTCCAGTAAAATCGACGTACTCCAACGAGAACAATCCGAACTGAACAAATGCGTCGCCGACCTTGGAGCCACATGCGAAATTGCAAAAAATCGTACTGCAAGTACCTCACTTTCAGGGTATGAACTGACGGAACGGCTATCTCGCTCTAGGAATGTTATAGTACATGGGCTTAGAGAAGATTCGGCTGAGCAGAGTACAGTTGATAATTTACTTAACATTTTGAAAATGAAGCCCAATAGATTACAACTAATGAGACTTGGTGACAAGAAAGAGAACAAAGAGAGGCCACTCAGAATTGTCCTTGATACACCTCAACAAGCCAAAGAAATCCTGCGAAACAGAAAAAAAATCACAACTGTTGAAATATTTCAACATATTCGTATCAACGATGATCGAACCCCCTTGCAAACCCAAGAACTCGAAAACCTACGTAAAGAATTGAAGACTAGAACACAAAATGGAGAAAAAGACTTGACCATCAAATATATACATGGTAATCCTGTCATAACCAACATTCCAAAAAACTAAAAATCTCACGTATACTCAACATTACTTTCGCTTATACAAACATCGCCTCCTTGCATGCAAAATTCAACGAATTTTCGACTTTCGTTAATAACAATTCTCCAGATTGCATACTCATCAGTGAAACTCATCTTCGTCCATGTATTCCCGATTCCATCATCAACCTGAACGGTTACAGAACACATAGACATGATCGCTCAGACAGAATTGGCGGTGGAGTGCTGATTTACCTGAAGTCAACGGCATTTGGGGGCTTCAAAATCGACCAAACCACCCAACCGATACCCGGAGTTGAAAACGTTTGGCTACACTTAAAATCAAAACTCATTTGCCTTACCATTGGATGCATTTACAGACCGCCAAATATTTGTTCATCATCAGACAAAACCCTGAATGAAACTATCCTGAAGATGAGCCAGTCTTCCGAAAACCTCATTATATTTGGAGATTTCAACCATCCAAGCATAAAATGGCCGATAACACACATATCAGACGCAGACTCCAGTGCCAATCTTTTCGCTGATACTGTTTTGAGCTCGGGCCTTTATCAGCTTATGACAGAACCAACACGATTCAGACAAAACCAAACCCCTTCAACTCTCGATCTGGTACTTACCAACGACCCAGACCTACTGATGAATATCGCTACTAGCTCTCCTCTTGGGAGATCTGATCATGTAGTTATTACATGCGACCTACAAACTATTTCTTACAATGAGCCTCGAAATACAGAGAGATCTATATATCGCATCAATCATGAAAAATTGTCCAAAGAGATAGCCGATATTAACTGGAATATTTTACACAATTCTTATGATATCGAAGATAAGTGGAAAGAATTCGAAATTCTTCTAAATGGTGCTATCCAGGCATCAACTTATCATTTCACCTACAAGATGAATTCTAAGAAATTTTGGATCAGAAGAGATCTACTGGAGCGGTCTCGAAGGAAAAAAAAAGCTCTGGCGTAAATATCGGATCTCTGGTGACCCCATAGACTATGCGATACATCGATCCTTTTCGAACAAACTGTCTGAAGACTTGCAAATAGCCAAACAGCGATACGAATCGGGGATATTAGAGAGAGGCCCAAAAGCGGTTTTCAAGCATTGTCGGAGGAAACTTGCTTCAAGGGTATCCACACCTGTAGTAAAGGAAAACGGGTTCGTTTGTGATAACCACCAGGCCGCTTCTGAAGTGTTCGCAAAAAAATTCAAAAAATACTATTCAACGCCAAATGACTCACCCTTACCTTCTGTAGACTCAACAAGAAGTTTGAATACAATTAATCACGTGGACTTCACTCCCAAATTAGTGGAAGCTAAACTGAAGACAATCAAAGACACCACTTCACCAGGTCCAGACGGAATTTCGCCGATTGTTCTGAAAAAGCATGCAAAAACCCTCAGCAGACCATTAGCCCACATTTTTGAAACTTCCTTCGAGAAATCAAAATTACCAGCAGCGTGGCGAATTGCATCAGTCACGCCTATTTTCAAATCGGGCGACAAAACGGATCCAAACAATTATAGGCCGATAAGTTTGACCTCGATTCTGGTAAAAGTAATGGAGAGGATTATTGTAGAGAAAATACTACCTTTCTTTCTCGCAAACAGTACGATCCCCTCAACCCAGCATGGTTTTATTCCTGGGAGATCCACTGTCACAAATCTACTTTATTGCCTTGACTTATGGACAAAAGCTCTTGATAATTCAGAGCCAATCGATGTCTTTCATTTGGATTTCACTAAAGCCTTCGATAAAGTACCGACTAACAAACTCATTTGGAAATTGGAACACTTTGGAATGCGGGGGTTGTTACTACAATGGATCACTGCCTTTCTTTCGGGAAGAACTTATCAAGTGAAAGTCGGACCTTGTCTTTCTAGCAGCTACAAAGTGGATTCAGGTGTTCCCCAGGGGTCAGTCCTAGGACCAACACTTTTTCTACTATATGCGTCGGATCTTCCACAATCTCTACTCTCCAAACGAGCATTCTTCGCAGATGACAGCAAGTTTTTTGGAAACCCACTCACCAATAGAGAAATAATGCAATCAGACTTGTCCACTGTGGAAAAATGGTGTGAGATATGGGAATTACCTCTGAATGTGAATAAATGTAAAGTTCTCCACATCGGATACAACAATCCACGAGCAAACTATACTTTATCTGGCATCAATGTCCCTACTGTCCAACAACACCGAGACCTTGGAGTAATTGTCAACGAGAAGTTATCATGGTCCGACCAAACAGCCGCAGCCGCCAGGAAAGCTAACTCAACTGCGTACTTACTGAGAAAATGTTTCACAAATCCAAGTCCCAATCTGTTTAAGATGCTCTATAAGACATATATACGCCCACATATGGAATATGCTGTACAAATCTGGTCTCCCTATTTGGCAAAAGACATACAACTTATGGAAAGGGTTCAAAGGTCAGCAACGCGAATGGTTTCTGGATTGAAATCGCTTCCTTACGAAGAACGACTAAATCGCCTGCAATTGCCATTTTTGATGGAAAGACGAGTAAGAGGAGATGTCATCCTGACACATCGCATCCTACATAATAAATCCCTATCGCTCGACATGTCATTCCTCTTCGAGACCAATTCAGACCATCGACTCAGAGGTCATTCCTTCAAACTGAAACGAGAAAAATTTCGTACCACTACCAGACAACAATTTTTTTCCAATAGAGTTTTTGCAAGATGGAACTGCCTACCTGATGAAGTTGTTACTGCACCCAGCATCAATAGCTTCAAAAATCGATACGACTCATTCACCAAAACGATGCAGCCTTTGAATGTATAAACGAATTGCTTTTCAATCCTTCATTCAATATTTTCATTGCTTAGTGTACACTAGAATATATATTTTTTGTTACTTTCTGGGCACAATAGGTTTAAAACCTCTGCCCTCATTATTGTATAATAATAATAATAATAATATGCTAATTTCAGGCTCGATTCTGAATTCTCATAAAAACAGTCTAATTATTAAGCACATGCTTACATATCTATTGTTTTTCCATAATTAAATCATCTTTCGAACAATTCGTTCAGGCCAGTCTCAAATGTACTTACACAGTAGGTTTCGGCTGGCACCTGGGTAGATGGCGCAATGACTTCGTGTCGTTCGCATCAGCTTCGGTCAGGGCTTGATACTATGGAAGTTTATAATTTTAAATTATGGGAAGTCATCGACTTGTTGATGGTGGCATTGCCTTCTACTGACAAGTGGCCAAATAGCCCGAAACCGGTCTGCAAGTGTGTCCGTTCCTATAATTGAAAATAAATTTCTTTATTTGTATCGCCAAAAGCAAATATGGGGTTTTCTTCTGGAAAGAAACCTGCACTGGCACCGGTCGGATACATTTCAGTGCCCTTCGTGGTATTAGCAAGGGAGTAGTTGTTTTCTGACAGGTGCCAGGTGCCAGCCAAAACCTACTGTGTAGGTAGATTTGAGACTGACCTGAACGAATTGTTCGAAAGATTATTTGATTTAACGCCAGTCTTCAAGTATGCCCATCGACTATGTCGAATTTTTTTTTTTTTAATTTCCCACTTTCTAGCCTCGATTTCTCATGAAAGAAGCAAAAAATTGCAAAAGGTTCACCCAAATGTGAAAGAAGAATTCCACCTTCCACTATCCTTTCTGAATAAGGCACGCACTTACAAATAATATTGAATTCTCTTTTATCAACCCTTTGGTAATATTCATCCCAGTTTGCGAATAAAGAGAATATTCACATCAAACATCGAAAGAACTAGAGATAGGTATCTTAGCATGTATTGAGTAAAACGAAAATAATTCAAGCGATTTTTAATGGAATTTCTATATTATCGAATGTAAATGTATATAATTCAAAAGGAAAACATTACAAATCCATTAATAATATAAGAGAGATGGATACTCAGCAATACATTAATGTTCAAAGCATCAATGAAATATTGCGATTATTAGGAACTCATTACATTTAATGTTAACATGATTCGGATTTTTTATCCAAACTGTTCTTTCCTTCAATTTCGGTAATTGATCGATCAATGTTGTCGACCCTAGGATCTCTGTAAATATCACTATTGAGAACATCAGCAATTTTGGAAACAAACGTCGGTTATATTCACGATGATAACATCCAAAAGAAGTCAATCTACTAAGTTAATATAAAAGGAAGTTCTCGGTTCTGCTGCTGGCAATCTTTCTAGAGTAATTGAAATAACTACCTACTTGAAGTCCCAAAACTTTCAGTCTGTGACTGTTGTGAATAAATCTTATCACTTGCAAATGTAGTAATTGTATCATACACACTACCTTGCAAGAATAATAATGATTTCTCGAACATCAAATCATTTCGAGGATTCCTTTCACTTCCTTCAACCCCACACCCCCAAAAATATTATTATTTTATATTATAATTTGATTCTGACGAATGAGAAAAACTACAGATTATTTGCAACTCAAACAAAAGTGACAGAAAATAACGCTTGAAATATTCTAAAAATGAACAATTTGTTCAGGTCAGCCTCAACTCACCTACACTGTAGGTTGACGGACTAACACCTATTAGAAAACAACTACTCCCCTGGCTAATACCACGAAGGGCATTCTAATAGGTGTTAGTCCGTCAACCTACAGTGTAGGTGAGTTGAGGCTGGCCTGAACAATTTGTTCATTTTCAAAATATTTGATTTAAAGCCAGTCTTCAAGCATCCCCATGAATATTTGTGTTATTCGTATTTTCCTTGTACTAGGAATTGTGGCCATGCGGATATGCTCTTGATTAGTACCTAGTCTACGGGCAGATGGCGCAGCAACGGCTATTCTGCTAGTTGTTTGTATCAGCCTAGGTCTAGGGAAGATACTCTGCTCGAATATGATTTTTAATTATGGGAAGTCATCGACTTATATTGATGATGGCACTGCCTTGCACTGACGAGAGACCAAATAGCCCGAAATCGGTCTGCAAGTGTGTCCCGTCCCAATAATTGAAAATCAATTCTGGTAGTTGTATCGCCAAGAGCATATGTGGAATTTCTTCTGTGAAGAATCCCGCACTAACACCTGTTGGATGTAATCCAATGCCCTTTGTGGTATTAGCCAGGGGAGTAGTTGTTTTCTAATAGGTGTTAGTCCGTCAATCTACAGTGTAGGTGAGTTGAGGCTGGCCTGAACAAATTGTTCATTTTCAGAATATTTGATTTAAAGCCAGTCTTCAAGCATCCCCATGAATATTTGTGTTAATAACGCTTGAATTCCATTTTCATGAGCAGCAAAATTCTTACTTTTGGAACAGTTAAATCTGGCTCTACATATGCGCACTTATATTTTGCTGCACATGAAAATGCTCCTTCATAGGTCGAACTGTACGACTTGTCATTCTTTTCCTTCACCTCCAGCTGGTCAGTTGTGAGGGACCGCTTTACATAGCAACTTTCATCTCGAGCAAATCGTTTTCTTATTGAACTTGTATGAAAAGTGTATAGACAGCTGATCAAAAAAAGGCAAAAATTGTTGCACCTCCTTCAAGAATTGCTAACTATAAGAAGGTTCTACAATAGTTTATCAATGTCCTGATAAAATACTTCTGCAGGTTGAATACAAGATTATTCAACCATTTATTACTTTAATAATTATCTCTATTTCGGTATCTTCCTCCGTTCACGAGCAAATAGATAGGTTAGTGTCGATGTGAATGAATTATTGAAATAACCATCAGGTGTGGAGCCTGTGGAATAATCCCAAATACAATAGAAAGGACTCCTACAACCTACATGACACATGCAAATGCAACTATCCCACGCGAGAAATTTGCAAGTTGTTAATGTAGCATCAAATGCACGATCTCATGGAAGCAGAACATTTTCTTTGCCGGAGGGACATGAATATTTCGAATTGAGTTGAGACAAATACCGGGTTACTCATGGTAAAAGAACCGAACATATCTGGACAACTAAATGACATATTAGATTGAAAATTCAATAGTTGTCTTGAATGAAGGCAATCTATGAACCAGATATTTGGGAGGAATGCAGCGTGTCGATTTTTTTTACACGAAACACCCTATATTATCCAACACTAACTTTAATTTTGAACAACTTTCATCGTTATTAATTATTGAAGATCTTAACCCATTTTGATTTTTTTTCCCATTTTTCCTTGTAAAATGCTTTCATGAAATGAATATATCTTTCAAAGTTCAACAAATTTCTGTTTTGATAAAAATTCAATATCTACCGTAGGCATGCAAGATGAGAAGCCTACCAGGGATGGGAAAAATATTTTATTCGTACAAAAGTTGTTTGTTACAGACATATTTCTTCAAAACGACAAAAAATCATGAATAAGTTATTCGTTTGTAATGGAAAACCCTACACATTTTTGCATTTTTAGATACGATATATATATATATATATATATATATATATATATATGCTGGATGAATTTTTCTGGGTTTTTTTATCCGTTAGGTATCTTCTGATTTGTTCGACGTTTCGAATTCCATTTTGAATTCATTCTCAAGAACTGTGAGACGAATATCAGTCCATACCGTCCTGGTCAATCACTCCCCTTACCAAGCAAGAGTAAGCAAAGACTTCAATTGTCTGTTCTCCATGGAAGCTGGTATTTATAATGATTTTCCTCTGTTATTATCCGACTAAGTCCGATATCAAAGTTGTATCCTGCCCATTCAGGTATTGTGTAGAAATTGATGTTTGCACGGATCTTCGATATGCTAGATGAATTTTTCTGGGTTTTTTATCCGTCAGAAGATACCTAACGGATAAAAAACCCAGAAAAATTCATCTAGAATATCGAAGATCCGTGAAAACATCAATTTCTACATATATATATATATATATATATATATATATATATATATATATATATTGAAACTGTTTGTAGATATCCCCCGAGTGCAAATGATATGGGTTTGGTGTAAGGATGATTGATATCAGCAAAAAAATAAACTATCACACCAAAGGTTCCAATCTCATCTATTTCTTCATTATTACCCAAAAATTTGAAGACAATGATAGCAAAGATATAATATACACAAATCGTAATTTGTGGTTTGCTCTGTATGTAACATGGGATTCACTTTTGCTGGAGCTTTCTCACCCTGTTTCTCAGTCAACTTTCGGTTCATCAAGAGTTCTACTGACTCGTTTTCAGAAGTTTCACAAACACAACTCTACAGGTGTTAAATCTGGTGACCTCATCACCTAGCCTTCGGAGTCACCAGATTTGACACTTATGTACTTTTGTTCATAGGGGTCTTCGAAACAACAGTATCACAGGAATCGCGTTGAATCAAAATTGGTACAGAAAACTCTTGACTTGTGGTCGCTTTGATATGAAGTTGAATTATCGAACTTCAACCAGTGAAAATCTCATCGTTTATATGAATAGAATGGTTTAATTGGCATTAGGAAATATCGAATCTTTATTAACGGCTCAAATAACCAAACGGTTTTTTTTGTTTCTCTTCAAACCCATAAAAATTCCTGAAGGACTTCGAAAGAAGTCGATGGCGATTGATATATAATACCATAAATCACATTCACTACTATATGAAAGTGAAAAATTAGGAAGGGGAAATTCGGAGTTATAAAACTGGCCGGGGAGATGACAGGTCAGATACAAAATAACAGCATATTTTGCATCAAATCTTGATTCCACGTGAGTAAAAGCCGCAAGGCAATTATAATGTTATATGATATATTCCAGTACATGACATGGATTTGAAACGTAGATGCATACATCAGTGTCATCAGTTCATTTATTTTTTTAATATCATATAAATATGATGTGATTTGATATTATGAATCGATATTGGTATTTTCTACTGCCAAGTAGCTAATACGAAAGTTATTTCTGATTTATTTGTTAAAGAAAAAGTGCACCGCGCAATGCAACAACGTGTCATAAACGGTAAAAGTAGATGTAAAGAAAAGACAGATGTTCTCATGTCAAATGTAAGAGGTAACAGGATTGTCTCGCTGAAATACATGGCCCAGCTAATGGAATGCCTACATTGAAATAAATACAAGAAATACATTCCCAAAGAGAAGGACTGGATACAAGCTTACAACACTTGCATCTGAATTACTTCTTCTTTCATGTGAAGGTGCACATGATCTTGAGCAAAACAATAAGACAGAGATTATCTGATAATGGTATAGATTATGAAAAAATCGTGAATACATTCAAAACCAAAGGCTTTGATGAAACCAGAATTCTTTTGCGTGGAGAAGTTAATAGAAAAGCTTTCATGATAAAAATAAAGAAAACATTAGATGTTATAATAAATCATTTGATTGCGTTACGAAGTACTAGTCAATGAAAAGTTTGAACCTATCACTTGTTTTAATTACATTTTCTTCTTTCTAAAAAATATTCATCTCTCAATAATGTTGATTGATGCCGACAATTTCTATTTACAAAGCTGCGTCTCAAGTCAGAAGAGGACTCACAGAAAGGTTATGTTATTCGCAGAAGAAAAATTAGCATTGCGTTACAAAAAAAAAATGATTGATAAAAAATAAATGGTTGTGGACCTTGAAAACACAAAATGAACTGAAAGAATTCCGAAAGAACAAAATTAAAATATGATTAAGGCACATTAGCAAATATTCAACAGAAAACAACTACTTCCCGAGCTGATACCCAGACGGCTATTGAAATACAACTGATGAGTGTGCATCTGGTTATGAGATGGCACTGTGTAATGGGCTTCGCCCATTGCGTGCCCATTTCCTCTAACTGGTTTAATTATTATTTTCTATTATTATTATTATTTTCGGTGGAACACAGACGATTATCATCGTCTGTGAGAATCTACCGTGTACTGACGATGGTCAAAGACCCCAAAACCAGTATACAGGTAATTTCTCTGTCTCAAATGTCTAGGTCAAAGCATTTGCAAGGTAAAGTCTGTAGAAACTTTGCACAGATATTCTGGATATTCATAAGTTGTGATTAAATAACCGTCGGGGTATTATCTCTGGAAGTAGTGGTTCTCCATTGCATATTTGCCATAATCCTATTGTATAGGTGATTGCGCATTTGGATTAATCCAAACTATTTGTGCTTTATGTGTGGTTTCTGAATTTTGAAATACTACAGCGCATCTTGTACTCGAACGTAATATTTGATGATAACAAAAATCGGCAGTGACGCAATGAACAGGTGCAGGGTGTAGCTGCAATAGGTCCAGCGCCTGACCGATAATGAAAGAAACAATGTTCTAATAGAGGCGACTCGCTTTGTAATTCAATAAAAACTGGAAAACATTTCGAATGTTCCGCTTCTTCATTATTATCATATGAAGTATAATAATATATTTTACATATTGGTGTGTCTCCATTTTCCTCTTTTCTTTTGCTTTGGGTTTAAAAATACCGCCCCTGAAAAACTGCTGCCTAGGGCGACCGAATCACCTACCTCACCCCTAGCGCCGGCCCTGGTTAATCGCGCCGCCGGGCAGCTGTTCGGTTCGTGCGTAGCGCTGTTGCCAATACTTTCGAATCACGTACACTTTTCTCATAATTTCACTAATTATTCTTTAAAATGATCGATAAGGTAAAATCGAATTGGGTGGAAAATGATCGTTGATTGTTAGGCTATCCATTCATGCTGAATTTATTTCGTTCCCTGCATTTTTCAATCTGCAGTCACGAAAAATGTATGAGAAATTGGACTTCTTCCTTAAGAGCCCATGTTAAAATACCGGATTCCAACAACCATTTACTCAAAAAATCATTCGGTAAGAAATGTAAAAAAAAATCGTGCATTAATCTATATTCATTGGGTAACTTGTATACCAAGTTTCATTCGGTTCTGTGCATACGTCTGTAAGTATCGAACCTCCTTAAAAAGAGTTCCACAACAATATAAACACTATATCTTACACCAATAGTTTCGTATATTCGCATTTTAGGAAAAAACAAATTGTTGGGTGTATCTCTGATAGTGTGTTTGCACATCAGTACAATACAAGACTTGTAAGAATATTTGTTAGCTTCTCCTATTATCTGATCAGCAATTAAATCTGAAAGTTTGTTTGAATAAATCACAGACACAATCAAGGGACATGTCCTGTGATGTCTTACAAAGCGCACGCTACGTGGTAGCGTCACGGCTCGAATTTATTCAGTGTTTTACATTTCACTTCGAACAATAATTTGAATATTGTCATGACTTATTATTATTATCTTATTATTTTTTCTGCGTTATGAACATGTAACACATCGAGTCGTGCAAAAAACCTTTCCGTGCGCACTAAGCCTTCGGTAATAGTTCCATTCCACTCGAGTCGAGAGTCTTGCAGAATATCCAACTTTTCCGAATCATCTTTCGAACAATTCGTTCAGGCCAGTCTCAAATTACCTACAAAGTAGGTTTCGGCTGGCACCTGTCAGAAAACAACTACTCCCCTGGCTAATACCACGAAGGGCATTGAATTATATCCGACCGGTGCCAGTGCAGGTTTCTTCACAGAAGAAAATCCTGCATTTGCTTTCGTCGATACAAATGAAGGAATTGATTTTCAATTATAGGGACGGACACACTTGCAGACCGGTTTCGGGCTATTTGGCCGCTCGTCAGTGCAAGGAAGTGCCATCATCAACATAAAGTCGATGACTTCCAATAATTGAAAATCAAAATCTTTCACAGTATCAAGCCCTGACCACAGCTGATGCAAACAACGAAGTTATTGCGCCATCTACCCATAGACGAGGTATTCCAAAAGCAAACCGAATTCGCCCATTCCTCTTGCGAGGAAAATGTAAAAACATTCGACATAGTCAGTGGGCATACTTGAAGACTGGCGTTAAATCAAATCATCTTTCGAACAATTCGTTCAGGCCAGTCCCAAATTACCTGCACAGTAGGTTTTGGCTGGAACCTGTCAGTAAACAACTACTTCCCTGGCTAATACCACGAAGGGCATCGAATTATATCTGACCGGTGCCTGTGCAGGTTTCTACACAGATCTTTCGTCGATACAAATGAAGGAATTGATTTTCAACTATAGGGACAGACACACTTGCAGACCTACTGTGTAGGTAATTTGAGACTGGCCTGAACGAATTGTTCGAAAGATGATTTGATTCAACGCCAGTCTTCAAGTATGCCCACTGACTATGTCCAATGTTCCAACTTTTCCATTTTGAAAGAGAAAAAATTTCATTATTTCTAGTATCCATAAAACCTGCAGACGACACGATAGCTCTCCAGTTCGGAAGTGTTCTTTCTCACAAACTTCTGCATTCCATAATGGAATTACCCTTTGTTGAAGGGTTCCACAGGACAAACGCTTTCAAAATGTAATTTTCCTGGACACACCTGAGAGCTTCTCGCCCCGGAAGTATTTGCAAATAGAGAGTGGGTGAAAATAGATTTTGTTTACGGAGTGATAGAATTTGATCTGCGAACTGATGATATCACATTCATTCACAACCTTTAGAAATCATTTCTAACCTTTCCGGTTGGAAAAAGCCAATTGTCCATCGAGAAGGACGAAGTACCTATTCATATACCAAGGGAGAAAAATAATGCTTTCATTTCAGCGGATAATTTGGTAGTCACGAGATTGGAATAGCAATTAATTGATTAGTCACGAGTTCATTGGTATATCTAGCGAAACTTTAAGTGATTCATTCAGATGCTTGATGAAGAGAAACTTCTTGTAGAGATCAATTGCCCTAACGTCAAAATTATATTGTTTGTACTCGACGTTCGTTTCGCTAACAAGATCAGCTTTTGTTCTGCAGTTTTCTGGGTTTCTGAACCTACCAAAAATGAGAATTGATATTGGATGGAAACAAGTCCAATTAGCCATCAAATTCTCGTATAACTCAAGTTTGCCTATCGAAAAAATAATAAGAACTAATGTATATCTAAAAATACTTATCGTTAACGTTTGGGAAACTGAATCCGTTTCCGTTCTCAAAACTTATACGCAAAAACGTAAATTCATGTTCAAATGCAAATATTTCTTGTTGACAATATTCGTGATTGACATTCGTCGATTATTTTAAATCCGGCATAACATTTTGTCCTTCCTTTATTTGAAAAATTTTCTTGAATCATATTTCATATTCGATATCTTGATTTTTTTGTAACAACATTATTTTTCTTTAATCAATCAATCCTGAATTTCATCATTGACCAAAAATTTGATTTTCATTTCATTTTCTCACTTGATTTGTATTTTTATCCTTTCGTTCTTAGCAACAGAGTTAATAATATAGCAATGGAGTTAATGATATAGACAATGGAAGTCCGACCCATTACCATTCAGTAAGAAATTATAACTTTGGTTCGTCACGCTCTGCTGAATCACCGGGTATACAAGAAAATAATTTCAACAGGCCGTTTTCATCGGTCCCTGATAGCATTAGACCGAGGAAATCTTGTTGACTCACCCTGTATAAACCGAGGGCTGGTATCTCAAACTAGTGTTGGGAAGTGAGACGGTTTTCCGATTATGTATCCGTCTTTCGTATTTCTGAAATATTGATGGCTTCATCTTCTCGAGTTCCGGCTGCACGAATGAGGTTTCGCTCAATAATCGATTATTTGACTCTTTCGAATACTGGAAATAAATCGTATGGAAAATGGAAAACGTTCCATGTGGAGTTTTTTTTATATATCTGTTAATAAGAAAGCAGTAAAAAGGGTGGCTGTAGGAACGTCTATACTTCAAATACCTACGCTGGTTTCTTCACGGGGTTTTATTAAAAAAAAAAGATATATATTTACGTAGAAATCCTGGAAACAAAATGAGAAACCACTTGTTTCCACTTTGCAGAAGGTGAGTACAATATAGCGTTCATTGATGATCAGTTTAATGATGTCGTTTTGAAGTTTTTCGGTATCTGAACAGTTGACAAATGTGAACTTGAGTACTCTATTGGAATTAATTCTTTACGAATTCCAAAACCTGTTTTGCAAAATTTCCTAAAAACTCCCTAGAATTGTCACTCTTCCACCACCTGGAAAGTGATCAACTCCATAAGAATTCTCAGTGTAAAAAACTTGAACAGATTGCGGCCGTTAGTCTAAAAGCGGACTGTAAAAATGTTAGCCTTTCGAGAAACATAATCATTTTTTTATCATCTTCTGCTCTGCTAGGTACCTTCAAGAATCCCACATTATTCTCTTTTCAACCTTGTGAATTTCAACCTATCTTTATCGATTTTTGTTTCCAGATCAGACAATTTTACCATTTACAACCCCACCGCTCTGTTACCAGTGTGGTAACGGCTAAAAGGGTTATTGTCTTCTGGTAACTTCCTAGCACTTTTACTTCCCTTTATATGAACCTCCACAAGAACCTATCAAAACAGATTACAATCCCTCCGAACATTACCAGATGTAAAAGCAGCAGAAGGCTATTATTTCAATTATAATATTTGACAGCTGCTGTCACCAGACTTTCATTTCTCCTCGTCAAATATTGGATGTCAAGGCAATTCCGAAGAAGAGGTCTTCGGGGATGAACTTGGGTTTTTTTCTGCTTTCTAGTATTCTGAAGTGGGGCGTGTTTTTGGAAATGTAATATGCTCATAATTTCGAGCAGTATTTCAGCAACAAATAAAAATAGAAACCGAACCGAAAAAAAAATATTTACTAATCACCAGCATAGCTTTAGGAGATCAAAATCGGTTGAGACAGCTATTACCAATAAATTCGAATTCATTCAGAGTGAAATTGATAAGGGAAGGTATGTGGTATCGATGTTATTCGACTTGGCGAAAGCTTTCGATTCGGTGAATAAGGAAATACTGATCAACAAACTGTACAATGTTGGAATTAGATTAGATTAGATTTCTACTCGAATGGATCAGGTCTTTCATATCGAATAGAAAGATGGTAGTAACTCTCCAAAACGAAGTTTCAAATACTCAAGAAATTTTACTTGGTGTACCACAGGGGTCGATTTTGGGACCGATACTATTCTGTATCTATATAAATGATCTTCCCAACTATATAAGGCATGGGCATACCATAATGTTCGCAGATGATACTACCATATCAGTTTCCGGGAACACATTAGAGGAACTAGAATTCAAAGTTGATTCAGTTATGGATGCTATGGCCTCATGGTGCGATCGAAATAAATTGAAACTGAATATGAAAAAAACTATACATTTGGGGTTTTCTTTGAGAAAACCAATAACTTTAAGCAATGTCCAGCTAGTTGACACTGCCAAACTTCTAGGTCTGTACATAGATAAGACTCTATCTTGGGAGCCTCACATTGATCACATATGTAAAAAATTGAACCAGGCTCTATTTGCCATACATCAGATTAAGGAAGCACTTAACTTAGATGTTATCAAGACTGTTTATTATTCGTTGGCTTATTCGCATATGGCCCAAAATATAATAATGTGGGGCACATCTATTGGCGCAAAGCGGGTATTCATTCTCCAAAAAAGATTGATCAGAACAATTTACGACATTGCACCCAGAGATAGCTGTAGGTCTGCTTTCTCCAACAACAAAATTTTAACAGTACCCTGCATCTATATTTACAAAGCTCTTCTCTACGTTAAACTCAACAATCTAACTGTCAATCGGGAATCATCCGCCCATGAATATGAAACACGAAATAAAAAACTATTAACAATCCCAAAGCATAAAACATCAACATTCAAGAAATCGCTCTTATACAACGGTACGATACTATTCAATTCATTGCCACAAGATATCAGAGACATGCCTGTAGTTTTGTTCAAAAAGCAAATAAAAGAGGCTTTAGCAATTAAGGGATATTATAGCTTGGAAGAATTCCTGCATGGAAATCTGTAGCTCTTTATAATGTGTTGTTCTCACTACATCTCCGCTTCAATATTGAAATTTTATTTACATTCATAGCTAATGTGTCAATGTTTTACATTACCTGTTGTGTGATTGTATACATTTTTTTTATTTATATTCTTGCGCACATACTTGTACAGCAATTGTTTACTTTTGTATTAAGCTGTATATTTATCTTCTCTTGACGTGTCTAATATCATGTAAATGATCCAAAAGACGAATAAAGAAATGAAATGAACCAAATTTTGTTGAAAAATTTAAGATAGAAGTCTTCATTGAAACAATTCATAACTCTGAACTCAACCACTGATTATATCAGATTGATGAACAAAAAATATATGCACAGAAAATTGGAGAGAATTAGTGAGAAAAGAGTTATATGAAAACCTGCAGAAGCAGACAGAAATATATGTACAGAACACAGAGTCCAATGTATCTTTACCTATTATGCCTCTTACATCGCCCTACAGGCTTAATATATCATCGGCCGCCCTAGGCCTAACTGAATAACCTCTAGGTACTCAAAAGAAGCAGTAGATCCCTCAACATGTGATCAATGTTCAAAAGGAAAGGGTAACTTCCCCTCTACATGAAAATAATTAGAATTACGGACTGCTAGTTCGTGTTCATATGCTCTACAGGACACTCGTCGGTTGGTCTGGCCGATGTATGTTCTGGGACAGTTAGAGCATGGTATTTCATATATTCCTTGGGTTTCATTGGGGATTGTGTCTTTGGGTGTTCGAAGGTAGGTGGATATTTGGTTGTTAGCTGTGAAAATGGTTTTGATGTCATGTCGTGTCAGAATTCGACACAAACTCAGCATTATTCCAACATCATTTAGAAACAGGCCACAAGATAGATTTCAAAAACACCAAAACCGTTGCCACAGCCAAAACCCTCCAAACCAGAATTACCCGTGAAGCCATTGAAATCGAAAAACGTCCCAACTGTCTCAATAAACGCGACGATTCTCAAAGACTCCCCAATACCTGGAAACCACTTTTGGTCCGACATACTTCTATTTACTCCGACTTGGGAACTAATCCGTTCGAACCTCCCATCGACCGTCCGATACCTGATCCTGCCATAATTACTAATGAACCCTTAAATCCCACCAACCTTCAATCCTCGATCTCCAGTGATGATAGCCAACTAGTGAGACATCTCAGACCTAGACGCAAAGTCACGCAGTCTTGAAAATGGCTCCGAAATGGGAGTCGAAACGTAGACAAGTAAATCTTTCCAGACGCGGATCAACCGGAAGTTCCAGCCAGCACATTTCTGACCGCGGAAGCCTAGCCGATCAAATATATATATATATATATATATATATATATATATATATAGAGGAAAGTTGGGAGATCAAAAATCAACAAACTACATATTAAGTATCATTGAACTCATCAAAGATTGAAGACTTTCAGGGCCGGCAACTAATGAATTGTTAGGTGCTTCATGACGTTTCGTCTGTATCTGCGGCAGACATTTTCGAAGGCGATGCGGCAATGGTCGAAGTATCCTTCTCTGCTGCGATCAGATCAAAGCCTCGCAGCAGAGAAGGATACTTCGACCATTGCCGCATCGCCTTTGGAAATGTCTGCCGCAGATGCAGACGAAACGTCAGGCCTTAAAACCTGTTGTCCACGGCTCAGAATCCCGGAAGCACCTAACAATTCATCATTAAACTACTATCAAGAACCCTACGCCACTTTTGCATGGTGTTTTGCTAAGTTTTCCAAGTTATGATACATTCAATATTATTCTGGGGGTCCACCCCTATTTTATAACAAACATTTCAATTTCTTGAACCACTTTGGGGTTCTTGATAGTAGTTTAATGATACTCAATATGTAGTTTGTTATTTTTTGATCTCCCAACTTTCCTCTATTTTTGTACCTAACTGAAGATGAACATATATATGTTCGAAACATGTCTTAACTAGGACATTGTTTCTGTAAGAATTGAATATGTTGTGGAGATGACTTCGTGTTTCCTTTTTCAATAAAGAAAATAATGTTGGTACAAAAAATCGAGATATCGAATATGAAATATTGGTCAAAAAAAAACAGGAATATCCTCAACAACGACGCATTCAGTCACCCCAGCGTGGAGATCCGGAATGTGTGGAGGCCGCTTATCCAAGGCATTAACCAACTTCAGCTCGATGAGGGAGAATCTCGGGCCGATACATCCATTTTCCGCTGAAAATCGATCAGCACACTTCTAGAAGTAGCACCAGCTCGCCCCCTTGTTAGTACCGCCCCATCCCCCACCATAGGAAAACCGGGGCTTTATAAGCGACCACACCTCGAAATATTGTCAGTCATCACCCGAAGACGATTGAAAACTTGGTTTCAACATTTATTCATAATATTTCGGGAATCCTGCCGAAACATTGTCGAAGAGAAAAAATTCTCACATTCACTGGAATCTACTTGTACAAAATATTATCATTTGCTTATAAACATAAAAATAACTACACACAGGACGCGGACTTCCACAATTACCCAACACGCCAAAGAAACCAATTCAGATTGGAAGTAGCCACTTATTCCAGCTATAAAAAATCTCCAAGTTATGCTGCAACAAATTTTTTCAATATGTTACCAAACGAACTGAGAAATCAACCAAACCTGCTCAAATTCAAGTCACAGCTGAAACATTATCTGATACCTAAAGCATTTTATTCAATTTCGGAATACTTTTCAGAATGCCGATAAACTTGGCAACTAATTCTGGTGTATTATACTGTAACTGTTATAACGTATCGTATATCGTAATTGTACATTAGTTATATACATATGTGTTTGTTTCCAATTTTAAATCTAACATTGTATTAGTTGCTTTGAATTGTACTTTTTTTGACTTGTCAATCCGATGCGAATTGGCGATCGATCAATAAATATATCTATCTATCTCTATCTATTTCATTTGATTCTTCATTTACACTTTTTGACTAGTTCTTCACATTCGATACCTCATTTTTCTTGTCACAATATTGAAATTTCATTTCTTTATTCGAGAAATTTTTCTGACTCATATTTCATATTCTACATATCGAATTTTTATAGCACCATTATTTTCTTTTATCGATCAATCTTTGATTTCATTATTGACCAAAAAATCCATTTCAACCTTTGGTTTTGGATGTGATTTTCTCACTTGATTCGTATTTTTATCTTTTCGTTCTTAGCAACAGGTTTCACTAGAGTTAATAATATAGATAATGGAAGTCCGAACCATTACCATTCAATAAACATCCACATTGAAAAGAGACAAACTCTATTTCCCTCTCCCACCTCATGACAGTTTTACATAGTCACATTCAAAGAGAATCGCTACGAGCTTACAGAGTCCCTCTCCAGGAACTGGTTGCATTAAAGTGGGGCAGATGTGCTCATTTGACTCCCTTCAATCTACAATCCCACCCAGAACCATGAGAAAACGAATGTATACTGAATAACAAGTGAAACATAATTCTTTTCGAATATCCAACCGGGGATTATTTTGGTTTTACTGTCAACGTCGTGGAATTTGCAACCGACTTATTGCTGTCGAGAACACATTTCAAATATATATTTTCCTTCAGATAGAAGGATGGAAAACGTCCATTTGTATCATTCATTGAAGCAGTATACAATTTGATTGGAAATTACAAACATCGATACGTTCAGAAGAACGGTAAATCCCTAGCCGTTTTATTCTCGCGTATCTCCATCTTTTACTGTAATAATAGTAATAGTCAGTAAATTGTCAGAATATACGTTAATGGGATTTCACAAATCGATCATGATTTCACAGTTGATCATTTATGAAAAATTATTTGATAATGAAATGCAATTACAAATTATTAATTGTGGACCATTTCACCATATTGATTCATATTTCTTCATTTGAATCTGTTTATTCAATTTTACTATATCATCTTCAACATTTTGATTTTTTGCTACCATAAGTACAACTCTTTTTTGGCCAATTGAATTTTTATCATTTTATTCGATTACCAATAATCCAATAATCATATCAATATTTTTTATTTGAATTTGAGTGCCCCTTTTCGATTGAATTCTCCTTTTTAATTTCACTATCGTAATTTATTGCTGGTAATGACATTTTTCCCATATTAGTAGTTTTTCAAAACAGGTTTCAATAAAGGTAGCTATATAGACAATGGAAGTATGTACCAATACCACTCAGCATGGAACATTGTCAACCACATTGAATCAGATGTGATTTGGTGTTTTTATCAGCCCAGTTCATCATTTTGCTAGACATCTTTGTTACCTTATCTGGATGGTTTCTGAGTTGAACTAATACTACAGACGATATGCCATGAGCACATCGAAATAAAGTTGGTATTGTTAGATTCACTCACATATAATATCAACGATAAGGGTCCGAGTATAGATCCTTGAGAAACACCTTGTTTGATAAACCTGAAAAACCTGAATAAAAACTACCAATATACGCGCGCTGAAGACGCATTGTCGGTACTTGTTGATACCGGACACTCCTAGAAACAGCAATGATGAAGTATTCTCTGACACAACATATGATAACACCAATAAATTTCTGACATGACAATAAAAAGCAGACTTGATGGAATTGGTCGTTTGTCCCTATCCATACTTCTATTACACCAAGCTGGACTTTTCAGTATCGTACATGATTCTTGATCGTCTTTGAAACGAGTTCCAATAGCTCACCAATTTTGACCTATGTAAACAAAAAATATCAAAGCCGGCCAGTTATTGAAATCCAAACAGAAGATCGAGGCATATGTTAGAATTCTTGATAATGTTTCAAACCTCTTTTATAGCAACATTTTTCTCAGTGCTTTCTTGTTAGAATAATATTGCGAAATGAAATGCGCGGTCTATTTATTAGGTGCGAATACGATTCGCATATTAATTACCCAGCTGTTATCGCCTTATTGACCTTTTCAATCAATCCGTCGAACGAATTTGCATGCCCGTTATCTACCTTATCTATATTGAACACAATATAGTTGTCGAATACATTTGCGTATTTTCCGCATTGAAAGCACTGCAAATAAAAAATTATTTACTGTGGTATCAACGTCGATCCAATCAAAATTCTTGACAATAACAATCTACTCGATAGCGTTTTTCTGGTACATCTGGAGCCCACGTGATATATAGGGTGGTCCAGATTGACGATAACCGTTGATATCAGCATTATTAAAAAAAATACCGCATGTGATTATTGAAGGAATGAAAGTGATTTTAGCAAGAGAAACTGTATCAACCTGAACGAAAGTGAGATGTTATTCAATGTGCTTGTATGCATTTGTATGTATTTTATTCTTTACCATATTTACGTTATATTTACAGCAACTCGTTAAAAAAATGTGACCAGTCGATGTGGCAATCCATTCAATTTTTTGATACTGCAATATTTAGCAGTGGCAGGTAATATTATTTTTACAAGTTCTGAAAAGAAAACAGGTTGTTTTCGGTAGATATTTTCTTCTTCGAGAAATGATTTTCCAATTATTGGGAGCATAAAATCGTCAAATTGTAAAGAGGGGGTTATCACTCATTGTGAAAGAGAAAATGATCACCTCAAGATAGATGAATGGAAACTTTTCCGTCCTCTGTGTTGCAGCATTCTCTATTGCTTTTCTCTCTCTGCCGGATTGTGGTGAGTGGCTGTGTTAACTGTTATATTTGCGGTTTTTATAATAAATTGAGTAAAACCAAACTAATGTTATTCCATCAGAAACCAAATCATGTCATTGATAAAGTTTATGAAAAAGGACCCAATTTACAGGCAGTTTTGAGTCTTCTCTCTTTCCCTGTAATCTTCTTGACGTGGCTTATAATAATTATTATCAATTGATGTCATAGGATTTTTTCACTGCTAAAATAAACATAAAGATGTCCTGAAATCAATTTCTCTTGGTTCTCTCTTGCGAGGAATAATCTTCTTCCTATTGGATACAAGTGAAGTTTCAGAATGGGGGTAGTTGTTTTCTGACAGCTGTTTGCCTATCAAGGCTTGTGCAGTCAATATACAATATTTGTTCCGTATTGGGCTTACCCCGATAGAACGAAGACGAAGCTTGATCCAAAAAATGAAATTGGATTACCACAGCTGGTGTTTAGGTAAATAAAAACAGATGTTAATAAAGAAGAAATGTTACTTCATTTCACTTCATAAATTATCTCGTAACATGCTTGCTACTCCGACTCCACATCATTCAAGGAAACCTCAGTTATTCAACAGAAAACTGTTTCTCAATGAGTGCAAATGTTCTGAAAACAAATGAGTACGTGAAATCTGAAGTTTCAGTGGAAGAGCTGAATATTTGGAATTGCAGATAGCTACATTATCGACGGTTCTGAATGCTGATATTCAAGATGAAACCAATTTTCATCCACTAACAAGCCGAATTTTTTATGTATTATTCGTTTGATAATATAATCAAACGTGCCGGTTAGCACGTTCGTGAAATTATGCCACGAATTGAAAAGCAAAAATAACTTCATTAATTGAGAGTGGAAGGCTCAGTCTCGAAGCTTTTTCAACATGGCAAGTTTTTGCAACAAAATCTGCATTTTCTCTATGGCAAATGCAAATTGTAATATATTTACATTCGAAGTACCTGCGATTGTAGTCACAGAAAATTAGCCCAGCGGAAATTGATGTTGTTTCGCAGGTCATCACATGTATTTTTTATCGCTCTATGTCGTTCTTTTTATATGTATATATGAAAATAAATCCACATGAATGGAGAATTTGGCCCCTGATGTTAGTTGGATACTCTCGTCTGAGAGCAGACTGCAAAAACTATGGCCTATCTTGTTCTCAGGCAGAACTCATGCAAAAGTTATATACAGGGCGTAATACATCGTTTGAAGGGCTTGTCAAAAATAATACATCCCTAAGATTTGAAGGACTTGAAAAATATTTATAAACATCCTCTGCTAATATGTGCATCAATCATAGGTGGCCACTTCTTACCAAAAATCTATCTTGTATATCTTTAATCAATAATCTTTGAAATGGCATTCTTGAGTTGTTGAATTCCGTTCAGTAACTTAGATCCACAGAAAATGAAATATTTCATATTTAGAAACAGACACTATCATTGAAGAGCAAATGTATTACTTATTTCGAAATATTTCCTCAAGTGATGCTAGAAAAAATCAAGACAACCTCCTGAAATTACAATTTTGCATGAATATCTCTGAAAATACCTGGAAATTTCAAACCATCCTAACTATAGAGTGTTGGGCCCATGATTGGGCAAATTTACCCCAACTCAACCGTTTTCGTATATCCTACAGTTTCCGACACCCCAGCTGTGACAATTGAATTTGAATTACACGATAGAGGCATACAATTGACTCTTCGTCGTGGACAAGTATGACTTCCTCACAAAATCACTGGTGGACGAGCAAAATTAAAATAGTAAGTATATTACATTCCGATAATTCTATCTTATCGCTTCTTCATAAGAGACCTGTCTCCTACCTATCGCCAGTGTCTTTGTAGTTTCATCCAGTATCATCAATGCTCTGGATGGTGTTAGTAAAACGCCGAAACTATCGGTCGAGAAAGAATTTCTAACCATATTCTATGAATTATCATCATAGTTTTCAATTCCACATATGTGCAAAGTATTGGCTTTCAATATGTCCATATTGTTGGTATGTTTTCGACTAGAACCATGGAGCGCTCACCTTAGTTTACACGTGGTAGCTATTGGCAAGTTTCCTGGTCTGCACCTAATCTGTCGAGGAATAATTAGGTCTATATTATCTTGCCGACGATGTCTCTGACTAGGATATTTTTCAGATGTTGATATTTTTGCCACTCTTTTACTCCTATGTTTTGTGAAGGCAGTGAAAGATCATTTTTGTCCTAGCTCCTACCATTGTAAAAGGTTCGTGTCCTTCAGGTTTTGAAACTTCAGAACCTGTTTTCATTGACTTTTCTTGCATTGTTTTTTCATTCGTCTTTTGAAGGTAAAATGATTTCCTGATTTTAGAGAGTCCTAACTTTTTGTCAATTGAATTATCTTCCTAACGTTTCGCTAGCGCGAGTGGGCAGCTTCTTCAGAGGCTTACTCATTTCCGATGAGTAAACGTTTCGATTTCTTAAGGCGTATTTATATTGATGCAGGTAGTCTGAAGTGTTAATTACTTCTGTCGGGCTCGGGGAATAATCATCATTATTAGTTGCCGCACTACCTGCCGTGATTTCATTAGTTATTCTTGATTTCCTCAGAATGGGATTCCAAATTCTGTTCGGACTCAACGCTTCTTCTTTTCTGTTGAAATTGTCCGCATGTTTCTGGATCTCTATTGCCTCCCGTACCAGTCGGCTATGGTAACCCTGGTTGGGGGCAATCAGTTTAGCATTTTCAAACATAATCCTGTGGTCGCCCTCACTCAGTACGTGTTCCGCCACCGCCGATTTGTCGGTTTGCCCCAGCCTGCAGTTCCTTTCATGCTCTTTGAGCCTTGTTCCCATGGATCTTTTCGTGGTATCGATGTAAACCTTCCTACAGGTGCACGGTATGCGATGAACCCCTGCTGCTAACAGTGGGTCTCTTTTGTCTATAGCCGACCTGAGGCTTTGTTGGATCTTCTTGGTCGGCTTGAAAACCGTTTTTATGTTATATTTCCCCAAGAGTTTCCCAATTCTGTCAGTGACCCTCGGGATATATGGCAGATATGCATTTGCAACTACCTGGGAGTCCTCCCTGTTATGAACCGTGGAACTCTTCAGTTTCATGGCCCTGTTGATCTCAGATACACTGTATCCATTTGACCTCAAGGTCACTTGAAGATGTTCCAGTTCCTGCTCTAGATGCTCTGGTTCACATATTATTCGAGCACGTTCAGTTAGGGTAGATATGACTCCTCTCTTTTGACTTGGACGGTGGTTCGATAGTGCGTGCAGGTACCTATCCGTGTGCGTGGGTTTGGAATACTTACTGAGATATCAACGGCATTATCGATAATAAAAATGGACTGGCCTTGACACAGATGAATGCTATACTTCAGAAAAGGGTTCAGAAAACTTTAAAATGCCATTTTTGGAAATTAGTGTGTTAGTAGTTATTGAAGTGTTACGAACTTGGGTATTTTTGTGGAGAGAATGAAGTCTGTGGAGGTTTGTTTTTGGCAAAAAAACCCAGGTTCCTAATTATCATTAAAACGATGGAAGTAGCTTGCTATTTTGTTTTGTGGAGATATATGCAATCTATTTGATTCAATTTTCATATGCTTGGTAAAGAAATTGAGCAAGAGAAAGTTATTTCTATATAACGCAGTACCCGTCGTGCCATATAGGCAGGAGAGTGGCTGTTTCAGATGTACTCTTTCTTCCTTTTTGTTAATAGTTCACGAAGAGGATTGTGGTTTTTAGGGAGGAAACTGAGTACCAATATTGTTTCTGTCGATTTGTTATTGGGATGATGTGTAATAAGTGTAATATCATATCAGGAATAGCTCGTTTTGTGTAACTCGTTGGTGTGTACACGTTAGCGGGAATCTAAGCACTCCGATGTGAAATGACTTTTCGTATAAAAGATGAAGAGATTTGCCGACTTTGTCTTCTTCTGAGTGAGCGATTGATCACCTCTCAACCTGCAAATAGGTTAGAAATAGTTACAATTTCGAATAATTGTGAATGAAAAGTATGAAAATACCCCTTTCCGCATACCGTCAATATGTTCCCTATATATAGTTCAGCTGTCTACAAAAATGGCGACCTTGGTGTGACTCGTCACCTGGTTCGTGTCGGCTACTCAGAACTAAAAACATATTTCATTTCACCGAACAGAACACGAAACACCTTTACTACTCACCCACTTCAAAACACTTAGTAGATGATCGAATTCAGAAGTAAATATTATTTTAGGTTGACGTTGAAATGAGGCAACCTGCATGGTGGATGTGTCGCAACATTGGGTCTCGAAAAATCCGTTTTTATCAGACAGTGCTTATTGGTTGCCAAAAATAACCGAAAGATGTTGAATATCAGTCTAGTGATAAAAAAAATTCCATGTTGATGTAATGGTGTCAATCGACAAGATAACGCATATAGAAAATAGTCCATACGGGTATTAATCCGGGTGCAGAATGTTGAACCGTCCGACGTTTCGACTCCCATGTTGGTCTCATCAAGAACTCACACACACATTTGCAAATGAGACTTTGCCGGAACATTGTGACAATTATCCTTCAGAGGATCGAAACCACAGAAGACGGAATTAAACCCGAAAAAACAACTCATCATATATATATATATATATATATATATATATATATATATATATATATATATATATATATTTATATATATGATTCGAGTTCTGCTTCTCAAAATAAATTAGTCGAGTTCGGAGGTCGAAACTCAATCATCACCTGGAAGATGGCACATGAGAAACGTTGTGACAATTATCCTTCAGAGGCTCAAAACCACAGAACACGGAATGAAACCCAAAAAACAACTCATCATGCTTCGTCCGTGAAGTTAGCATAAAGATTCTCACGGACAAAGTATGATGAGTTGTTTTTGGGTTTTATTCCATGTTCTGTGGTTTTGAATACTTCATAATATTGAAGTTTTGAATACTTCAATATTATGTTCAGAAACTAATACTGATAAGAGAGTTTTTCTTGAGATGGTTCACACAAACAATGAAGAAAAGTCGATGAATAAAAGAACAGACTTGAATAATCGCAGTAAGATATATTCCTACCCTCTCAAATATCAGAAAACAAAATTAACACCACCCTGTAATCTAAATTTTCCTCCTTGAAAAAATGAAAATCAAAAATTTTCACTGTCATTCATTTCCACATTTCATTTCAAAATTATTTATGTTAGAAATTCCAATTTTATTAGATAACCTCACGTTTGTAAGTGTTCATAGTGTCGTTTATACCAACATATTGTATTTTAATATATATTACAGTTGTCCTGAGGAAGGTAGCAATAAACTACCGAAAGCTTGACGAAAACAAAGAGTCTTCTTTGACGCCCTAACAATTGTGACTGCAACCCCGCTAAAGCTTTTCCAGTTACTATACAGCCAGTCAAGATTATTTACAAGTATATATATATATATATATATATATATATATATATATAGGTAACTCGAGGAAACAGCAGGCTGTCGAAGTTGGTATTGTGATTCGGCTGGTCAATCTGTAAGGGACTTGATTGGTTAGATTGCGTTATTGATAGAGATATGACTGTAATTCCTTGAAACGTCGAACAGTTCAACATTCTGCACACGGATTAATACCCGAAGGGAGTATTATTGTTATTATTACGAAATAATGTCAGCCAAATTTCTGAAAGCACTTTGCTTTGTAACCGCCCGACATCGTAGACTGAGGATAGTTACCAAGCCACATATTGAAGAAATAGCTATTTATGCATCAAGGGCATAAAGTAGGCCCTCAGACCCGAAGATTTGTAAGTCGTACGAGGGTGAAAGTGTATAGATATCTCTGGTACAAGCAAACTTTTATGTCAGAGAGGTATTGAATGGTAACGGTTCGGACTGCCATTATCTATATTTCTAACTCTATTGAAACCTGTTGCTAAGAACGGAAGGATTAAAAATACAAATTAAGTGATCACCCAAAGACGATTGCGGATACCAGCAATGGGAACGTCGTGAGTACACTCAACTTGAAACTTGGTTTCAATATGTTGTCATTATATTTCATTTAATTTCTTCATTCACATTTTTTGACTAGTATTTCACATTCGACACCTCGATTTTCTTGTCACAATTTTATTTCATTTATTTCGTTATTGAAAAATTTCTCTGACTCATATTCGATATCTCGATTTTTGTAACAACAGTTATTTTCTTTGATCAATCAATCCCTAATTTCATTATTAGGCAAAAATTTTATTGTGATTTGATTTTCTCACTTCATTTGTATTTTGAATCCTTCCGTTCTCAGCAACAGGTTTCAATAGAGTTAATAATGTAGACAATGGAAGTCCGAACCATTACCATTCAGCAAAGAACATTGTCAACCACTTTCAAGCAAATCAGAGAGGTATTGTTACGAAATCCTCCAGCGCCGCCACTGATTCGCGCTCTTAAATAGAAACCCGCTCATTTACATGACCATGGGTATAGCTTCTTCCTCCTAAAATATAAAAGCTCTTCTCTCTTGGAATGTTGTATATTTTTTTTTTTTAATTTCAAGTTCAAGTTTATTCAAGTATTGCATGTACAAAATTATTACATTTTTCTTTACAAAATGGGGTTAGATTTGCTCTCTGAGTACAACATACCTAGGCATAATTGCCTGTGTGTGTGTGTTGTATCCAGGGCTTCTCTAAAAACTATTAGTACTGTACATAAATTATGCTAAAACTTATGGTGGGCAAAAGTTTACAATAAAAAATAACGTAGGTAACTGTGTATTGTGTAAAGCATTACTTTACACACATGTGTGTTTTATGTGTGCTGTTGATTTTAACCAAAACTCCGAATGATATCCGACGACCGGTAGAGGGCAGGGATAGCAGCAATGGTGGAATGAAACTTTTTTCTCTGTATTTACTATCGTTGTATTTTATAGAATGTTTCTTCGTTTTTCAGGATATAGTTTTTTATTTCAGATTTGAACTTCCTTAGTTTGTTAGTTTTTCTTAAATGTACCGGTATTGCATTGTAAAATTTTGGGCCGAAAATGTATTGCTAATTCTTCATTTCTAGTTTGTCTAGTTGGTTGGACAGATCTGCTTTGAAGTGAGTTTTTAGTTATGTATACTCGAATTATACATTGATGAGCATACAAGAGACTGATTGGGAGGATTTTTGTTTCTTCATATAGTAATTCAGTGGAATATTGTTTCTTTTTCTTGAATTTGATTTTAATGATGAAATTCTGTATGGTTTGTAGAGGACGTAAGTTGTTAACGAAGGCTCCCTCCCATATTATAATACTGTATCTTAGAATGGATTCTACTAGGGAAGTATAAAGCATTAGTAGGTTTTTGCGTGATAGAAAGTCTCTTAATGTGTAAAATCTGTGCAGTAATGCTCTCAGTCGTTTATTTACATTCGGGATGTGCTCTGTCCAGCGAATATGCTGATCCAGAGTCACTCCTAGGTATTTTATCGCTGGTACTTGATCTATTTCTGGGCAGGTACATGTATTAGTATCGGTGCAACTTGTTTTGTGAAAGTTTATGGAGTAATCTGTAGAGGGTTGTGTATTTACCGTAGGTGTAAACGGTATGAATTTAGTTTTAGTAACGTTAAGGGTGAGTTGGTTATGGTCCAGGCAAATCTGCAATTTTCTTAGGTCTACTTCTGCGGTTGACTTTATTTCTTCCCAGCTTGTGCCTGTGAGTATCAAAACTGTGTCATCAGCATAGCATATTATGCTCGACGACAAGTCTCGTACCTGAAATATATTATTCATATAAACCAAAAAAAGAAGTGGCCCCAGGATAGTTCCTTGTGGTACACCAATTTTGACAGTCAATTCTGAGCTCACTTCTCTTCCAATATTTACTTTTTGTGTTCTATCTTTCAGATAGTTTAGCATCAGGTCCAATGCAATACCTCGAATTCTGTAGTTTTCTAATTTTTTTAAAAGGATATTATGTGAGACCGTATCGAAGGCCTTTGCAAGGTCAAGGAAAATTGCCAGACATTTTGATGATTCATCTAACGCTCGCACTGTTTTTTCAAGGAAGTCAGCTAAGGCGTTTTCAGTACTAGATTGTTTAATGAAACCGTATTGTCTGTCTGTTATAATTTTGTGCATGTTAAAAAAATCAAGCAGCCTGTTTTTCAAAGCGTGTTCGAATATTTTAGCAAAATTGTTTATGACTGAAACGGGTCTGTAGTTATTCATGAGAGTGGAGTCTCCTGTTTTGAAGATTGGGGTTACGACAGATTCTTTCCATTGTAGTGGTATTGTAGATGTTTCGAAGCAGAGGTTAATTATATACTGTAAGGGTGTCGTAATATGTTTGTGTATATGTTTAATGGTTCTGGCTATGATTTTATCGTTTCCAGGAGAACTGTTATTTTTTAATTTTGATTTTATGATAATTATTTTATTTATTGTTACCGGTTGTAAGTATATTGATGAGTTATTCTTTTCGGATTTTAAAAAATTTAGTGGTAAAATCGTATGAGCTATTTTGTTTGACATTTTGCATCCGAGTTCTGTGAAAAATGTATTGAATTTGTTTGCTTTAGTCTTATTTTCTTTTATGTACATATTTTGATCATCAACGATTATTATGTTTTCAATGTGTTTATTTTTTTTGTTTTTCCCGGATGCATCGTTTATTACATTCCAGAGTTTTTTGTAGTCCCCATTTGCCTCTTCAATTTTTTTCTGATAGTATTCATTTGTTGTTTTTCTAATTAATTGGTTGAGTCTATTTCTGTAGTTTTTATATTCGTCCTCTAGGTCTTGTGAATATTTTTTAATTAATTGATGTTTGAGATGATCTCTTTGTTTGATTGATGTGATTATTCCATAAGTAATCCATGGTTTGATTTTCTATATTTTAAGTAATGGTATTTTTTTTATTTCAGTTGCATTTTCTATGTTAGTATTTAGTTTTTCAATGAAACAGTTGTGAGCTTGTTGTGGATTGTTTTTATTCAAAATATTCTCCCAATTCTCGATGCCCAATAAGTTATCTAATTTTTGCAGATTTAAGTGATGACTTTGTTGGTGTTCATCTGTGTTTATAGTGCCAGTGTTAGGGGGTGCAGAAATGTAAATAAATGGGGTGTAATGATCAGTCATGTCTGTTTGGAGTATAATTGGTTCAATTTCAATAATTTTGTGTATTTCAGGGGTGGTTCTTATAAATATATAATCAATTATGGACGTGGAATCCTTTGCGACTCTCGTGGGTTTATTTATGTAGGATATGAAGCCGTTTGCATTTAATTGATTTAAGTAACTATTTGTATCGCAAGAATATTTTTTTTCTATGTCTATATTTATATCTCCTATGTATATTTCTAGTCCTTCTTTTTCCAGATTATTTAGGTAGACTTCTAAATTTTCTATATATTCGTTTTTATTTGTTGCTGGTGAACGGTATATTGCTGTTAAACCCACTTTTTTGTTTTTTGGGAGAAATTTCGAGAAAAACTCTATTCTAAGGAATTTATTATTAGCGAAGCATTTCATCGAGCAGAGCGAAGTTTAGTAAAGAGCGTTCGATAAACGTGTGAAACAAGTCATAAATATAAGTATGCATATCCCATTCATAAAAAATTCTATATGAACGAAGTTCTCACAGATCGATGAATGAAGCTCACAGGATTAGTCAAAGCAATTTTGAGCCGATCAGAAATGTTGATACATGACCATGTGCTTCTGGGTGATTTTTTTTTCTGAAGATAGGTACTAACTTGTTTAGCAACTATTTTCAACTATTAAATTGGAATTGGTCGTAGTATTCCTGTACCTACATATGTGCTAATTTCAAATTTTGTTACGAATCTCTTTGAACATCGTTTTCTCTCTGCAAGTAGATAGAGCTGTTGAATATTGTACAAATCCCTATCCGGTAAGCCAACTTCATAATTTGGAAAGTCAAGAGGAAACTTGAAACGATTACTATGCTACCGCATAATTAAGGCGCAGACACAAATTGGTTCGAGTAAAGTTAATCGGCAATTAAACTCATTAACCAATCAGCGTTCAGGTTGCGTAGTAACGTGTCACAACATGAGACACATGCCATCTGACATCTCCAATTCTAATCTCTTATGAGCGGCAGCAGATCAGCAGTGTCGAAGAACAGTCACTGATGAAATTGACATGTTCAATTTCAATAGGAATTTCTGATTCTTTCGATCGGCATAACATGTTTGTTAGGCCTGGGAATTATTCCCATTTTCATTCAAATACAAGTTTGAAATTGGATTCAAATGGGTTACGAATTGGTTATGTCCACGACGTTACGATAAATGATACTGGCAGTCATCACCCAATATGTCGTGCGTAAACTCAACTTGGAACTTGATCTGAACAATTTTTCACATTTTACGTTAATTCTGTTGGATATTATTTTTGTTAGATCTTTGCACATTTACATTTTTGATTATTTCGATTTTAAAAACGTGGATTGCTACCAACAGTTGGTCACTTTGTGGACACATAAATTGCAATTTGAAAATGTAACCAACCAATTTAACAAAGTTTTGGAAATCTACAAATTACGTAGATATGATTGGTTGGAAAATATTCTTTAATTTCCATACTACTTTTTTCATAAACGGATACATTTCTATTCTCCTCCTTGCCTAATTCTATTTTATTTCTCATTCAATCTTACTTTTTTTACAACCTTTTTATTTTTTGAACGGGTCAACTCAAAAAATTAAAACTTTGTATAATGAAATGATTGCATGAATTATATATTTTGAAGTAAAAATGGAAAGGGGAGTCTGGTACTAGGTACATCATTTTCAACCTCCTGACGAATACTTAACAACCCTAGAATATGAAGTCAATATCTCCACCTACTACAAAATGACGGAACATTTAATAATTACCTTAAAACGAACAAATTAATATCGATATTTCTAGAAATATTCATTTTTCTCTGCCATATGTCGATCCCAACAACTCGATAAGGTTTGATAGGTTATTTTTTGTTCATAAAAAAAGACAAAAATGACAGTACGACGAACATCATAGTTCAGTTCAAATATTCTCATTTAGTTTCTGATTTTATGAGTAGACAGATACCACGTGAACTATCTTCGAATTGGTCAATCGAACAAAATTCAACAGGGCAATTGTATTTGAATACGCTGGCAACTACTGCTGATCCTCTAATCACCGAAATCGTCGAAGTGAATCCTAATGAATTCGATATGTATATTATTATTCCAACAAGATGGAGCTCCACCAAATAACTCCAGACTAGTAAAACACTATTTGGATAATACTTCCCATGGTCGTTGGATTGGCCATCGAGGTTCTACGGAATGGCCAGCCCGCTTGCCAGATTTTACACCGTCAGACTTTTTTATGGGGCTATTTGAAGCAGAAGGTGTACGAAACCCAACCTTCAATATTGAAGTTCGGCAGAGAATAATAAATCTTCGTAGAAATATCGACGTTGCTGTCTTCGAAAATGTTCGACATGAAATATCGGAAAGGCTGTTCTTATCTCAAGAGGTATGAGGCAACCGTTTCTAGAATCTTCTGAACTGAACTCAGCTTATTTCCTCAAATTATGAAGTCAAACGTCGATGTGTGCAAGCAATTATTAAATGTTCCGTTTTTTGTAGTAGGTAAAGATATGGCTTCATATTCAAGAGTTGTGAAGTATTCGTCAGTAGCTTCAAAATGATGTATCACAAGACCCTCCTTTCAATTCGAATTTTTTTTCTGATGGCGCCCAGTCGCCATCTTGAGATTTTTATGTTTCGATCTTACTCCAAAATATAGTATTCATGCATCAATTTCATTATTCCTAATTTAAATTTTTGAGTTGACAAAAACAATTCAAACAATATTTACTAGGAGAACCGTAATATACAATGAATACATATCTTGCTGAAACGATTTCAAATAACTATCAGTTATGCAAATAAATCTGTCCACTCGTCGAGGACACATCGGGATATATTTCCCTTTGCCGCTGTTACCCAACACCACTTTTTCACTTTCGTCTGTGAATAGTTGGAAGTCCCGAGAAAATAAACCGTTTACAGTTCCGACACAAAATGTATCTTGTGTCATTCAACAATAGGCGATGAAATGGCTTGTTTACGTTCGAAAATAGCTCTCCAGTTGCATGTAATCACCGTAACACAATAATATCAACGAATCCTAAACAATGGACGAAGCCCAATAAACATTCTGACGTTAACAGGGACCAACAAATTGGGGCCAATGTATCGGTTTTGTAATAGCGCGATGATTTACGCATTTACAAGGAAATCGGGAGTTTATTTCTATAAATAAACGCAGTTGGTGCAGAAATTCAAGAAGAATAGAAAACAATACAATGATTTACTCAGTGTGTCCCGTTTTCGATGACTCTATATTCCATATGTCATTATTTTTTTATATATATATATGCAGATTCACACGAAAGGGAAGCCCTGTAATGTTCAAAGAACACCGCGTGAATCAAGGGACAGGAGATACGAATTAACATCCTTTATGAAGTTTGTAAGCCTCAGGAAGAATCCCTTTCGGCAAGGATTTCCAAAGCTCAGCTGTTCTATTGAAAAACGATCCCTGAGCAAGAGAGGTTCTACAGGTCTCCAAGTTCACAACAAAGGGGTGGGAATTCTGTACTCGTCGAGTCATCCGTGAAGATATTGCAAAGGGTCGAAGGATTGATAACAATTCAGAAGAGCACCGACCGTAAAAAATATCTGAAGAAGAGCCTTGTAGATCATTAGAAGCTGACGAGAAGTGAAGTATTTATAGAAATAGAAATCTAAGTTTCTGGGAAGCACCTATAGCTATCGATCTCACATGGTTTTCCCATGAAAAATTATCACTGATGGTAATTCCTAAGATCGAGATACTTGACTTTGTAGGAATAGTTACTCCTAACATCTGAATACTAGAGTATGATAGATCAGCTTTCCTTGAGAAGAGACGTGCCAGGGTTTTCCTACCATTGAATTCCACCAAATTCATTTTACCCCATTCTATTATTTTCACCAAGTCGTCATTAATTTTATTGACGTGAATGTTTCTTTGGATTTTTGTTTCTCGAGCTGGTATGGGGACTCTGGAAAAGAAACTAGTGTGAAGAGTACTATAGTCCGCAAAACTATGTACTGAAGATGTTTTCTCGAGCAAATCATTGATATGAAGCAGAAACAAAGTGGACGCCAGAACTGAACCCTGTGGAACACCTGCATTTAGTGGGAGAATATCAGATGATACTCCATCAACAACCACATACAGAGACCTATCAGACAAGAATCACTTCAACAAAGCACACAACTGAGGAGGCGAACCATAAGACGGCAGTTTAGAAAGGAGACCCCTTTTTTTTGATAATGCGATAAATCCTTAAGTTTGCCAAAGGCATGCAGAATGAAAATGCGAAAGTTTTTGAAATTATCTGATATTTTATTCCGTAAACTTTCAATAGAGATCAGTTATTTCCATGACATAAAATTGTTAGGATAAAACTTCTCACTGTCAGAAAAAATTGAGGCACAAGATGTATATCCTTTTGTTTATTCAATTCCTCTCGATCTGAGATATCGAAGCGAGAGCTTACATTTTTTTACGGTAGATGGTGATGCAAATATGATTTTTTCAAAGCTGCAATTCCAATCATAGAGCGGGCGCTGCGAAACATTCCGTTATAAAAAAAACCGATGACCTCATTCTGATTGATGATTTGAGTTGAGGAAGACTTGATGAATAATATTTTGGAGGTTGCCGGACGGAATTATGGTCCAGTTTTTTTTTCGGCCCTTCAATAGGAGTTTTCGATTCCATCGCTGTAGTTGTGAAAAAATATGTTGTATAGAACGCAAAAACCATTGACCGCCATTTCTCGACTGGAATGTTTTTGCAAGATCCTTTCAAACCTGGAACTGAAAGTTGTCAGAATAGCCCGATGTCACTTTTATTATAAATCTCCTTCCCAGCGTCACATACCTTCTCTCGAGTTTTGGAGCGGGCCGCGCTTTTCTCAACAGTTTTTGTGACTTCAGTTATAGCTGAAATCAATCCATTATAATAACAGATTTCAAATAATTATAAAATAGCGGTGCTTCGAGTTTTGTGATAACATTTTTAAAGTGAATTAATATCGCTATAATTATTAAATTAAAACAAAGGCGAACGAAAAATTATGGTGAGCTGGTGAATGAACCAAAAAAACTATTCAAATGCAGCAAGTCGACGCAAAGACGAAATTTCAGCCGAATGTGAGAAGTTGTTTGATCCGAATGCTGATGAAGAACACTTCCTCGTGGTATAAAAGTTGCATGGCCAGCTATATCGGCGAAGAAAAAATTCCTTGTCGTCACTGCATAAGAGTGCTGGAAGAAAGAGCTTCATCATCAACACAGGGCGAAGCTGGCCCATCAACTGACCCGCAAATCAAAAAGAAGCAACAGCGATTCGTCGAGTGACTCATGCTGTTCCATTTGTGGTAATACGACAAACACCAAAATGAAAAAAAGTAATCTTTTAACTGAAATTTCAGCAGCTTTCCCGTTTTTCAATACATCGCGTTGAAAATACTATGAAATTTTCACAAAAAATTGTTATACGAAACACTGGAAGATTTGTTTGCAGAAACATCGTGTTACAGAAATTACGTTTCATATCCAAAATCTTCTAGTAACTAAAGAGGTCGACCAACAACAAACATCACAAAAACAGTTACTGACTGCTTTTGACAAATTATTGGCGGATATAAAATACGGTGTTTCGACGACCGCTTTTGAATTGACATACTTGGCTCAACGCATAACTGTCCTCGCTGAAGTAGAGGGTGTAGTTCTAATCGTGATATCAAAGTGATGCTGATCGATGAATTTGGTGACAAGGTTTTATTCTCATATCTTGCTGAGAGGGAGCAATCTTCTTTGGTTTTCATGGCAGGAAGTTCATTAAGGAAATAGCTGAACGTGTACGTCGGCTAGACTGTAGCAGAATCGTCATGTGTGCTAAAGGATTACGGAAAGAACTATCCACTACTGAACTCACACCAAAGGACAAGTTGTGTGATAAAATTCTTATAGAAGATGCCGCGAAGAAATGCACATTTACGCCGAAATGGAAGACTTTCATACAAGACTCATTTAGCAGTCAAAATCTCAAATTTTCAGGCAATACACGCCATGAAGCATTAGTGGTGTTTGGTGATATATATCAGTGTAACGAACAGAAAGACACCGCAACATACAGCTCTAGCCGAATTCATTCACCACCTACCTAACCAAATCGAAACATATTCTACACTGTTGAACAATCTTAGAAACAGTGACAATGACTTTCAAGGGAACATTAAGTGGCGAAGGTTCTATGCACGTTACAATCATGATAGTTAATCACAAAAGAATGATGAAAATAATACCTCACGGGCATGGCCTAGCTCTTTAGGTTGACTAGTCATTCGATATCTCAAGCTAAGCAACAGGGAAAGACCGCGTCGAAAGCTCATAAAACTGCAGCAAAGTATTATATCATAGCTCGCAGGCAATATATCAATGAACACAAGATATATTGAGGAAATGCTGTCCTTCGGAGGAGACGTAAAGCCGGCGGTCCATGGTCCATGGTGGTTGGACTCGTAAAGGATCCCTTCCTCTGGTTGGAATACCAGAGTGTTCGGCAAAATTTCCGGTTGGGTGAAATGTGGTCACCGGCGTCGATGATTGGCCTTGGTAGGGGAAACAGGCCGACGTTGAATAAATCATTTAAAAAAAGAACACCTCACACACTGCTAAACCGAAACTAACTTAAACGGACTGAACATATTTATATCAAGTCGTTCAACCAAAATCCCAGCTGGCTACAAAAGTTTTTTTTCTTGTTTGAAAAATAAACTGCAGCTCGTTTGATTCCTCTGCAAGTATTCTCAAACTTTTCAAAAATCAATGCTGAAACAGAACTTTTTATTATCGGTGGATATGAAGACTCCAAAAAATCTTCAAGCTCCAAGGTAAAAGGTCTTCTGAATCGCTAGACTTGAAGTCTAATCATCTAGAAGCAGATTGAAGGATTTTCAGCCATATTTTTGCTGCAATACATGGGCCTCCGAACTTACTCCAATTCGGTTATGAAAGACGAGATGGAAAGTTGTACCCGGTGCACATGGCAAAACCACCTATGCCAAATTCTTCGATCAGGCTTTGCAAATATAATGCTGAATGCCTGATAATGTTTTGCACTTGTAGAAAAAGCGATATCAATTGTATTTCCCTTTGCAAATGCATCGGCAATAATTGTCAAAACTTACCTGAATGAATTTTTCACTACTTATTAATAGGCAAACCACTTTTTTTATTAAATTTTTATTGAATTAGATCATGCCGTTTTTTCCATACCTCACCTAAACCAGGTGTTAATAGTCAATAACAATTTTTTTTTCGCAGCTACAGCGATGGAATCGGAAACTACTATAGGGCCGAAGAAAAAAAACTGAACCATAATTCCGTCCGGCAACCTCCACAATATCATTTATTGAGTCTTTCTTAACTCAAATCATCAATCAGAATGTGGTCATTGGTTTTTGCATACGGAATGTTTCGCAGCGCTTGCACTATCGAGCGATACCGACGGTCGCATCGGCTAACACTCTGGCGGGATCTTCAATTCTTAGTACACAAAATTTGTGTAGACAGGCCACCTCATAGAAAGCTAACCCCTTACAGAGAAGTTTGACACTTTCATACTTTGATTTGAAGTATTCGAAATTTGAATGCGTTTGGAAGTTCCGATAAACTCAATATTCAATTATATTCCATTTACTTTTGTTCGTTTCATTTCACGTTGTACTTCCAATGTTTTTATCGTTACTATTGCTATTGTTGAGTGAAGTTATAACCTCTAGTTCTTTTATAATGACGCGTTTTGCACTGTGATGTTGATAGTTGATAGTATCTGAAATCTAATATCCATCAATATCTATAATATATTAGGAAGCTACCTCGGGTAGATTACTTCGTAGTGTTAGAAAATACATTATACATAGTTTCAACACATATTTCGATAATAGAAGATAGTTTTGAAAATGCCGATGATGGAAACAAACTTTATCTCAAATTACTTTTCTCAACTCCCTTGGGTAGAAGTTATATTCGTGTGATCTACTATTTGTTTTCTAGAATTTCACAGCTTAACATATTTTTCTAGCATTAGTGAAATTGTTCATGATCAAGAATGCGATATATCGAGAATTTGAGCCCGCGATTTTTCAGGCATAAGTCAACTTTGGAACTTTATAGTTGAGGGATATTCACTGCAAATCTACAAATGAGACACACACGTTTTCACAATTTTAAAACCGACTTCTCGGAGATAAAAATCAATTTTTATTCACACTCTCAAATACAACTGGGGTGAGTGGCTCGAAAAACAGTAGTGCCCAATTTTTTTCTAGATTAAGAAAAAAGGGTTCTCCGAATAATTGTTCCCATTATTGTAGCCCTGAGATAGCAGAAATTGAAATTGTTAAAAACATGAGTGTGTCTCATTTGTCCATTTGGCAGTTAATATCCTTCCACTGTGAAATTCCTGACGAAAAAGAAACTGAATTATGATGAAGAGAGCTCATACAACAAACACAAAGCATTCTAACGAAAATTGACAAGCATGAAAACGGATGGCAGTATAATAAAGCACCAAGAGGTATGTAGGCGAGAGTCACATTTCAACTCACTCCTGGAGCTACCCAATAATTCCCTTGAATGGCAACATCATTTGTATTTTTTTTTTCTTTCAGCAACCTAGATCAAATGGTGGTGATATATACTCAATCTCAACATTAATATAAAATTTGGTATTGGAAGAAATTTTGAAAGAGATTTTATATATCAAGGTGTAGTCATGAATCACTCCAAACAAAACTTACCGCCACCATTTTGATTTTTGTTCAAGACATGATTTTCAATATTCCAACGCATTATACCTGATGAGACCTTTTATTTTAGAAATATCAACAACATTGTTAATAACATCGGCAAGAGTTATATTCGGGTATATTCATATTATTGGCATTTCATGATTATTCTATTTTTTATATTCGAAACTAATAATTCTTTATTCATCTCATTCAACTCTATGTCCTGAAAAAAACTACTGGCTGCAACGGGGCTTCAACTTACTATCTCCAGTTGCTAATATACACATTACGCCACGGTATTATGGAAGAGTTACGAGGTATAGATGTGGCGACTTCAAATTATGTATGGAAAGAACTAGTTGAAACTTCGATTTTAGTGAATATTTCCCTCATATATAAAATGTCCCATAAGAGCAATGCAATTATCGAAAACTTACAGCGGTAATTGCATTATATCAAGTCACCATAACAACACATTTGAAACCGTATCGCCAGACGTCAGGAAACAACACAAATAAATGTCAGATAGACTTCAAAAATAGATAAACATTTCGCGTGAGTACTCCATACAATCTATAGAGGAAAGTATAAATGAACAAAAAATAACATTTCCTTGAGAATTTAATTATTCGTGAAATATTTCAATGAATTACATTCGTGCATAAAAATGACCGGATAATTTTGCATTCAAGCGTGATATCTTATACAAATTGCATTCGGTTATTTTCATATTTTGTAAGAGAGCCCTCGTTCTTCGGACTCGGGCACTTTCGCCAAAATATGAAAATAAACTTGCAATTTTTAGATATCACGCTTTCTTGCAAAATTATCGGTAATTTTTATGCACTCCTGCAATTATAACCGAAAATTTATTTGGAAACATACTGAAGAATTATGTGAAGGATGATTAGCATATGAAACTCACTGTGCAAGAGTTCTTGACGTAAATCGGTGGCATTGAAAGTCACTACATTTTGATCGTTCACTTACGATATATCTATATTGGACCAAGCTGAAATCAAGGCTCAAATAGTATGTGCTACATGGGTGTACGTATAGTATCTTTCGGAAAAATGGTAATACTTTGGTCGCTGTGAGCACCTTTTCTTTGGAATTTTGTTCTCGTGGAACTTACGTAATTCGGTCTCCTCTACAGAAAATCCAAATGAAACTTTCGGCGGTCTCGTATATTTTCGGAGACACAGGTCCATTCTGTTGTGAAACTTCACAATTTTTCACATCAAATTTCTGTTGTTTCAACACAGAACATTCATCCTTCTTCTGAGCAAACACCACTCACTCTGTTATTTACTCGTTTTCAACATTTTCAAGCAGAAAAAAACATTAGTTTATCAAAAAATGCATTTGTTTTCGAACCATAACCAATTTGTTGTGATGTCATAGTGCAATGACAGTCGAAAGTGATTTATTTGCAGTGTTGCCGCTCTCATTGTTATTTTTAAGAACTGAATGTATTTATGTCGACTTTTGGAGAAAGTTGTATCTTTTGAAAAAAGTAATGTTTTTTTTCTACTTAAAAATGTTGAAAACGAGTGGATAACAGAGTGAGTTGTGTTTGATCAGAAGAAGGATGAATTTTCTGTGTTGGAACAACAGAAATTTGATGTGAAAAATTGTGAAGTTTTACAACAAAATGGACCTGTATCTCCGAAAATATACGAGACCACCGAAAATTTCATATCGGATTTTCTGTAGAGGAGACCGAATTACCGGAAAAATAACCCGCTTTTTCCTGTTACGAAAATATTCAGGACATATCATCTAATAATATTTGATATATCGTTGTATACTCCTACTCCCCCTTCTCGGAAAAGCCATCGGAAAATTTGTTGGCTAATTTTGTTTCTGTGAAGGAGAACTAATTTATCGAAGGAATCGCACGCTCCCAAGTTTTGAATATATCTCAATCACTAACGATGTCAGCAACAATTAATTTCGTGGTTTTGCATGCACGAAATAATTCAGCGAAGCCAAACCTCATTACCAGACAATCACAATCATTCCACAACGTTTCCGTTCACACCCGGCGAGGTTCAAGATCACCTGGAATTCCTGCAGAAATCACAGCTCGTTCAGTACTTTTTATAACTGCTGATGGAGTTTCATATTAAACCGGTATAATAAGATCATGTCGTTTTTTTCCATACCTTACCTAAACCAGGTGTTAATAGTCAATAAATTATTTTTTTTCGCAGCTACAGGGATGGAATCGGAAACTATTATAGGGCCGAAAAAAAAACTGCACCATAATTTCGTCCGACAACCTCCACAATATCATTTATTAGGTCTTTCTTAATAGCCCAATCAAATAAACTTTTTTCGTAAAATTTCTGCCTACCCTAAAAGTAGCTGTGGATTCCAGCAGACACATGTGTCCTATTATCCCCTAAAGTTTGCGCCAGATTCTGTCCGTACGTTGGTCAGATCAAAAAAAAGTTGAATTGAAAATTGTAGATAATTGAAAAATCTATCGATTAGCGTTGGCCCGATTTCGATATTCTGATTTGTTGCTTAACTATTGCGATCGGAATTTGAAAAAAGGCGTTTTTTCCATTACTCTATTAAAAAATGTTGAAATGCATTTGGGGGTTGCGACTGTGAATTTGGGAAGCTTTCAACTAGAAGAAACCACAGTTTCAATTCGGTTGAAAACCAATTGATAGGTTAGCAACAATCTAATTTGTTACTAAAAAAAGTGTCCCACTAGATTGTTATTTCTTGCCCTACGGATAATCGTAGAGCAATGAACGAAACGGTTTTGGATAGTCAAAGGGTTGAACTACAAATTATCTTTTATGGAAAATCGATTTTTTCAATGTGAAACCTTCAAAAATGGCGTCAGAAAAACAACTTTTTTCAAACTAAAAAACAATAAGGAAAAAATGGTCGTATCAAAATGCGACAAAATGCATGGGAAAGCTGCTATTTTTCTACGAATTTTGACAACCTCACTTTCATTCCACGATAATTAGGAGCGAAGATAACACTTTTTATCATTTAGTTTCCCCTCCATTTGTTTATTTATATGAAGCAACGAGACCTCGACGACTGCACAGATCAAGAGTCATATTATCCATAGGAACCAGCAGAATTCGTTTTTAACAATTATTTATCGTTTTTATTGATGGGAGCAATGGAGGTTCTTCTGGGGGCCCTATTCTCGAGAGCCGAATGAATACGCTCGTGATGTTCTATCGCAGTTCATCATACGCATTCCATATCGCTCTACGTTATTCTGAACGATTCGTTCGTCGAACGTGGGGTCTCGAGTGAAATAAACTGACCAGAGCCCAAAAGGACCTCGTGTCTGTATCTCGGGAACTACTGGACGGATTTTTTTTAATTTCTACTAGTGCATCGATATATAAATGAATATCACTATGGCTTGCCCGGATTGTTTTCGGAAATCCCTCAAATCCCAAATAATTCAATTTTCACCCTGGAAATTTGATGAATACATATATTTTTTGGAAGTTTAATAACGTTGTGACATGGGAAGTGAATATTGACATAGGATAGGATTGTTTCGTAGAAGGATTGAATAAGTAAAATGTATATTGATTTTATTAAAAAAAATTATTTTACATTTGTAAATATTCACATGTCCTTACTTTACATACATTTAAAGCATTTGTGAACACCCATTACAATTTTGGTCTCTTATTTGCGATAACATATTCAATTTCGCTCGCATCGCTCTCATGCTCATCACTTTCACTGTCAAGCACACATTCTCCAGATTCATTCGAACTGTAGCTTTTTACCATAACATTTGTTTCATCAAAAAAGATAGTATGCTCGTCCGAAAATTCTTGATCAATCTCTAGGATTTCAACACATTTTTTTTCAACGTTCGTGCATGTTTCACCATGACAACAATAACACATACTCGTGCATAGCAGTCCATGTTTTCTACAACCTGAGAATCTTCAATAAAATGTTATTCTCCACAAGTGCTACAGATTGTTCACCCTTCAATAACATGATGCAACAATGCAATCTCCTAATCATCAGAAATGACCTGGATCTCTTAATGACCAGTCAAAAGTATATTAGAGCTTGTATATTTCAATTGTATCTTATAATTGTCTTGTACATGTATTCTCTTTTCTCTTTTTCATTTTAATGTGTTGAATACCTAGAACGCTCTTAACACTATTTCTCTGGGAATATCGTTATGACTTCTTTTATAGTAGTATTGTCTTTCTCTGGTTAGCACGAGGTAGATCTTAAGTATCCTTACATGTTAGTACTGTAAAATGTGTTCGTAAGTGAATCCAAAGTTTGAACATAAGTTATAGAATAGTATCTGAATCATACTACTACCTAAACATTTTGACCTATAGATGTAATTGAAATTATGTATAATGAATTACCTTACCTTTTTAGGAAATAAAAAAATGGAATATTCTCACGTGAACTATCACAAGAATCCACACTGCAAAAGGCACGGTGAGAAGTCAGCTTAACAATAATACATGTTCAAATCACTACCAAAATAAAAGTTCAAATGGAATGTTTATTTCGCGCACTCAGTATAACCGGCCGGAACGATACAAACTGTTCAATCGAGGACACTCTGTGCAGTAGTATTAACATGGAAATCACACTCTTCTGAAAGAAACAAACGAGAATTTCTGGGGGAAGATGCCGCCGTATTGGTTCATTTCGTCATTTGCCAAGTATCTGGAATGCCTGATAGGACCTGACTAACCTAACGGAGACAGAATAAACATGTGAATAGATGAATGTCAATGGACATTTTCAGTTACAAGTTGTAAATATTCAAAGAATGATGTTGCACATAAATGTGCCAAAAATCTTAATATTGAATAACATTCATATATACACATTTGTAAAAATATCAATTGGAAAGGAGATGAGCCGTGCTTCATTCATTTTCGAACGTCAGAGAAAACTTGCTTTATCTCTCCAAGGTAACATTTGACATCGTATTATCAGAGTGAAATTTGAAATGAACGAATAATTCACTACATTTGCAGCGTAAAAATTGAATTATTTGTGATTCGAGGGATTTCCGAAAACAAACCCGGTAAGCCATAGTGATATTCGATCATATCTCGATGCACTGTTGAAAATAAATAAAAAAAATAAAATCCAGTAGTTCCGGAGACACAGACAGCGAGGTCATTTTGGGCTTTGATCAGTTTATTTCACGCAATGCACTCGACGGCCGCTTACCGCTGGATCGCTCTCTCCGGCATCCCCCTCCACACGGCACGTCGAACGGTCCCGGAAGAACGTCCACTGCTCCTATCGATAAATATGATAAATAATTGTGGAAAACAAATTCTGCTGGTTCCTATGGATAATATGACTCTTGCTCTGTGCAGTCGTCGAGGTCTCGTTGCTTCATATAAGTAAACAAATGAAGGGGAAACTAAATGATAAAAAGTGTTATCTTCGCTCCTAATTATCGTGGAACAAAAGTAGGGTTGTCAAAATTCGTAGAAAAATAGCAGCTTTCCCATGCATTTTGTCGCATTTTGATACGACCATTTTTTCCTAATTGTTTTTTAGTTTGAAAAACGTTGTTTTTTTGACGCCATTTTTAAAGCTATCACATTGAAAAAATCGATTTTCCAAAAACGATAATTTGTAGTTCAACTCTTTGACTATCCAAAAACGTTTTGTTCATTGCTCTACGATTATCCGTAGGACAAGAAATAACAATCTAGTGGGTCACTTTTTTTAGTAACAAATTAGATTGTTGCTAACCTATCAATTGTTTTTCAACCAAATTGAAACTGTGGTTTCTACAACCCCCAAATGCATTTCAACATTTTTTAATAGAGTAAAGAAAAAAACGCCTTTTTTCGAATTCCGAGAGCAATAGTAAGGGAAAAAATTAGAATATAGACATCGAGCCAACGCTAATCGATAGATTTTTCAATTATCTACAACTTTCAATTCCACTTTTTTTCGATCCGACCAATAGTTTTCATTATATAAGCAAAAAACAAACAAAAATAATGTTTTCCGACATTCAACCGCTAATTGTTGCTAAACGCACGGACAGAATCTGGCGCAAACTCTGGGGGATAATAAGGACACATGTGTCTGCCGGAATCCACAGCTACTTTTCGGGTAGGCGAAAATCGTCATTTTGGGATCTTGAACAGTTAATTTGATTGGATTATAACTCAAATCATCAATCAGAATGTGGTCATCGGTTTTTGCATACGGAATGTTCCGCAGCGCTTGCACTAATTCGTAAATTTGTTTGGAATTCGATTATTTGAACTCGGTATAGGTCATGAAACTGGTAGGTAGCAACTGATAATTACTTCTGATGAATGAAATTGATTTCTCATCATGCATTTACACTAATATGTTCGTAGATAAAATATGATTCGACTTACTATATTTAGTGGATACTCCGAATCGAAGGCACATGAAACTATTTTGGTTCATCAATTTCCTTTACTATCATCAAAGTATTTAATTAGTTTCCAGGACCAAATACGATAATCACAGTTGTGGAGTTAGCATTATTATCCACTAATGAATTAAATCCTGCTAATGGGCCAGAACGTGCTTTTACGGGTCTTAGTACGCAACATCCCGGTGGACTTTAAGTTTAATGCCCAGCAAGATATGATCGATAAAATGTTCTATTATTATACCTTATAATATTTGTTGGGGTTGCATTTAAAACAAGCAGGTCCGAATTGAGGGGCCCACAACTTTCCAGCCTTGATATTTTTTGTAGTTCTGTGTTCCTTTTTCAGTGGCGATTCCTATACCAGAAAGAACATGTTCAGGACAGAAGAAAAAACGAAAGAAAAAAAAGTTTATTGTTGTATTGATTGAATCAACTAACATTGTTGAAACTCATTGAGATTGCGAGAACGAAATAATTATTGTTTTTCGTCTTTTTTACTTCACTCTCCATATAATATTTTTTCTAAAAGATCCAAGGCATTCCCAACTTTAGAATACTGTGAGGGAACATGATGTTATTGTTTTTTTGTGTGTGATGAAGGAAGAATCCCAACAATGTGTAGCCTCCCAGGTCTCCTGACCTTATCTCTCTTGGCATCTTATATACGTCTGTTCCAAAATATATGCTAACATGATAACAATGCTGTGGTGGGTTCTCGAAGAGGTCAAATTTCACGGATGCCTTGTTTGTTATAAAGATTAAAGGGAAGCCCTGTGTGCTCAAAGAACACCGCATAAATTAATTAATAAAGTAAAGTACCGGTTCCAATTCGAGGGCACACACCTTAAGAACAATTGCATGGATTCCATCAGATCCGCAAGCCTTGTTTATATTCTGGTAATAAATCAAATCAAAAAAATTCTTTTTTAATTGTGAAAAATCATATTAGGCATATGATTGTCGACAGGCGTGATATTCGTTTTTTTCCTGATGAATCCAAATATTAGGATATTGGGTTGCGAAGCTTAGATGAAGAAAAGAAAAAAAAATTATAATGTATACTTTTTCATCGGTGGGGGAAGCGGCTATAGACTTTCAAAAATGTATGCATGGGCATACAGAGCACGTCAGATATTGATATCATCTATGCCCTACATATTTTTAAAAATGTACGTATGTTAATCTGATTGTTTCCATGGTGGGGGTGGTCGTACGTAAGGGTTGAAAATGAAAAAAAAATTATCAAGCCTCAAACGTAAAAAAAGCTCTTATATATCAATCTAACGGTTTGGATGTGACGCAGACTCGCGGCCGTTATTAGAATGTGAAAAAAAATCGTTATTTCGAAATACACAAGCGCGTCAGATTGATATACATATGGTTCATCTTTACGCCCTAGACGTTGCAGTCTCATAATCTGACGATAATCTGGAGGGATTCGTCTATTCTGCCAATTTGAATTCGTTTTTATTTTTTTAAATCATTGAACTAAAGTATTTGGAAATCTCAGGAAAAAGCATGCAAATAAAAAAATGTACAGCTTATCCAATCCATCTTGGCACAGAACTGATAATGTATATGTCCAGCAATCTTTGTCAAGTAGACTAAGATAATGAAACACCTATTATATGTGTTAACTGGGTTGAACTCTATTCCTAGTAGGTGTTTTTTCTTTCGTCATGGTCTACATTACCACTGTGCAACTGGAAATATATCTGAGTTTGTGCCAAGATGGATTGGACAAGCTGTATATATTTTTTAGTATAACCGGGTACAAGGTATCCCCCTGTATATTAACAAGGTATCCCCCTGTATATTAATCTGTCGCGCTTTACTAAATCTCGAAATCACCGCTTGGGCTCCCCAATCGAAAGTAGAATTACCAGCAAACATATTAGCAAATATATTCGCTTTTTGATTGGCAGTGATGGCTCATAACTACTGTATTGATTATTTTTTGCAGGATTTTCATGCTTAGTTTTCGATTCTGAATTGCATCCTTTCTATGGATAGTAGAAAAAAAAAGACGATTTCCAATATTTTTTTATTTTCACCTGGCATCACCGTTGAAACTCTGAAATAACGTGAAAATATGGTCATCAACATTTTTTTTTATCCAGAACGAAGAATTCATTGAAAAAGATTTCTGGAATAAATATCCAGTTCAATAATTATTTAGATGATTCGATATTGATAAATCCTCCCTCGTTTAATTTTTGAGAAAAATTCTACAAAACGAATTTTCAGGTATGATGAATATCATTAATCGAAATTATTTCTATGACCCCTTATTTTGACAAAATTCCGAAATATGAGTGGCCGACCATACCCATTGGTTATCTCCAGATATAAATCCTTCTTCTACTCTATGAGCGTGAAAAATTCTACTGGTTTACCAGTTTGAACGCTTTCGTATTTTTCGTCATTCCAATATTTTTACTAGTGTGCCTAGAAGTCAAAACATTGTGAGGGCTAGGAACGGCTATTCTTTTCGAGATCGGTGCGAGTAAATGATTCGAGAGAAGTGCATTTACTATTTCAGCTTAGGAAAATCGGAAAAACCCATCTTACTTCACCTAGGAGGATTGATATCTAGTCATAAGTTGTCACTGTTATAGTAGTTTCCAAAATAAATGGTATTGACTGAAGGATTATAATGAAACCAATTAGACCCTTAAGTTGTAAATTCCGAGATGCACATCATAAATGTAAAAGGACCGGACTCAGGTAATTTTGTTTCTCAGAGAGGGATTGTAGAGGATTACAGCTTACACTTCTTGTTCATTTCAGTCTTTGTATTTCATTGGAAGTTTTCACTTGTGTTACGGCGTGCAATAATTTTATAACATTTATTTGTTATTACAGACATTAATAGCAAAGATTTTATACCCCAACGTACAGAATAGGCAGTATGTGGCGTCCGTGGATAAAAAGTAATAGTGCTTCTTCCAGTGGTTCGTTAAAGAAGAATCACTTGTCTTGTGACGCGAAAATCATAATAAAAAATATGTTTAGTTCCTTACTCCAGCAAGGATATAACTTCAGTTAGACTAATTGTTGAAAATTCCGTGGAATTTTGGCGTTCTGAATATATAACGTCTATAAGAAAATACCGGTCTGAAAATCGGCCAATACTCTACCTCGACGAGACGTGAATTGACACGCATGACACCCCTTCCAAAGGATGGTCTGATTCCTCTGATAACTGTAAAACAGAAGCACCATCGAATAAAGGAAAGAGAATCACAATATTACACGCAGGATCAGAAAATGGTTGGATCTCAAACGCTATGTGGCTTTCTTCCAATAATATTAAGGACTCTTGTGTTGATTATCACGAAGATACGACAGCAGAGCTTTTTGAAGATTGGTTTTAAAAATTGTCTGTTACCCAACATTCCGCCAAACAGCGTCATAGTAATGGAAAACGCAAGCTATCATAGTCGACAATAATTGCAAAAAATTCCTGGCTCAAAGAATACGAAATTGGAGATTCAAAACTTCATGGCTGCAAATGACATATATTTTGAGGAAAATTATACAAAAAAAAACTTTTACAAGTGCTGCAGTCATTTTCTTAAAAAAAAGGAAGGTTTGTGATACAATTGCAGAAGAATTGGGACATACATTGTTACGATTACCTCCCTACTACTGCGTGTTCAATCCCATAGAGCTTATGTGGCACCAACTTAAATCGAGCGTGCGCGGAAAAAATACTTCTCCGACTTTAAGTGGTAGTGTGGTGGAATTAATCAGGAACTGTATGAATGACATTCCTACCGAGAGTTGGAAAAGTTCTGTTAGTCATGTTATAAATGTTGAAAACTCGTACCTTTCTGTAGAATCAATTGCGCCAATTATAATTAATTTAGATGAGGATAGCGATAGCGACACTGCACTAAATTTAGAATAGAATTGTAACATTCAAATAAATTACTTGTATATCTCCTATATTATGCAAAATTCAAATTTCTTAAGTTCGACCCTGTAGCACATTTGCATCTTCTACCAGATGATTTTCTACACAATGGGATTAAATCGGGTAGTTTATTGCAGTTAATAAGCCAATACCATTTACTGTGAAAAATACTATAATAATCAGTCATAGGTCAAGTAGCTTTATGTTAATGAAAGATTGCATGAATACCTACCACAGAAAAAATATTCAGAGTTTCACAGACCTCTAGCGTCTTTCGTGACGTCCATTATATCTTCTACCAGCTGATGTAATCGAATCCTGGTCTCCCGCATGCCAGGAGACGTGCTCACTGCTACACTACCGAGGACAATAGTTTTATACAGAGTGGTCCAACGAAAAGTATAAACCTAGCGTTTCTCTTTTGTTTGTAATTCATAGCAAAAATGCTCACACGTGGAGTTCGATCGTGTGGGAAACATGTTTTGGACATATTCTTTAACCACTTACCAAGGAGGTGTTACAACCCTATAATTTCAAGTTGAGAGTGGGTTCGAGGGATACATCATGTGGAAGGGCACAAAATTGTCTTTCTAATGACACCCTATTCATTGAAACGTTCTTGAAGAATAAATACGAAAACGGCGTTGAGAACAATAACCCAGTAATTTTGATATTGATGAAAAATACAAATAAGTTGTGGGTACCTATTGGGAATCAAAACACTTACATTAGTATTAGGTTTCAATGTGTATCATTCGTAACGATGCTTTGTGAACTGAACAAGTTGTTGAATTGATTTATTGAAACGTTACTTTAACAAGAGTTGAAAATATTGTTACGAAATCTCCTAGCGCCGGCCCTGTCGCTCGTGAACGCAAAGTAATATGAGGGGTCGAAGTGAGAATGTCATTTTTCCAGGAACTCTTGATTCGCGTGGAGAATTTTATCATCGAGATTTGATTGGAAGATTCTCCACAGGCGTAAGCAAGTATATATACGGAAGCGATTCGTCCCTACGGCAGATAGTTATTCAGATAATTATCAGAGTTTTTAGCTTAGCGGAGAGGCGGAGAGTTTCACAGAGTTTTTATCAGAGAGAGCTTTGGTATAGCTAAGTGTAGAAGTCGAAGTAGAGAATTTCTGGTACAGTGAGTTTTAGTACAGAACGTTGGATAGTTTAGCAGAGCAGTTTGAGTGTTTCATTGTATTGTATTGTGATAAAGAATTGTAATAAAAGTAGTGAAGCGTTGTTTGGAGTTCAGGTATCGACAAACTTTCTAACTAACTTTGCAACATACAAATAATTTCAGCAGGATGATCAACAAACAGCAAGCAGTATGTCTAGCAAAACTATTTTATCCAATATGAAACAATTTCAACTCGTTTTGGAATGGAATAAACCATGTTGTATAATGGGGTTGAAAGAAGTTCCAATGAAATCAGACTGAATCAGAGACGGGACTGGACCAAACGTTTGCCTAATTCATTTTCCTACAGTCATCTTCAGTTTTTTCCACCAAAAAAAGCAAACAAGGAATGAGGAGTTCAATTGTAATGAGAAATTCCAACACTGAAATCTTGATCTCTTTAAAATGAAATAATTCAGATATGTTTGTAGTTATATATATATATATATATATATATATATATATATATATATATATATATATATATATATATATATATATATATATATATATATATATATATTATTGATTAACAATGGAATGAAATTATAGCGGCATTCAGACAAATCATAAGAATTTGAGAGAAATAAACTTCTTCGAGCGGGATTCGAACCCACGACCTTCCGTTCTCTAGGCGGATGCACTACCATTGAGCTATCGAAGACCCTGAGTTCTCCATCGCAAATTTCACACACAGAGGTGTTAGGTGGGAAAGATACACATTCATAATCATATGGTCTTAGTACCAAATTGTACCTACACCTGATACCTGCAAGTCCATAAACATCGACGACGCTTCGGTTGAAAGGTAAAATTTGGTACTAAGACCATATGATTATGAATGTGTATCCTTTCCACCTGACACTTCTGTCAGTCGAAAACCGCCGAAGGTTCTCGATTGAATAATAACAACTTACTATAGAATTTGAGATAAATGACTTCCGAAATTTGCGATGGAGAACTCAGGGTCTTCGATGGCTCAATGGTAGAGCATCCGCCTAGAGAACGGAAGGTCGTGGGTTCGAATCCCGCTCGAAGAAGTTCATTTTTCTCAAATTCTTATGATTTGTCTGAATGCCGCTATAATTTCATTCCATTATATATATATATATATATATATATATATATATATATATATATATATATATATATATATATATATATATGAATGTTTGGGTAAATTTCAATGGAAGGGGGTATCATTGGAAAGGTAATTCAGTACCTTTTCACATGATATACCACTGGCCACACTTTACATTTGAAATTTCATGGATGTGACCCCCCCTCGCGAGGGTCTGAAGAACGAGGTTGAAAATATGTGCAAAACCCCTTTCGAAAAAAAAACTTCACGTGTCCGAGCCATTTTGCTTCAAATTCCAAATGAAGGAGAAAAGCTAGATGCTACTCTGTATGTTTCAATCCTTCATTTGTAACAAGCACTTTGACAAATAGATTCCATATATTGGTCATTTCAAATCTGTATATTTTCAGTGCAATGTTGACTGTCTAAGACAACCACTATACTGGCCGATACTTGATCCATCTTAACACAAAATACTCCTGATGAGAACAGTGTTAGCAATAGTGGGTTCCCAGTTTCAATCAGTCTGTATTCAATTTCGTAACTCGAGATGGAAATTTTATATTCAATTATAACTTATGAGTCAATACTCTATCGATTCCCCTTGAATTCATATTAGCCTGGAGGGTGTTACGTGGGAAAAAGGTTGTTTACCAATTTTGTGGGTGATGATGTCAGAACCAAGTCGACATCGTTCCCACACTTGTTACCGAAGGGGGTTTTCTTTAACCTAATTATCAGAGCACACCTACTTCAGTATCCAGAAAGATCGTTCCATATTTAGAAACGCTCAATGCCGGAATATGGTATGATCGACAACAGTTATGTTTGTGTTAGATTAGGCATAGGGTTTGATAACCATTATTTTCTTTGAAAAACTAATATTTTTCTTCATATTTTTCTGATAATCGATCTTTCTCGAATAGTAAGGAAGATTGTTGATTATTTTACAGGTTTTGTGAAACCCAAATCAAAATGACGGTGTGGGATTTCTTTGGTTTCTATCTGATCTCAAGAATATTAGAAAATACGGCAAAATATTTCTAGAGTTGAATTTTTTCCACGTAACTATTAATGAATTTCATATGTTGGCATTTGTTATGGCGATCAAACTGAGTATTAAAAAAACTAAATCGAAAAGACAATCATAAAACAAGATATAAATAAATTATTCAATTATACACATATTGAATCAAAAATTATATCACGTGTTGAACTTATAACTCGAGAATCGGGCCCCAGGAAATAACACGTTCGATTTTTATAGGGAAAATCCTGCAAATTATATAGTACAGACACGGTGCTATGCAATTTTTTAGGTACTTCCCCATTTACATGCAAGTACCCTTGAAAGCATCCTAGGAAGTATCCGAAAAAAATATCCGGATATTTAAGTGAAGTGTCTGTTTTCCGCACCACCTGACAAAAACCGCTAATGGGATTTTCTGGAGGTTAATTTTTTACCATTGTAGAATCATCTGCAAATATAGTCAGCATTTGTAGCATCACATATGCATTTCAAATTGAATTTCAGGCAGGTCTCTTCATTTTTTCGTTAATTTTTATGAAACGAAACATTTTCGAGAGGTTCTTTAAATGAACGAGTGACCCGTTTTGTTTTGTTTTTATTCAAAATAATAACGTAAATATCGCCTTTAGCTAGGACACCCTGTATATTCGCTTGGAATAATTTTTCCCACATACATTTCAAGGAAAGTCAATAGTTCAATTCACTACGGGATATTTTACGATATTTTAGCTAGTTGTAACAAACGGTAAATGTCGTTTAGGTAATATCCACATTCACCTATGTGATATATTGTATATTATTAATTTGCGTGAGATTTCATATGCCGTGTCTTGAAACTCGGAATAATATAATATATATAAGAATATACGAGGGACCTTTGCAATTCGGACAATGGATCACCCAAATATTCCATAAGATACAGATGTTAACGCATCATCAACAAGGGCGGGCACAAAAAGGCGTATAGAGTCCCGTTTCCGAAATACAGGGCTGTAGAACGAAAAATAGATAGAAATTGTAAAATATAAATATTAAAATTCAGAAACTGTTGCTCATCATCATGTGCGTTTTCAAATTTGAAGTACACTGTATAAATCGAAGTGACGTCCAGAATAGGAAAGAAGAAAAAACACCTTCTTTGTTGATAGCTACATGTATATCATTCATTGAAATATGGAAGCTCATACTTACATCCAAACTATTTGGAAAAATTGAAATTTTTCCATATTTATAAACTTCAAATACTTACTGCGTTCCTGCATACGCATAACACCTATATAATTTACAACGTTGTATTTGATCTCTAGCAGCCGTTAAGGGAAGCGAAGGGACGTTATGGGGGATGACGATTGCGGATACCAGCAATTGAAACGTCGTGAGTACACTCATCTTGAAACATGGTTTCAAAATTTTTTTCATAATATTTCATTCAATTTCTTCATTTACAATTTTTGCCTAGTATTTCATTTTCGATACCTCAATTTTCTTGTCACAATATTATTTCATTCATTTCGATATTTAATTTTTTTTTTACTCATATTTTATATTCGAATCTCGATTTTTGTAACAACAGTGTTTTCTTTGATTAATTAATCCCTAATTTCATTATTGATCAAGAATTTGATTTTGATTCGATTTTCTCACTTGATTTGTATTTTAATTCTTCCGTTCTTAGCAACAGGTTTCAATAGAGTTAAAAATATAGACAATGGAAGTCTGAAACATTACCATTTAGCAAGAAACATTGTCAACCACTTCCGAGTTTTCAAATTGTATTCACTATATAGATATCATATGTATGACGTAGAATTTTTCGAACGAGAAATCCCCTACTATCATTTTAACTCCTTTTAGTTCATAAACACATCAAGTAAAATTTTATAATCACACTGATGAGTATGAAACTGCATTTCATAGATATCAAATTGCTGAAAATATTCTGCGTGAAAATTCCCATTCAACTCGAAAATCGGTAATAAATGCATATATTTTCCGTTGAGATTTTCACCATAATGAAGTTTACAAAACCGCAGCACGTGATTACAATAGCTTCTTTGGAGAGATATCGAAAAACGCATACGTGATGGTATGTAATGGAAGTAATTTTATAATATCCCATGCAGCTGAAAAAATTAATAATGAATATAAAATATCTTTGGTTTTCGAAGATGCTGGTGCGATGACCAAAGACGATGTTTTCGTTACAGATTCGTTGTAATAATTTTGCAATCGTTTCCTCGGATGATTTTAATGAAACAATCAATTGATGCCCCTTGCCAAGTTCTTCAATCCGTCCTTGCATCATCGACTACGCCTGTCATCTGAAATATATCTACAATTCTTCAGTGGTTTCGTAATTGATTGTACAGTGTTATTGCTCCAGGGCACGCTTTCGAAAGATGTATCGGAACCAATCTGTTATAATTTGAAATATTCATTAATCCTTATCTCGTTCCTATAATACGGACAATAACAATTTGTTATCGTTTGACCTTTAGTCATCCATCATTATCGCCACATAATAATTTCCTTGCCAGAAATCGTTATATGTATGAAATACACTAACTGGGTCTTTGCTCTCTACTGATAATGTTAATAGCAAGACGTACCTCACCATCGAAGAAACACAGATGCATATAAGTTCTTATCGTTTTCTCTGGCGGGTAGTAACGTTCATTGTCATTGATGTATTTTACTGGGTGTTTCATAAATTGTCATAAATATTCAAAAGATATATAAAGAATTCGAAACGAAAATTGAATGTAGTCATGAGATAAAATTTATCAGATCAAATGTTACATATCCCGTTTTGAGCAAACAATTCCGGAAATATATATATATATATATATATATATGTGATGGGTGGAACTTCCGATTGATCCGCGTCTGGAACAGTTTCCTTGTCTACGTTTCGGCTCCCATTTCGGAGCCATTTTCAGGACTGAATGACCTTGCGTCTAGGTCTGAGTTGTCTTACTAACTGGGTTTCATCACTGGAGATCGAGGATTGAAGGTTGGTGGGATTTGAGGGTTCATTAGTAATTATGGCAGGATCAGGGATCGGACGGTCGATGGGAGGTTCGAACGGATTAGTACTCAAGTCGGAGTAAATGGAAGTATGTCGGACCAAATGTGGTTTCCACGTATTGGGGAGTCTTTGAGAATCGTCGCGTTTATTGAGACAGTTGGGACGTTTTTCGATTTCAATGGCTTCACGGGTAACTCTGGTTTGGAGGGTTTTGGCTGTGGCAACGGTTTTGGTGTTTTTGAAATCTATTTTGTGGCCTGTTTCTAAATGATGTTGAAATAATGCTGAGTTTGTGTCAGAATTACGGACTGCTAGTTCGTGTTCATATGCTCTACAGGACACTCGTCGGTTGGTCTGGCCGATGTATGTTCTGGGACAGTTAGAGCATGGTATTTCATATATTCCTTGAGTTTCATTGGGGATTGTGTCTTTGGGTGTTCGAAGGTAGGTGGATATTTGGTTGTTAGCTGTGAAAATGGTTTTGATATCATGTCGTGTCAGAATTCGACTTATTTTATCAGTAACACCATGAATATATGGAAGGAAAGCTTTTTGTCGTTCAGGTTCGTCCTTCGGGGGTCTAGGGTGAAGATCTCGGGTTTGCTGGAGTTTAATAGACTTGTGGATTTGGGAATCGGAAAAATCGTTTTGAGTAAGTGCGGATTTGAGCTTTTCCATTTCATTGGATCTATTGTGGTGATCGGTGAGTTTGAAGGACCTATGTATGAGAGAATTCAGAACCGAATTGTGTTGGGTGATGATGAGACTTGGCATTGAGGTACCTGTTTGTTTGGGTTGGTTTGCGGTAGACGGTGTGAGTGAAAGAATTGTTGGACTTCCTGATGAGAACATCCAGGAATGGGAGGGAGTCGTCCTTTTCTATTTCCATAGTGAATTGTATGTTGGGGTGAATGGTGTTAAGGTGGGTCAGGAATGTTGGTAGGGTTTCAAACCCATAAGGCCAAATGGCAAAGATGTCATCTACGTATCTGAGCCAGCAAGTGGGCTTGAGGTCGATGGCTCTGGTTTCGAAGTCAACCATAGAGGTTTGCAAGAGCTGGGGAGAGGGGGGAAGTTCCAGCCAGCACATTTCTAACCGCGGAAGCCTATTCGATCAAATACATATATATATATATATATATATATATATATATATATATACTAAAAAAATTAATTGTCTTGGTATAAATGATAGAATGGGGTAGCCTAAATTTCGTGGAATTTAATGCTAGGAAAACTCAGGCATGTCTTTCCTCAAGGAAAGCCGATCTATCATCATCTAGTATTCAGATTTCGGGAGTAACTATTCCTACAAAGTCAAGTATCTCGGCGCTAGGAATTACGATCAGTAATAATCTGTCATGGGAAAACAATGTTAGATCGATCGCTATAAGTACTTCCCAGAAACTTGGATTTCTATATCGTGCGAAGAAATACTCCACTTCACCTCAGCTTCTATGATCTACACGGCTGAGATACGACCTGTCTTGGAATATAGTTCTCATGTGTGGAGTTCGGCTCCAAAAAATTCATTGAGGCATCCCGATTATATTCAGAGAAAGGCAATCCGTCTTGTTGGTGAGTCTTCGCTCACAGACTCCCTCACTTCATTGGAACATCGTAGAAGGGTCGGAGACTTCTCTTTCTTCTATAGATATTTTTACGGTCGGTGCTCTCCTGAATTGTTATCTATGCTATCTTATAAAATAGCTGAGCTTTGGAACTCCTTGCCGAGAGAGGTTTTTCCTGAGTCTACAAACTTCAAAATTTCAAAGTGAATGTTGATTCGTATCTCCTGTCCCTTGATTCAAGCGGTGTTCTTCGAACATTACAGGGCTTACCTTTCGTGTGAATCTGCATATAAGAAACATTCTTTCATTTTTCGAAATATTCAACTGAATCTACTCCAATCAACTCAATTCGAAAACAGAATCAATTTTTGATATTTTTAGAGATATCGACAGAAATATATTGGAAGCAATTATTGTTCTGTAAATATTATTCCATATACCAAGGCTTTTGAATTTTTGATTCTTTCATGATTAACAAAACAGATATATCTGTGTGTGAAAACCATAGGAGTGTCATATATTGACATTCCCAAATTGATACCTCCCATGGCTCACTAATTATCGAACTGAAAATAGATTTGTAATAATTTTGTGCATAGAAAAATTTATTGAAAAGATTAAAAATGCTAATTTTTTATAATTCTCAGGCAATATGAATAATGCATCTACTTTCAGTCTCCTTATTCTCGAATAGCTTTTTCTAACAAAGATGTGGGTAAAACTGGTTTCCAAAAAAATTGCCAAAGGAAGAATATATTTGAAGTATCAGTTTTTCGTTCAATATTTCAAATTGATGAAAAATGTCGAATGTGACTATTGAATCGTTAAAGTTGAAAGTGGCCGACTAAATGGAAAATGAGTTTTACTTTCATCATGTATAACGATGGAAAAGGATAGAAGTAGTTATGGAAATTCTCTGATTCTTGAGTTACATATTGAATTGAGGGTAGATGTTTAATTGTTCGACTCCAAAATCATTTCCTCCTGATCCATTGATCTCATTTCATGTATGAAGTATAAATTGAAAATGTTTTATATTTAGTGCACCATCTTAAAATCACAGGCTATGATGACTTTTCACTGGACGCGAACAATATTCCAAAAATTCAATAACTGAAAACTAAGTTTTATTAATTTCGATTTGAATTTTGTTGTTTGATATTAGTGCAAATCAGAATCATAAACCGTGGATTGAGTTAGTTTATCACATTGGTTCATAATCATCCAATATCGATTTGCAGATACACAATTATGCTATAATCCTACGATTCGATTAAATTAATTCTAAATCTGACGTATTGAATTCCAATTCTATCGATAATAGGAATAACCTCCGCTGACGGAGCATAATAATATTTTGGCTTTTTTCCAAATACTATTGTTTGATATCATCCACATCGTTATTCATCATAGGCGGATTTTCATTTGTATAAGTATTAAATGGATTTGGTAGCTCCATTGCAGTTATGATTATATCCAGGAAATTCATTACTTTCTGACTAATTCTGTTTATAGAGAAATGGAATAGTTAATGAATGTCTGTGAAAAAATAATCTGAAGCGTTTTGTTATGCCATTAACACTATAATGTTGATAATTACGTATACATGTCAATGTACTACAAAGTTTCCTTTTCTGAGGGTTAAAATTGGTGCAGATGTCTGTTTGTCATAGAGAAATAGTTGGTCAATGCCTGTTGAAAAATAATTTGAAGCATTTTTTTTACGCCATCTACAGTATAATATCGAAATTTCCGTTGACTTGACAATGCATTACAAAGTTTTCTTCTCTGAGGGTAAAAATAGATGCGGAGTTCTGTCTGTCATTTTGAGTGAAATGTTGAAAGAGTTCAAGTTTAAGTTTCAAGTTTATTTCTCATAGACAATAGTACATATTGTATAAGAAAACGTCACACACAAAAGAGGAATACATAGTTTCAACTATCACAAAAAAAATCATCGAGACAATAATAACATTTTGAGACTGAAAATTGTTTCAGTTTTAGTTTGAAAGTGCTCTGACGACTCAACACTCTGAGAAAATCAGGCAAATTATTAAATATCTTAGCACCAATTCTGGATGGAGCTTTGTATGATGAATCAATTCTAGAGGCTGGTAGATGCAAGTTTTCACTACAACGAGTGCTATAATTGTGTATCGCGCTATTTCTAATGAAACGACTTTCATTTTTGAATACGAAAATACACATTTCAAAAATATAGAGACTTGTGAAGGTGAGAATATTCATTTTTTTTTAATTTCGCGACAAGTGTGATCAGGTTTTACCCCTTCGATTATGCGTACAATTCTCTTTTGAGTCACAAAAACTTTCATTGCCATTGTGGAGTCGCCCCAGAGACATATTCCGCACCTCAGCCTGCTCTCGACCTGAGCGTAATATAAATTAATTAATTATGTTTTAGTTAATATTATTATTATTATTATTATACAATAATGAGGGCAGAGGTTTTAAACCTATTGTGCCCAGAAAGTAACAAAAAATATATATTCTAGTGTACACTAAGCAATGAAAATATTGAATGAAGGATTGAAAAGCAATTCGTTTATACATTCAAAGGCTGCATCGTTTTGGTGAATGAGTCGTATCGATTTTTGAAGCTATTGATGCTGGGTGCAGTAACAACTTCATCAGGTAGGCAGTTCCATCTTGCAAAAACTCTATTGGAAAAAAATTGTTGTCTGGTAGTGGTACGAAATTTTTCTCGTTTCAGTTTGAAGGAATGACCTCTGAGTCGAGGTCTGAATTGGTCTCGAAGAGGAATGACATGTCGAGCGATAGGGATTTATTATGTAGGATGCGATGTGTCAGGATGACATCTCCTCTTACTCGTCTTTCCATCAAAAATGGCAATTGCAGTCGATTTAGTCGTTCTTCGTTAGGAAGCGATTTCAATCCAGAAACCATTCGCGTTGCTGACCTTTGAACCCTTTCCATAAGCCTTTGAACCCTTTGAAACACTTTTGAGATTTCTAAACATGTATAATGAAGATGAAAGTTTAGAATTTAGATGGACGCAATGTTCCTTCCAGTTTAGGTTCGAGTCTATATGCAAACCTAAGAATTTACATGAATCTTGGTACGAGAGAATATCATTGCACAAACTCACGTTGACTCCAGCGACGTTGTTTTGATATGGATGAAACCTCAAAATATTGGTTTTGCTTGAATTGAAAAAGAGATTAAGTTGGTTGAACCAAGTCACCATGCTTGTTAATGTGCGTTCACATTGTTGTTTTAGAGCGTCGTTGTTTCTGTGAGATATTATCAAGGATGTATCATCAGCATAAGCTGTAAAATGAATATCAGGAAACGATTTTGGCAGATCATTTGTGTACAAAATGAATAATATGGGACTTAAAACCGATCCCTGGGGGACACCCATATCGATTTCGGAATATTCGAATTAATCCTTCGTATGAAGTTATTTTCTGTATGTTGCACTTCAACGTACTGATTTCTTGCCCTTTTAAAAGGAAGCTTATGAAGCTACAAAATAGAGTTGATGATAGAAGTTTATGAAGGAATTGAAAGTTTAGGCATTAAAATAATCTTCAAAACACCAATGATCTACGATATTGATGAAATATTCCACTTCAGTTTTTGAATTGATCTTTCAGTACAATGTTTAAAAAAACAAGAAAATGTGTGATTCATGCTACGACGTCCGTAAGAAAATCGAAAGGAAAGACGTGACTTGGAAACGAAATCACTAGTGCCATCTACCCGTAGTATCCATTCCTTCAAATGATATCTCCATGTTGACTGACTATATCTCTATAAACCATTTTCGTCTGTATCACATCACATGTATCACATTTTGACACAACTGACCAAAAATTCTCATCCCGTAACAAATTTTCAAAAAGGAGGCAAATCAGCTTGCGAAACGTCGGCAAGGGAAAGTATATCAATTTATAACATATATTTTTTTAATCAATTCTCAAAAAAATGTTACCTAACTGATAAAAAAATTTCCCTTCTTTACAATATTGCAGTTGCGATATCGTAATGGGGTAAGTATACCACTTTGCAATTTCTTTAAAAACATATATTATAAAAATTTAAAGCTCTAATATTAATTTCCAGATGAGAGGAAACCCAAAAAGGAAAGCTATTTGTTGTATTACCGCAGAATGATTACACTATTATACAAAAGCGAAATGGTAACCTAACACAATTATCTACTATAAACAGAGCAGATGTGTAGTTGTTGTTGTTGCCAGGCATTTATTGCTTAGTTGATGTTCGCAAATAATGAAGATAATGGGATTTGGTAGTTTTTTTAAATAATTATCATATCAGGCCCGCCCCAATAAGCTCAAAAATAAAATATTTTTACTCTCTCATTTATATTTTCCCTTTGTTGAGCACTTCTACGAGTACTCCCAGAAAGCAGAGCCTTGGGCGGACAAGGGTCGGCTAATTATGTTGGGTTTCCGAAGCGCTCTAATAATTTCCATCCATCAAAACATTTCAGTTCACCACTATGATCTAGCCTGGAGTCTCTTGCCTAAATCCTGGCAGATGGACAATAATACATATTGAAAAAATCTATACTACTATTATAAAGAGGTAAATACTCTTACTTTGTTCGTTTGTAAGGGGTAATCTTCGGAAATACTGATCATCATGAAAATTCTTTTATCAACAGAAAGCTACACTTTTCAGAGGTGATTTAGGTTATTTATTCATTTGATTGAACTGAAAATTCAATGAAAAATACTAGTATATGTAAAGCAAGTCGTAGGAAAGCGTGCGAGATGCGATTCTTTTCCGCCATGCGCGACTTAAACTCGGTTCGACGTCTACGCGGACAAAGTCACGAGCAACAGCTAATGTAATATGACATTTCTATCCTACAGTACTCCTCATACTAGTTTCTCTTTCAGAGTCCACCAGCTCGAGAAACGAAAATTCAAAGAAACATTCACCTTAATAAAATTAACGATGACTTGGTAAAAATAATAGAATGGGGTAAGATGAACTTGGTGGAATTCAATGCTAGGAAAACCCAGGCATGTCTCTTCTCAGGGGAAGCCGATCTAGCATCATCTAGTATTCAGATGTCAGGACTAACTATTCCTACAAAGTCAAGTATCTCGATGCTAGGAATCATGACCAGTAATAATCTCTCATGGGAAAACCGTGTGAGATCGATCGCTAAAGGTGCTACCCAGATTTCTATTTCGTGCGAAGAAATACTCCACTTCTCGTCAGCTTCTAATGATCTACAAGGCTCAGATACTGTCTTGGAATATGGTTCCCATGTGTGGAGTTCGGCACCAAAACATTCATTGAGGCTTCGATTCCATTCAGAGAAAGGCAATCCGTGTTGTTGGTGATTCTTCATTGGAATATCGTAGAAGGGTCGGATACTTGTCTCTCGTCTAAAAGTATTTCCACGGTCGGTGCTCTTCTGAATTGTTATCAATCGTTCCATCCTTGGCAATATCTACATGGTTGAGTAGAGAATTCCCACACCTTTGTTGTGAATTCGGATACCTGTCGAACCTCTCTTGCTCAGGGATCTTTTTTCAATAAAACAGCTGAGCTGTGGAACTCCTTTTCTGAGGATTACAAACTTCAAAAATTCAAAGTGCATGTTAGTTCGTATCTCCTGTGCCTTGACTCACGCGGTGTTCTTCGAACATTACAGGGCTTACCTTTCGTGTGAATCTGCATATAAAAAAAAATAAAGCATAACACGTGTTTTAGCTACTCGAGCACGTAACTGCAAACTTTGAGCCATCCTGTAGGCTCGTGTTGATCATGTTCCATCCTGAGAAACCACCAACTTCCAGTAGTTCTCTGTCCACTCCAGTGTCGTCTGCAGCTGACATTCTGTAAACACTTCTGTGAATCTACTCCACATTTATTAATAATCAGGCAATATGGTCGTTTATGCCGTTCTCATATCTGATTCGCCGCCAAGTGGGTTATAAACAATAAGCCCCTTTCAACAACATTTCAAACCATGCCGCTTATTAATTTTTTCTACTTAATCAATCCACGCATCGCTGCTTTTTCGTCTGCTCCAATCTCGGACGTGACACCACGAAAAAAACCTATCAGTTGCATTTCTATTTCGCAATTGAACCGCGAAAGGGTCACGATTTGACCAACACGCCGTTCTCTGTCTCCGGTCGATCCAATTTTATCTTAATTGGGTTTTGAATCGGGTTTTCAGTTAATTAATCCGTTAGCGGCTTTCTAATGACTGCTCCGGAAAATAGAGGATGTTTAATAGCTGGAAATAACGAATGAGTTCATTGTGTTGGGGATGACTGGGGGGTGGCTGAAGAGGAGTGGGCTAATGCAGACATCTTGGAAAATGCGTTTGGTTAAATTTTTTCCCAAACGGTTCCCCGTAATAAATGGTGTTATTCCTGGTTGATATTAATTTGCAAGTACACTTATTTCAAGAAATAACTATACCGGGTGGCACGGGATCATGGTACACCCCCCGTATCTCCATTAGTTTTGAGGGTAATTGATTGAAGTTTAGAATAATCCATGCAATAGTAAGCGGCACTTTTAAACCTACAAATGATTTTTTTCACTTACGATTTCGCCTTTCTATTTTTCAATAGAACACCCTGTACATTATTACATTTCTGAAATCTGCATAATTTTCTGAATCCAATGATGCCACATAAGTGACATCTCAAATTTCAAAATTTCTGAAAATTTTATGTATAGTTTTCCTTTCAGTGTGTCATGATGCTTCAGATTTATTCCAATCGACCCGACTAATGCTAAAACGATCGAAATCCCGTCAAAAATATTGAATTGCTTTTTTTATCAGCAAATGAAGTTCATCGTAATTGATTTCGGGGGAAAACTCAATTTTTTCCACATAAGTCCACATTCTCTATATCTTGCGATCTTGATTTTGAACAATTTCAACTAAAGAAATCCATTCGAGATATCAATTCATCTGCTAATATAATGTCAAATTTTCTGCACGTTCAACATTATTTTTGTTAGCTATAGACATTTTAGAACACTCGCCTCATTCCATGATTTCAATTATCGTTTTTGGATACTCATTCACTAGGCCCGTAACAAACATTTTCACCAATGGTGAAAAAAATCTGTTGAGCTGGAAAATTCGGGAAAACAATCAGTAAATCACACGAATATAACTACCCGAGTAACAGCCTGTTTAGACGATACAATTTGTCGCTGCAAATCTGTCAGTTTGCATTGCCAATATTCAGAAATAGCAATGAATGTTACCAAGATAAACACCTTAATTATCACAAATGATATATGATTTTATTCATTTCTTATGAATATAATTTTGATAAATTCACCTCATTTCTTTAAGCAAATTCTTCAGTGCCAAAAAATATTGTAATTATTCAAAATTACCATTCTTGACAATGGTACCACCACGTAATTGTAGTTTGCGACAACAAATTCACCACAGAGATCATTAAGTCGCTGCAAAATATCGTACCAATAAAGATTCATGCAACTCGAAAAACTTACATGAACACATGCAATTTCTTGGAGTTGCAGCGACAAATTGCATCGTCGAAACAGGGGGTTAGAGAAAGTTCATTCGAGGTTAAGTTTGTTTCCTTCATCGTTATAAAAATCTCGCGTTGTATTATCAATTTCAATTCTGAGATTTTCAAAACTATCTACTATTTTCGAAATATGTGTTGAAACTATGATATATTTAGTAGCACTAAATAAGTAAACTAAACGATGATATTGGAACCTTTGGTGTCAAAACTAAATAATTTACCTGCAGTAACTACTTAACATTTCATGGAGATGGATACTAGATTCACTAGCACTATTAACACCCAAAAAAAAAGGCAAAATGGTCTATTATGAAAGTAACTAGAGGTGATAAATTAAAAACGATATAAACGTAAAAAGTACAACGTGAAATGAAACGAACAAAACTAATTGGATTATGCTTGAATGAGGTTGACAATGTTCTTTGTTGAATGGTAATTCGGACTTCCATTGTCAATATTATTAACTCTACTGAAACCTGTTACTAATAACGAAAGGATAAAAATACAAATCAACTATGGAAATAAAATCCAAACAAAAGGTTGGAATGGATGTTTCGGTCACTAAGAGAATAAATATAAGTCAAAAAAATTAAGTAAAGAAATAAATGAAATGATATTGTGACATGAAAATTGAGATATCAAATATATAATATTAGTCAAAAAAATTCAAATGAAGAAATAAATGAATTAGTATGAATAAATGTTGACACCAAGTTTTGAGTTGAGTGAACTCACGACGTTCCGATTGCTGGTATCCGTAATCATCTTTGGATGATAATAATCATCAAATTATTATTGTCTTCGCAACACGGTTTTACAGCAAAAAAAAAATTCAATCTCTTGATAATAAAAAACTTGTTTTGGGCCTCTTCATTGACTTTTCTGAAGCGTTTGACTGTGTTAGTCATGAGATTTTATTATCAAAATAATTGTCAAGGTATAGACTGAGGGGAACGCCGTATAGCTTGCTAGAATCTTATGTATCTGACAGACACCAAATTGAAAAACTAAACAACGAAAGCGGTAATCCCTTAGGCATTAGTCAAGGCGTCCCTCAAGGATCAATATTAGGCCCCCTTTCATTTCTAGTATTTGCTCATATAACATAGATGTTCACTTTATTACTCAGAGAAGCACAATGGTTTCTCCCTTTGAGTCCTTCATCTGAAATCAGCTCAAGGAACTTAGTAGAGTAATTATTCTGTGTTACTCTATCTTTTATATCACAAAAATTTTAAAACACTAAAAACTGTTTTTCAATGTAACAAAAAACTTGTAAAACACCACAAAATAATTGTCAAGGTATAGACTGAGGGGAACGCCGTATAGCTTGCTAGAATCTTATGTATCTGACAGACACCAAATTGAAAAACTAAACAACGAAAGCGGTAATCCCTTAGGCATTAGTCAAGGCGTCCCTCAAGGATCAATATTAGGCCCCCTTTCATTTCTAGTATTTGCCAATGATCTCATATCATACTTGAACGAAAACAATAAAATTATTACAACATGTTATGCAGACGACAGAAACATTTTAATTATAGAGAGAGATTTAGTGTCATTAAAATTATGAGCTGAGACTACCTATGCTGAAGTGATAATGTGGTCAGACAAAAACCATCTAATAATCAATAAGTCAAAGACTGATTCCCTGTTGTTTTGTCCAAATAGTCGAGAACACCATCAGCTTTTGTTGTTTGAAAATACTAAAGACGTCGTGTTTTCTACTGGGTCTGTCAAAATGCTGGGAATTACCTTTGATTCAACACTTTCGTGGAATTCACATATTGACATTGTCTGCGGCAAACTCAGGAAAGGATGTTACGCACTCAAATTCATGTCGAGTCATTGCAGTCAAAATATTCTTTTACCTTTATACTTTGCCCACTTCCATTCTCATATGAGATACGGAATTTTAAACTGGGGAGCAAGCTCTTCTGTACAAAGGGTATTTTTATTACAAAGATACGCAATTAGAATATTACAAAACTAAGTAGAAGAGAATCATGCAGAGAGACCTTCAAAAACCTCAATATTTCAACTGTCATGAGCACATACATTCTCGAAGCGTGTTGTTTTATTTTCAAAAATAAGGCCACTTATAATGCGATAAGAACACAGCATGAACATAATACCAGAAGAAAACACCTGATTTAACCCCACCGGCATAGCACCGTTCGGTATCAAAACAACTTCGAATATATTGGATGCAAATGTTTTAATTCTCTGGCAGGTGGATTAAAGAATGCAGCTTCTTTGCAAATTTTCAAAAACCTGCTGAAAAAACACTTACTGCAAAAAAACTGCTACGCCATAGAAGAATTTTTCAACTAGGAAACGTTAATTTTGAATGCATATGTAGTCAATATGCTTTTCATTTATGTGCAATTCAATGCATCAATCAGTGTATTTAGGTGTATATTTATATCTATGTGAATATGCATACGTCACAATTTTTCTTCCTATCTGTAGTTATAATGTATCATGATGTTTAGTGGTTATATTTCTGGTATATACTTTAACCTATTGACATCTTTCACTGTTTCCCTGTACCTTTTCAAGTTAATTGTTGAAATGAATAAATAAATAAATAAAATAAATAATTCAGAGTTCAGCCAATAAGACCTTCGATATCGAAATACTATCGTAAGCTGTCGCTTGGAATAACAGCTTTGGAAAATCGCAATTGTATCATCACCTACCGTTGAAAAATATAAGCTCTCGCTTCGATTGGTATATCTGCTTATCGCGGATTATTCCCTTTACCGGGATCCACACGTTGAAAGGTAAAGTCTCATTAATCCATTGCCGAACAAGTTTCGACCTCTAATGCTTGATGGAAAATCCATTTTCAAAACTGGATGGATATTTCAATATTGTTTGCTGCTCTAAACTCAATTTCCAACATGTAATATAGATATGCCAGTTCCAATATTGGTCCAATATTGTTTCCACGAATTCTCCAATTTCACGTGAATCATAAATAAATTATTGATATTGTAATTCCCATAGTCATACCCAGCATGCCGCTTGTGAATTGAAATAATATTACTAGTTATGTAGCATAATAATCACTTTGAGTTATTCATGGAAAGGATGCATATATTTGAACTAATGAAGTGTATATCAACAATAGATTTTGACATCATGCCTTTTTTCACAATCGAATCCGCCTCCACATAAAACTATGACTTTCAGAATTATTCACATGAAGTTTTCACGTATACTTAACTTAGATCAAGGCATTCCCATTTATAGAGCTTTCAAAGTTAAACAATATCTTACTATATCAGTAATTCAAATCGACACAATGAAAAAGCTAAATTAATTGGTTACCGTTGAATATGGGTTAGGTTAGGTTATTTTTCCACTACTATTGTATAAATGTACCCATCATACGTCTGTTTGCTGGACTTAAAGAGTACCCATTATTCACTTGTGAGTAATGAGTTATTATTCACTTCTGTCAAATACTTCCTTGATTTAGCTATAATATTATATTGTTTTGCTACAAACAATCGGTTCTTGAAATTTTATCGTGTAAACCACCAAATATTTTCAATTCAGTTCTGCACCTACATATAGGAAGAAAAGAAGACAAAGAGTATTTACAGTGAGCTATCAGCGATTATGAATGTACGTGTCATATCAAAATAACTTTAGAATCCAAACAAATTCGACTCAAACCTGAAAATATTCAAGCAATGGAACACAATCTTCCAACAGAAAAAACTTCAAAAAAATAGTTTTCTCGGTGATTGATTTCGTCCCGCTTTTTGTGGGACAGCCCGCTTTCAGGCAGTCTGTCCCCAGCGAGACCGCTATAGTCACGTTTTCAAATAATGATAATTCAAAATTTACTTTTTCCCTCGAAATACGTAACATGACATGGTATGATGAAAGCATTAAAATCCCATAGTCCAATTATCAAAGAACTCATTCAGATTATAGTATTCCAAATCAATAAGATATCTTGAGAGGTTCATTTTGAATGGGCGTTTCCTCAGTTAATACACATCTGAGTTTCCTCATATAACATAGATGTTCACTTTATTACTCAGAGAAGCACAATGGTTTCTCCCTTTGAGTCCTTCATCTGAAATCAGCTCAAGGAACTTAGTAGAGTAATTATTCTGTGTTACTCTATCTTTTATATCACAAAAATTTTAAAACACTAAAAACTGTTTTTCAATGTAACAAAAAACTTGTAAAACACCACATCAACACTACATCCAACTTGAACTAAAATTAATTGAAGTTAGATTGTCGATTATTCTGAATTCATTCTCATTACTCACAATGCCAAGAAGAAGAAGAAGAATCAAAAGAAAAAAAGGATGATAATGCAATAATAACAAACATAAAACAAGTAGTAGTGGTAATTTCCTAATTTGGGTTGGTATTCTGATTATAACTATAAAGACTACTAGAATTCCACGAGTCTTGCATGGAGATAGAGCCGTTACTATTTAGCCCAATTTATATTGCATGAAAATTGCATAATGTATGGCTGCCTTAACACGATATCGTGACCGTACCGTCCCAGAGCTTAGCCCGAGAATATATACCATTACTGTTTTCTAGTTAGCTGGATTTGATAGTGTATTCTTCAGTATAAAGCGGACCTAACCGTGAACGAAGTAGTATGTGCTATGAGAACGAGAACATTGCGTCCTAGACCACAGCTGTAGGCGAAACGTCAGGAATAAAAACCTCTGGACCGCGTCAAACAAACCCGAATAACATCCCAGAATCATTTTTACCTCCGGCTGTGAAAGTTTACGTTCTTTGATCATTTTTTCGATACTTGTAGTACTGTCGAACATGCCGTTGTATACTCAGAATCGAAGCTCTTCGCTACAGGTCAATACTCCAGTCTATGTCGGTAAAAAAAGTGTAAACTGTGTATTTATCCTATACAGCATCGATTCGTATGAAAATTTGGATACAGGTTCTACTACCCACCATTTCAAAATCTACCCTGTGCCGAGGGTTGCTTTTTTGGAGGGGGGTAAAAGAAAAAAATATCAAAATTTTAGATTGGAGCATGTAATAAACTGAAATCATATTTATATCACTAAAATCAAAGTTGAGTTTGTGCTTGGGGTTTATTTTCATTCATCAGAGGTGAAAACTACCCCTATTCAAAAAAACTTACAAAATACTAGTTTTGAGCGTGCAGTCATCTGTAAATATGTTGAATTAACCTTGATGGACAATTTCTGATCTATTAAACAGTTTCGACCCCTAAAAACCACCCTTATGATAGTTTTTATTGAAAAATTATTTCAAAATTGTCTTTGAGTAACCGGGAAACCCAACTGTATGAAAATTTAGATTGAGACTTTACTTTGAAGTTACCTCTGTAATCGGGGTTGCTTTTGATTTTTTAAGGGTGAAAACTACCCTATAAAAAAAAAGTTGAGTCTAGATTTGGATGTGTGATCGATTGAAATCATATAGTTCCACTAGGCCATAACTCGCTTAATCTTCAAGCAATCAATTCCACCAAAAAAGTATTTTGTAGCTATTTTCAAGAGCTATAAGCTCATTTATATGGTTGTTTGTTCCAGACTATATTTTTGGGAAGGTTCATGCTGAAAGGGCTCAAAAAAGGTACTTTGCGCGAACCCTCACAATATTTAACTGGCCATATCTTACTCTATTTTCATCCTGCAGCAAAAAATGATACGCCAAAATTTCCAGAGAATAATAATCTTCAATTTTGTACTCCAGAAAATGTGCATGTGATCAATACTTTTCGAGTTATTTCGAAGAAATGGTGATTTTTCGCAGAATTACGTATATGATTTTTTGTCTTCAATCTCAATTTTTTCCAAAACTACGTACTTTCATTCGATGAAAAACTCACAACTCATTATAAAAACATGAATGAAGTGAATTATGGAGTGAGAACGGGGGAGAGGATGAGTTATTCACAATTTTTTTTCAACGAAAAAATAGGATTCAACATAATTTCCTTCATACCTCGTTCAGTTTTGATGCTGGAAACTTTCATAAATAACAAAAATAAAGGATTTTTGAAGGACTTAAAAAAAGGTCGAATGAGTTCTTCCCGAAAAATGCATTGGTTTTTGGTTATTGTACGTAGAAACTTTCCATTTTGGCGTTTGAAAATAGCAATCAACTTACAACAAGCAATTATTCAGTTTCTAGTGGGTTTGCATACATCACAGATGAACGATCGCCTTTGTTTTTTCAAAAGCTATAATTTTGCTTTCTGCAGGTTTTTCGATTAGATGCATATTTTTCCAGTTATCCGCGAAAAAGGATCTGAAAACGTGTTTTTTTTTGCCTGAAAACCGACAATTTAAATCGCGAATAAGTCGAAAAGTATTGCTTTGCAGAAAAAACTTCATTGACCAAAAACGGCTTACAATTTTTCACCTCCAAGAAGGGGTGGCATCCACCCCCAGGAAGAAAGCAACTTTCGGCACAGGGTAGATTTTGAAAAAGATGGTATGTAGATCCTGAATCCAAATTTTCATGCGAATCGGTGCTGTATGGGATAAATACGCGGAAAAATGCATATAGACTGGACTACAAGCATAAAGCATACAATTAGGGTAAAATCATTAGGAACGACCTTGCAACAATGCTGCGTTTTATGGAATTAACAGACTGAGGAACATATATGGCCATAACTAAAAAGTAAAAAGTTAATGTAAAGTGAAAAACTTTTTAAGAAACAAGATTTCATTTGAATGCACTAAGAAGAAAATAAGCTCATTCTTAAAAAGTTTTTATATCAACATAACGTTATTACACAATTTTCAGGATAGAAAGCTTGCCGCAGGATGTAGATGAACGATTAAATTGAATAACTTGATCTGAGTGATTCAAATTTTCTTGATTTTACAACTGTGTAAATACGAGTACTCAAATAAAGCGAGATGAATATAATGACATTATATGGTGATAGTAAAAGTTTGAATGAAAAGTTAATTTTACTCTTTTTAGTGCATTCAAATAAAAGCTTGTTTAAAAAAGTTCTCTACTATTAATCCATCGCAATCAAAATTACTCTATTTCCTGGAATATAACTAAGCGTTCGCAGCTTTCCTCGCTTTCGACTAAACTCGGCCATGGTGATAGTAGAAGTTTAAATGAAAAGTTTATTTCCCTCTTTTTAGCGCATTCAAATAAAAGCTTGTTTAAAGAAGTTTCTACTGCAATTTATCGCCATCAAAAACACTCTATTTCCTGGAATATAACTAACCATTCACAGATTCCGTCGCTTTCGACTAACTCAGCCAGACAGTTTTGCTCAACCACCAGCATCCTCGTGCGGAGTTCGTTTGCATATTTACAAGCCGGGATGGAATTCCAATATCATGAGGAAAATTCAGATGTGGAATTATGCCACCAATGACTATCGAAATTCCAGGGTTTACTTCCATCGCGAATAACTTAGGAGGGAAGTTAATTCACAATGCAAATAGTTCGAAATGATAGCACACTCCTCATATTACCCTTCATCTCACCAGCGCGCCCAGAAGGAGAGCCTTGTGCTTACCATGGGTGCGCTCTGAGGCGTCTTACTGACTTCACGGTAAGGCACTGCTATTTCAACTGTAAGAAATCCGAAAAATCCCACAGGGCATTACAATTCATTTATTCGTATCCGTTGAAAGATGTGCTTGTTTCTAATCTATTCATTGAGGAAAGGGAAAAGGGTTCGAGGAAAACTTCGCCGATTTCTTGCATAAAACCGATGTATATGTTTTCTCTTTGAAAACCTTCAATCTTTTCAATAACTTCAACCTGACACCATTGTTAAGATAAAAAGCGTTACCGATTTATCAGCCTTTTTGTCAGGAACAGCATCTATCTATTCCATTTTGATGTCGGCCTCTCTGGCTCAGGAATTTTGTTATCGAAATGGTCGCTGATATTTCAGTGGTTTATCCTAATATTGCCAATTTTTAACAATCCTCGAGAACAATTACTGAGGTACATAGGATATGAAAGGCATGTCGACGGCATTCATTGAAACCAAGCTGGCTTCATAACGCTTATGTAGACAAATTACTTCTATAAACAATGACAATAAATGCATTTGTTGGGAAATTGATGAGTTCGTCTATTTGCAACGCCCACTTAGAACAAAAAATTAATTTAAATCAATCGTGCAAATATTTACTTTTTTATAATTTTTTCGAATGAATTTGAATAAAATATTTTATTGTATCGGAAAAATATCGGTATATTCGTATTATGGACAGTTATGGCGACTTGGAAGTACTTACTCCTCGAGAAATAAGAGATGTGGCAAAAAATATTGAATTAAATTTGTTGCCGGAAATGTTCAGATTCTCATTGAAGATGATCATTTTGCTGCCTAGGCAGGAAAGTCCTCACTTTGCTACCTAGACAGGAGAGTTCTTACTCTGCTGCCTCGGCAGGAAAAGTGATACTTTCCTGATTGATATGCTATCAAAATTAATATTTGCTGGCAATCGGTGAAAAACTATTCCTTTTGTTTTATCTCTTCAACTTCATTGGAATCACTCTTGCAGATCGAAATACCAAAAAATAGGTTCAAAATGCAACGAGCTTATAACAGAAAAATAAAAAAGAATTAGCGAATGTAAATATTTTTTCGATTGATTTTTCCAATGTTTCGGCTTTCGATAAATTCTAGCTCAATATATTTTCATTTGGATATATGATATCTATCATCAAATGGCAGCACTAGAATTTCTTGTTCATAGGTTGATTACTTTTCTTGTAAAGAAAGGTAAGTGCCTCCATGAAAAAAGATAAGGAACGTGGCTGAAGTGAACGGTTTTAACCCAGAGATAGTTGAGAAGATAATTGGAAAATGTAAATTTGGGAAAACTCTTCGTGAATCTTCGAGTTTTCAAAAAGATGAGAGTGATAAGAAGTTTACTGTAATCCCATATAAACCTCAATACAGTAGAGGATTTCAAAAGATATTCGATGACCACAAAATTGGTGAAAGCAATCTGAAACTGATCAAGCATGTGCATGACACAAGACTACTCGATGCATGTCAGAGTCTAGAAATAGCAAAATGTAAAAACAGCATGAATGGTGACAAGGGGCCTATCCCTTTTAGCCCTTAGGTAGTAGCTGCACCAGTTCATTATCGAGAAATTGATTACAATAATCGGCAGTATCAAAGTCAATATATTCAGGTATATAAACAGCTAACCCTTGTCTCTAGATTGAGTACCAAATTTCTTCTCCTGAAGATGTTAACCTTGTTAGCGAAACGCGCGTCGAGTGCAAAAATATCATTATGATGTGAGGGTAATTGATCTCTAGTAAAAATTTCAACTTTTATATCAAAGGTTCCGATTTCATCGATTAATCTATCATCCATAATTCTCTGTGACTCTTGTTCGATCTCTTATCGATGGGTTTGATTGTTAATTTTTTTTCAATTGTTTCAGGTGATCGAATCTTCCACAGTAGCCCCGGATTTTGCTCCACACAGTCTTGTATTGGCGATTCTTTGGCTTGTAAACCGTTGCCGAACAACACCCACACCTGCGTCTGCACACATGATTCCCAGCCTCCGTTCGCAGACGGGTCGTGCCCCAGATTGGTCATCTCTTCGCGAGGAGAATGTAAGTACCGCAAACAATGATAGTGAACAGCAAGAAAAAACAAAAGAATATAAGTTGTCATAGTTGACAATGAATGATACCTATCTCCATTTTGTAATATTTTCCTCGTATCAAGTGGCGTCTTACCAACATCAATTGTTTTAGTAATCAGTGTGGTGATAATTTTGTTTGTCCCTTTCAATTTGTGGCATTTGCACAGGTTTGTGCAGGTTGACTGCTGGGTGTTTGTCATATTCTTCTGGATCCAAAATTGGTTTTCCATATATTTGTTGCCTTCCATGATCCAGAGCCTCACATTCGCTGAGTACCTATGTGTCGAGCTGTCTATATCCCTTTGTTACATTGTCTGCAGCTGAGGTTGCCGTTGTACAGCACTATCATATTCAGGTGTCCTTTGAGTGGACAGTGTCCAGTCGATAGCCCTATTATAACCCTTTATTCTTGTTATACTGAAGCAGGTCTTCAGTCTTTTTCCTCGACGGTCCTTTCATGAAAGTTCTCCCGTGAGCGCTAGCGTAATAGTTCCACGGACTTTTTCATAATCATATTAAAATATAACTCATATTTCTCCTGAATAGTGTAGCTTTCTGTTAGTGAGAGAATTTTCATAATCGGATCAATATTTCCGAGGATTACCCTATACACACAAACAAAGTCAGAAACAAAACTCTATAATATCGGTATAGACAGGTGTGCAATGCTTTCGCTGAATTTGAACTTCTGTTGTAATTCGTTCAACTTCTCTATGGAGGTAGTTTTGTTTTCCTCGTTTTCCTCTTATTCAGTGAAATATTTCCCGAATATTCTAGCGTGTTATTATGTCTAAAGGTTGTAGACACCTGAAACGAATATCCACAATGAAGGAAATTATGGAAAGACTCATCTTGCCCATGACTTTTACTCGACAAATACACCCCAAGAGCTCTGCACCATCTGATTCCATGTTGAAGTTTAATATCCAATTCATTTTCAGGACTATAGTACTCTCCGTTTTGTATCCAATTTCCTTATGTAAAAAAAACCGCTTTACATTTTCTCATTACGTTCAGATAACAAAATTATGCTCAACTCTTGTCATTCTGATCATATCACTGACATCTGTTGGTAGTGTTATGAATACTTCACGAAATGAATTCATAAATGAAGTCGAAACGTGATTGAAGATTCCGATTTCTCGTCCTTTGAATCGAAATATGTAATCAAGGAAGAAGCTGATTTTCATACAAGCCGCCTGTTTTTTCTGAGGTTTACAAACTTCAAAAATTCAAAGTGAATATGAATTCGTATCTCCTGTCCCTTGATTCATGTGGTGTTCTTTGAACATTACAGGGCTTTCCTTTCGTGTGAATCTGCATATAAAAAAAATTTGGCAGGTGAAATAGATTCACGAAATGATCAGTTATTCCCTCATGAATGAACGGAGAATAGGAAATTTGGTTCTGTCACCATCCAATCTCATAGGCCTGGCCTTTCCAAGGAGAGTTTAAAAGAAAAAGTTGGCTTGAAATCCATAGTGGGGTGGAATGAAATGCGGACATACTCACTTATCTAAAAATCGGTAACTCGTCCATTTCCAGTAAATTTCTCCACAGTCGTAACTCTTCTGAATGAGAGAGAGAGTTAAGTTGTGGGTTTATCAGTCCAAATCAAATCAAAATATCCTTTTTTATCGGAAGTTTTATATCTCATTGATAAAGTCATGATAAATATACAAAAGCGTGTAAAATAAATGAGTATGTATAAATAAGTATGTACTACAACATCGTCACAATTATAATAACGACATAATCACGAAACTAGATCATCGTAAGTGAAAAAATGGATGTTGAACTAATATTAATCAATATTGAGAAAACGATATCTCATTATGAATATTGGCTCGATATTTACAATAAATTTCAACTGCTTTTTGTGAGGTTCAATATTGATAATATATGGGTTTGATAACCTATTACTAACATCAGATTTATCATATCAGGTGATAATGAATAATATCAGTAACAACATAGATATTTCAATATTTTCTGCATATTCTGTTTATACCCAAGTTCCAACCGCCGCGGGGGGGGCCCGGGCGGGGGGCCCCCCCCGGGGGGGCCCCGGGGGCCCCCCGGCCCGGGGCCCGCGCCGCCCCGACCGCCCGAACCCCCGGGGGGGGCCCGCCGGCCCCGGCGGCCCCCCACCAGCCCCCATCCCCCCCCGCCCCCCCCAAAACGACATCGGAATCCAATATATATTCGATATTGTTTGGGAGCGTGATTAAAATATGGTATTATCACATTAGGTGGCATATTGGCATAATATTGCAATATAGATATGCGAATTCTGATAGAGTTTGAATATTGTTTCCACAGTAAAATGGAAATATTCAAAAAGGCATTTTCGAATCATAACCTGAAAGGGGTATCGGGATTTTGAGAGTGATCACTTAGTGTATTCAAACATATATCAATATTGGTAACGCAATATTCAAGGTGAATTATTCTTTAAAAAAATTGGAAAAATTTAAATATCGACATGTGGTGAATTTCAATACCAGAAAATTACGTCCAGATCTTTTTGCACAGCAAGTTGGATATTCCAAACCGCCATCACATATGACAGTGATCCTTCGGTGTTTTTTCAAATATATTTCCATTGTTACAAAACTTTCTAACATTTCAATGTTGTCTCAAACATAACTAACTTGAAGTCACCACATCTACACCACCCAACTCCTTCTTAATAACAAGTCTCTCCGTGATGTAGAGCGTGTAGTGGTGGACAATGACAATTCCATAGTGAAGGTCGTGAGTTCAAGCCCCGCAGCAGCCAGAGTTCTTTCCAGGTAAGTATTTGGTTAGTACATGTGAATAAGTGGAGTTTTCAAAAAAAAACTTCTCCTGGAGATCCAATAATTACCCTAACACCAAACTGATATTTTTGCACTCGACGCGCGTTTCGCTAACAAGGTTAGCATCTTCAGGAGAAGAAAATTGATACTATTGATATTGATAGCATCTTCAGGAGAAGAAAATTGATACTATTGATATTGATATTGATTAGTATCAATTTTCTTCTCCTGAAGATGCTAACCTTGTTAGCGAAACGCGCGTCGAGTGCAAAAATATCAGTTTGGTGTTAGGGTAATTGATCTCTAGGAAAAGTTTTCAACTTTTACACCAAAGGTTCCAAAACTCATCGTTTATTGGAATTTTCAAGTTAAGTATTTGGCAAGTGAGAAATGAACAATTCCGAGTATGAAAACTAAGAATTATTAAGTGATATCAATCGAATAAATACGTTTTTGTCAATATATTATAAACAATATTGTACCAATGAAGTCCAAACGATATATCGTTACATTGTTTTCGAATATTGATCAAATATCGCCGAATGTTACCATTTTTTTGTGGCCAATATGATATCTACAATATAAGGTTAATATTCCCGTAATATTGAACCAATATTGGTCTAATATGTTTGTGCTACTTGGAAAGAAACTGATTTTTAATTTAACGCAGCAACTTTTTGAGATAGAAAGAAGTCTAGAAGATTGTGGTAGGTTAGTCACTCAGAAAGCTTTGGAGAAAAAAAACTGTAATTCATATTTTAGGATTCGTATAAGAGGAAAATCAAAAAATCATGCCTCATTTTTATGAGACTACACATCGTTCTTTTGTATAACCACTGTAATAAAAAATCCCATCAATGTCCCGGTGCGGCGTACAATGCATTTCGGTTCATTAAATAAACCGGATATTAGCCGTCAAAAATTAATTGTGGGCGGGTGCCCCCCAACGGGCGGCGGCCGATCCCGAGATACTCTTCTCCGGTGCAAAGTGCTCGAGGTGAGATTTGAATCATTTTCAATCTGATTAGAACGCTATTCACTGTATGTAAATGGATATGTAGGTGTCGGGCACAATTGTTGGGTCACCTAACGCGGTGGGCCAGGTGGATTCTTTGGGAGGAGCAGTGGCGTATCCGAGTCAAGATCCATAAAAACCCAGGGGGTCAATTCTTGACCAATCAGATCTGTCATAGCTTTGCAACAGCGTATTCGCAGAACTGCAAGCAAGATGTATATATTCCTGGTGAAATGAATTCTATATCAGTACAACGTTAATATTCTCGTCAAAAACGTTAGACCTACGGCTCACTTGATAATGACATCGAAGGAAATTCGAATTCTTGAAATTTCTTTACAGATGGCGTCAAGCGGCAACTCTAGACACATGACATTATGAAGTCTGACGAAATTTCTATCAGCGAATTCTCTAGAAGAACTGTGCAGAGTCAATGTGTTACTTTCTTTTCTATATTACAGATAGATGCATTTGCTTTATAATCTCGATTTATTTTATGAGAAATTTATATCAGAATTCATAGAATTTCTTACTATTAGGTGCTGCTTCAAATAATTCGATGAGATTCTTCGAAATATCGGTATCGACGTGAGAGGTAGTGTAGTTGGACTTGATGGAAAAAATAGTACGTCTATATATAGTTTATTGAGCATTATAGAGAATTATTCGAAATGAATTGGACCATTGGTATTGGTGAGTTGGATGGTGACAGATGCGCTGCGACCTGCTTAGATCTATTCTGCCCCATCTTCTTCTGCTATCTCAAAGTGTTCTCGTTTATAGCAGCCCCTCAAGCTTCAATTCCTTCAGGAATTTGAGGATTTTGAGGGGATCTATCCGTGGTATTTCTCCCACAGTCAGCTGGTATGGTCCCAGTATATTCGATCTTTTGTAATGTACAGCAAAACACTCCATCAGGATGTGATGGGGTGTTTCTGGATGTTCTCCGCAGAACCTGCAGGTGCTGTCCTCCTCTAAGCCTAGCTTCCTTAGGTGTTCTTTGAGTCTGCAATGCCCCTTTAGAAATTCCGTGATTGCCTTTAGACTAATTTAGCTGAGGTTAATCAGTGTCTTCGATCTTGCTCGATTGAAGTTTCCGAGGAGATCTTTGGCCTGCCACAGCCCTGGAAGTCTTTTCCAGTATGTTGCTCTCATTGCTTCTTCCGTTTTATTGAGTTCTCCTTGGAAGTAAGAGCTTCCCAGTCCGCAGAATGGTTCTGGCCCGATCAGTGGTGTTGATGCACCTTTTCGTGCCAGGATGTCTGCTTGTTCGTTCCCCTCCACTCCGACGTGCCCTGGCACCCAGAGGAGGGTCACCTTGTTGTTCCTGCCTAGGTCGTTGAGTTTGTCTGGGCATTCCCAAACCATCTTCGAATTGATGCAAGAGGAACTCAACGCTTTGATGGCTGCTTGGCTATCGGAGGGGCCACCCAGCCCCCCGAGGATTGCAATTTCCTTGTTCCGATATTTCCTGTCGAGGTTGAGCTGAATGCACCTTTCTATGGTGTGAATTACCGCTTGAGAAATGCTGGGGAACTGGCCCATGGGCTCGGAGTATTTGGTGCGAGGCCCATAGACTCCTGCTCCAGTTCCCTTGGGAGTTTTGGACCCGTCTGTGTACCATGTTATGGTATTCCTTCCTAGTGCTTGAATGGATTCTATGCTCCATTCTCTCTTGGTACTCAGTTCTGTTCGAAAGAGTTTCATAAAACTGAATTTCTTGATGATTTCGTCAGTTGGGAGATCGGCAAGGTGTGCGCTTTCGGGAGAGGCTAAGTTCCCCCCACCGTGTGCTATCCCCTCGACCATAGTCCATAGTCCAGATCAACCCGAGTAATTTCAATTCATTAGGAAGATTGCTATAATGCAGGCTATTATGGCGCTGTACCTGAAAACTGTATTTCAAAATACTCTCCCGAAAGAACAACCATTGCCACTAATGCTGGAACTTGTAATAAATATGTTGAACTGGGAAATTCTGAAAATCAATCAGCAAATAACACGAATATAATTTCTACCAAAGTAAAAACTGAGCTAGATGAACTTTGTTTTTACCAGCGTCAGAATAATCTCGCGTTATATTGATCAGTTGAACTAGAGCACATGTATTTTGAATGTTTTGTACCAACCATAGGAACTTGATAGAGATGATTGATTATATAGTCCACAAATGATACAATAGCGTTTGATATGCATTACGAAACACTATTTAAACCAACAATTAAATTAAATACTAAAAACGGAAAACAACTAATAATTTAAAGCAACGACAGATAAACGAAAAATAACTGAGAAAACTACGGAAGAGAATTGATATGAAAACGACAAATAGCTGGTTGGAAGCAACAGTAAAATTATGGAAAACTTCTAGCAAAATTCGAATAAATTGGAATGCAGATGTCAAAAGATGACAGAATTCGATTCTTGCACCATCTACTGGTAATCGCAGTAAATTCCGTGGATATGATTGATCGAGTCTAGAGTTTTTGACGAAACAATATCGAATCGGAGATCGCACCAGGAATATATGCATTTTGCCGATTTTGCGCGTGAGAGATAACCCTCTTCAAGACCAAAACTGAGACATAATGATAATAATAATTTCATTTGCACGTAGATTACACATTATACACAATATCATATGTTACAAATATATAAATAGATATAGATTAAAGAGTATTAAAAGTAAAATGTATTAAAATCTAGTACTTATATCACAGTTAGTGGAAGTAATTGGCATCAATAATGATATAACAATTAATAATAATGTAACTAATCAATATAAAAATATATGTAAGTAAAGGTGGAGTGAAAATATAAAATGTATATCATAGTTCGTATAATGTATATGGCATCAATAATAAAATAATATGTTTTGCAAACAAATAGGTGCCCACAAAGTCATAGACTGTCTGTGGTTACTATATCGTGCATTTCCTATTACATAATACCAACAAATTGAGTTTCCTGTTATAATTACCAAAATAACCCTTCTACATTTCATTTCCTATTTCGAATTAATTATTACATTCAATCAACCTATGTATTTCCGATCTATTTGAGTTCAGTAAGTATTTTTTTAGATTTTTAACAAACTTGTTAAATATTATTATAGTTTTTATTTCATGAGGCAGAAAGTTAAAGAACCTTGGAGCCAAATGGGTATAACAGCGTTGACCGATAGACTTTGAGGCAAATGGTGTTCTAAAATGACCCATCTTCCTTCTCGTTTCGTAGGTATATTCCAGTTTGAAAAGGTATGATTTATGTTTGAATGCAAAGCAGATTGCTTTGAAAAAATAATGTTGTCGAATATCAAATACCTTGGATTCGGAATATAAAGTTTCAGAAGAGTATCGATTTGGTTTTTTCAGCATAATCTTCAGTGCACTACCCCAGCCAATTATACCATATGTGATTCTGGATTCAACTAGCGCATAATAAATCATTTTAAGATGTTTATCATCAAAGAATTTTCTCAGAAACTTGAATCGATACAAAATACTTCTTAGTGTATTACATTGTTTCAGTATGTGTGTATTCTATCTGCTATTATAATTTAGATAAAACAAGTGGTCCTGGAACACATTGGGTGGCATATAAGAAATGTGGAAAAGAAGTCACATATTTCGATAGTTTTGGAGATTAACCCCCTCCAACGGAATCGGTTCGATACTTCAGAAATATTCGAAAGTATAAATCAAAAATAACTATGATCGTCAATAAAAATTCAATACAGTCTTCTGTGGTCATTTATGCCTAAAGTTTCTCTCTGAATGAACAAGTTTGACACTTTTATACTTCAATTTGGAGTAATTAAAATTGGAATGCGTTTGGAAGTTCCGATAAACTCGATATTCAACTCTATTCCAATTAGTTTTGTTCGTTTCAACACACGTTGTACTACTTTGAACGTTTTTATCGTTTCTGTTGGTACTGTTGAGTGATTTTTTTACTTTTATAATGAAACATTTTGAATCGTTTGTGGTGCGAATAGTGCCGAATCTAATATCTATCTCCATAATATATTAAGTAGCTACCGCAGGTAAATTATATCTTAGAATTAGAAAATATATGACAGTTTCAACACATGTTTCGAAAATAGAAGATAGTTTTGGAAATCCCAGAATCGAAATTGATGTCAATTGATAATCATAGAATGAAATTTTTTTAGGCGATGTTCTCATGCCTATAACCTACAAAACTGCCGTCGGGCGTGCAGAAATTCGACGTTACGTTATCTGATTCATAGAATGCGTCTCTATTGGCAATCTCTCGAAGGAATTTCTCAAGTTAAATTCGTTCAAAATCAAGAATGCGGGATATCGAGGTTTCGGACTTACGATTTGTTAGGATATATAAACACACCAAGGTTTTTAGGCATCTTCATCCTAGTAAATTAATGGTAGTGAATGGGATTTTGTTTGTGGATCTCCAAGGATGTGGATCCGATAATAATCCACTGTATTTCATAAAAATATCTGTCAACAGCTCAAACGTTAGTCCGTCGTTCATCTTTAATTTCTCTATTGATTAGTGCAAACTCGAAAAGATTCGGAAAAATGCACTTCTAGTACACATATATAAAAATTCCAGTGAAAAATAAAGTGAATTGTGGATTTTCCGTGAACTTTCAGAAAGTACCAATTACGACAAGTTGTTCATCAGTGTGAAAGGTACCATAATAATGCAAAAACACGGAAACTTTGGGGAAAGGGCAATGAAGACAAATTTGATGATTTACCCTCAATATAATGTCAGACTCAATGGATAATCGCATTCAGTTGGACTCAATATGCTACTATGCCATCGAAAAAACACGAGAATTAACCCTTTTCTCCTTGTGATTTATTACCAGATGAAGCATTTCACCCACAGGAATATTTCTTTCAAACTTCACAATCTTATCTATCTCATTTCGTATTATTGAAATTATGTTAGTTTTCAATATTAACGTGTCATTCGGAGAACAAATGGAATATTATTGCGGTCCTTTTCTGGTAAGGAAAGTATTTTCTTCAATCTCACTCTCTCCCATCATGCCTTTTCCCCTTTTCCTCCTAGGATGAAAATTTGTATGGAAAATAATTTCGAAATCTGATCCTATAAATCGCAATGAACCTCATAACGAATTGAATAATCAATATTGTTCGAAATTACATCTAGATACATGTTTTTTTCAAAACAAACAAATAGATGTTATCCTACCAACGATGAACTGCAAAATACTTGAAACCCCCGTCGTTGTTAACAACTACGCCTATGTCTAAGCCAGCCACATCAAAGAAAGCATTGAAAACAAGGACCCCCTTCAGCGAGTTTCGGTAATCAAAACTGCTTTCCGAAACCATATATGCCCTATCACCATTTCTCTTAGGTGCTGAACTTAAAATATCGGTATGTTGTGACATACTTCATAAAACTCGTTCAATTAGTGGAGAACTTCCGCCAAATTTTGATTTCTAATTGCATTTTGCAAGGAAGCATTCTGGGAGTTTGTTTTTTATCAAAATATACGTAACTTTCACAGACCTTTCGGTTGAAACAATAGAAATGCCTTGTGTTCGAATTAATTTCTATAATAATAATTTTCCTGAGAAAATTTTGAAAAAATAGAAAAAAAATGGTAGTCATTCAACATTTTTTGAACAACTGTCGAAAATTTTAACTCAAGATGTTTCATCTACACCCGTACTCTAATAATACACTTATATGTCCACAACCCGTTTTATAATGAAATCCATTACGATACAGATTTTTCATTACGATACAGATTTTCAACCAATAGAAACCCATTATTTTTCAATCAAGCATGATGTGCGTGCTCTGCATTTGACGTTTGCCAAGTCAAAATCGGTATAGGTATTGAATTTTTGAAGAATATAGCCAAACTTCGATAATCATAACAAAACGTCTGATACCAGCGATATGGGAAAATCACCTTCGACACCTTCACCGGCAGAAATACAGTTAGAATGATTAAATTTTTCGTTTGACAAATGCATGATTTATTTCTTGATTTTTTCAAATTATTTGAGCTCTCCGTAGGTGAGCGGTATAAGGCGCTGATATTATTTTAGCTAGTTGGAAGAGACATGGGTTCGATTCCGGCCTCGAGTAATTTTTTTTCAATTTTTGATCTTCTCTTCATTTCTCATCGTTTTATTCCTCGAAGTAATACCATTAATTACAATTTTGTAGAATTTTTCAAAGAAATGCGTTTAATTAGTATTATTGTGTGCAATATAAATATAATATTTGTAGTTCTTCACTATTTATCGGGCGTAGATAAAATAGCGTATGCAACTCTCATGTAATGGTTATTACATGATCGTTGCATAATATACTATGGGGCCGTTCATAAAATACGTTCGCATAAAAGGGGAGGGGAGGGGTCTGGCTGAGTGTGACAAGATGTGACAAGGGGGGACGGGGGGTAAACGGAAACGTGACGTTCACCGTTTTTTATTTCTTGACATGAGCGCTAGCCAGCGTGACCACTTTTGGTAGAAATCTACTTTTTTAGTAGATTTCTGACGAAAATTGAAAAATTTTGGTATGAAAGAAATCTTCAGTATATTTTGGTAGAAATCTGCATGTGCGACATCTTCTATCGAATTCCTAAACTCGTCAGTTTTTTCAATCAGATCTCTAGTGACTCCATCTTTGCGAATAAATTTTCAATTGAGAATGCGAATTAATCTTGTTACAGTACACTGTGTTTCACTATACAAATGAAACAAAATAAAGCCATTTTTTACTGTTTCACTGTGTTATTGAGCATTGAATCTCCCGATTATGTAAAATATGTGTATTATTTGTGGCCATCCATATTGAAATTGTTTATAAGTATCTTGAAACCAAAGAATTTGGGTACTATCATTTAGAATTCATCATACTCAGCAGGGGGGGGGTCTTAGTTTTTGTGACGAAATATTTCTAGGGGGGGTCACAAAAAGTGTGACACAACGTGACAATGGGGGGAGGGGGTCAAAAAAAGCTGATTTTAGTGTGACGTATTTTATGACTGGCCCCTTTTATAGTTTCTAAATGCCATTTTACCCTCATTTCACCATTCGCGCTTCCTCCACTTCCAGTTTTTCCTCGGCTCTATAGCATATTCGTAACAACTTGGAATGGATGGAATTGGAAATTATTCAACGGAGATACTGTTTGCTCTCCTGCCACACAGTTAATTTTTTCCCGGCAAAAGTACGTCAACACGGTTTCATGGAATTGGATCGTGCTCCATCGCTGAGTTTCTGTTATAAAAACTACGACACTGGGAAATCGTGAATCTCGCATGAGCGAGTGATATGTGTGCAAAGGCGTTCTCAGGAAAACATTCCCTAGTTCGCTTCACAAAAACATTATATCGCGGTCAGAAAACATAAATCACAGCCGATGAAGATGGATTTAGTCTGTTTCCATTCCAGCATGACTCCCAATTAGATATCATTCAGGATGCTGCGTTCGAGATTCTCAGATCAGATTTCAATAAACAACAGACTACATTTTTCTTTGAAATATGAAGCTTGAATAACTATGAAATATCTAAAGGTTGGATTGTAATTCTTATTTATTGATGGAGGGTTATGTTTCAGTCAAAAGAGTGAAAATATTTCGAAAAGAGGTGTTTTTCGTTAACAAATTTTCTACCGCTTACGAACCAACAACTTCAAAAACGAGCTGACGATGAACGAGATCTCACTTTTAAGTGTGCGATTTGTAGCAGGATTGTTGAAGTACCAACTTCCTACAGTTGGTGATTCTTCGCTCACAAACTCGCTCACTTCGTTGGAATATCGAAGACTTGTCTCTCTTCTATAGATATTTCCACGGTCGGTGCTCTTCGGAATTGTCAATCATTCCATCTTTGGCAGTATCTACACGGATGACTCGACGAGTACAGAATTTCCACCCCTTTGTTGTGCACTTGGAGATATGTCGAACCTCTCTTGCTCAGGGATCTTTTTTCAATAGAACAGCTGAACTTTGGGATTGCTGGTCGAGAGAGGTTTTTCCTGGGGCTTACAAACTTCAAAAATTAAATGTGAATCCACGCGGTGTTCTTTCTTATCGTGTGTATCTGTGTATAAAAATACCATGTCCAACTCTGCACAACAAACTCTTTCGAATATTGTTGCACATGTCAAAATGGCTCACTTTCCTTGATGAGTTCGGTAAGAGAGTCAGATGTGATGAATATTTCCGCCTAAAGAATACCAAGGAAAAATACAGGTCCGTATTTGAAAATTAAAATTTGGGGCCAATGTAGCACATTATATTGGCTGAACCCTGATTTCAGGTCGACCATTAGTTAATGCATGTTCGGTAAACTTATTGAATGTACTTATAATGGATTCAAGTTGATCAGCATACAGGGGAGGTTGAAAAATATCAAATTCGTAAAATTTGTAAAATTCACTTTCAGGTAACGGCAAATTTCAAGATTGTTGCAATACAATTTTTTTCTTGAATGAAAAAAACACACCCAACTGATTCTGTATCTAAAGAAGCAAATGAACTTGACATTCGACAACTTTTTTGTATGAGCATTCTCGCCAATGTAAAAAAAGGTAGCATCAAAACAGAACCAATCATTCATTCATATAATACTAGGAAAAAGGAGCTTCTTTAAGTGTACTACGATGTGATAAAACTATAGGAAAAAGAAATGCAACATACCTCGGCCCACATTTGTCCAAATATGGTAATTATCCGTTAAGCGGGCTCCATCGTGAAATTGAAACAATTTTGGTGGAACTTACGTATTTTGGCCTCCGGAACAAAAAAATCTAATAAAGTTTTTGGGGCACGCAACTAGTTCCGGAGATACGGCCCCCCAAAGACAGGAAATCGGGGTTTTACGCCTGTTTGTTCCTCTGCCAATTCCGCTCATAATTCCTCCTTCTTTCTATCAGCACAATATACCCATTCATATATCCTTCTTCATCACTTTCCGACAGAATTATGAGTATTTTTCCATTTTTCACTACAAAACTGTGAAAGGTAAATCGTCATAGAAATTCGAGGTTAGCAAAACAATAGAACGCGCATCGTGCGTTCTACTTCTGAGCCGTCTGTGTAGCATGTATGTTGTTATTTTTTTATCACACTCACAACGGAGCTGCTCATTTTCCTCTAATTGAATTTACGCCATATGCAACACAATCGATTCAATTGAATCGATTTCCACTTTGTCACATATCCTACTAACTGAGATGTCATGAACTTTTCACGTACGCATGTCATTGATAACATTGTTGCAACAATCCCAATTCAATTAGAATCTTCCCACCTCGGTTTCAAAGACGAAAGCTTCCCTGCGTGGTCTTTGTACTTCGCTGAACTTCTTTCATCTTGGGTCTCCTGCGAGATAATTGGATTTGTTCGTTTTTCTGAAGCGTCTGGGAACTTGAATGGGGAATTTCATCAAGTAGATTTCGCGGTGAAAAGTTTAGTATCAGTTTACAAGAAGTTCTCCAACCGAAAATAAATGAGGAGGAGCAAGATCAGTCAAAAAGTTAAAAACTTCATACTTATGTGTATATTCCACCTAATATGTTCTGTTTTTTCTGAACTATCGCTTACCTGTGGGTAGATTGAAGATGAGACAATTATAGTCTATTTTTGTTCGAGATGAAGTGCGCGTGAACAATACATCTAGCGTGATCAGCACGAGGACAGTTAGGCTGGATTGAGACAGATCCGAAATACGATCGTACGACGATCAAATAGCCTTCTGATTGGTCTAAATTGGTCTAAATTTGAATTCAGACTCTTTCTTTATATAGATTAAAAAAAAATGTTCAACTGTTCCTCATTGTTACATCACCGTCAATGCAGAAAGTATTTGCAGCAAGTATTTTCTGAAAAATAAATACTACCCTGGCTATATGGCTCTAACGTAGACCAAAATGAGCACTGCGGGTGTCAAATCAGGTTCGGAGTCCACTTTCACCGAAGTAGGCCATTACTCCTGTAAAGATGCGCTGAATTAATTGATTATTATCATTTTCGTCTGAACAAAACCAGTCGGGTCCGTACTCCCCACTGCTCCGACCCAGTGGGCGAACGCGCTAGTACCATCAACCAATGACCACTCCCCGCACCGCGGGGTGAGTGATCACTGGCTCCGGGAATCGTGAGTCCTGAGCAGACTCAACGAACCGAGAATAACGGCCTTCTGCATGCGGCCGGCCAAGATCTCTGCCGCATTACGGCATGCCGGTATGATCTTGAGCTCCGAGAGTAGCGTTGGTCTGGAACCACCGAGAACACCTTCAATCAGAACCAGTAACTTCACAGAATAGTCCGGGTGGAGCCTGCGAAGCTCGCAAAGTAAATCCTGATACGTTGTTCGTTTTTCCTCTTTTTTTCGGACGCTATTCAATTCGGCAGGGGCCGAAAACTCAATAACGAATATCGTCTTACTTCGGTGGTCGAAGAGGACTATATCAGGCTCATTGCCTGAGAGTGGGAAATGAAATATTCAAAAAAAAAACGACACCTTTCATTCTCCACAACGGACTCGATATCCCCTTGAGCGTAAGGCAGTACCGGTGTCCTGTCTATTTTATACGAGTGCCGAAGAAAATAGTATAGCACTCGATATATGCCGAGACCGCATAAACTGCACAAGATGACAGCAAATGCATCAGTCTCGGGCGCCTGTCGGCAGGCCCTGCATCTAGTATCAGAGACCTCTATACCCATCACGCGGCTCCGGTAGACAAGGGTGTTGAAGGCACCTTCTTGGCACGCCATGATGAACCCTTCGGTCTCCGACTTCAGCTCACCTGACCCGAGGAAGGCAAATGTCACCTTAACAGACAAGCCATGGTCCTCGATGTTCTTAAAAAAGACTCCATGCATGAACTTGTCTGTATGCAGCTGCAGCATTTTAGCATTCTCTGCAGCCTTGATGTGAGCTTTTCTCCGTGCGGGCTCCAGCTCGATGACAGAGTTGGTTTACCCGCTCGGTGTCGAAGACTATACCAAATTCATCAGCAGCGCGCCTTGCTGCCTTGAATAAAAAGACTCTGATTCCTGCATGTTCATGATCTCGGGCCATGCAGTGTATGTGATCAAAACTCCTGATGATTCTACAGGCTCCATCCAGTACCATTCTATTGTGAAGACACTCCAAACTCAAAAGTCCACGGCCTCCTTGTTGTCGAAGGAGATATAGCCGTGGAATGGACGATTTGGGATGCATGCTTCTGTGCATATTCATCATTTTACGATTCTTTACGTCTAGTTGCCGCAACTCTTCCTGAGTCTATTTGACTAATCCGAAGGAGTAGAGTAGAATCGGAATGGCAAGCATGTTAGTGGGAAGAACTTTTGTTTTTGCCCGACAGTTCTGAGGACCAGATCTGCCGTAGTTTCTGCCTATACTTGCAACGGAGAGCATTTTTCACCGAGTCTACCTTTTGGTTTGCTATTTTTATTATTACTTGCACCGCCTATGATGGATTATATATACTCTCAGATAGCTTTGAATCTTCAGATCCAGAATTATTTTGGATTCCTAGTTCAGGAATGCTTTCACTGGTGAATTGTTATACCGATTACCTGAAAAAAACACTGGCTGCTGCGGAGCTTGAACTCACTCTCTCCGACTTGCCCATATACACATTACGCCACGGTGAAGACTTGTGTTGCCTATATATGTAAAGAACAAGATGAAACTCTGATTATGGCAAAAATTCAACACCTCTACTTCTCAACCAAAAAGATGCCTCAATTTGACGAGTTTCCATGGCAACTAAAAAAATTCTGGATTTTTTTTACTGAACTGAACTAGTACCCATCTGAGTTTTAGCATTTGGTGTAACTGAAGTTGGTGATTTCTTTATTAAAATAAATATGGTAGATATACCTACATAGGATAATTGTCGAAATTGCATCATGTTACTTGTAAACATATATTTCTACAACTTATATTTAACTTAAATCACCATAGGGCGATAGACTGAGCTTATAGATACCCGTATAGATAGATCTGAGTTTTAGCAATTGGTTTAACTGAAGTTGGTATTTTTTTTATTTGACGAAATATGGTGGATATACCTACATTATTATTTTTTCAAACTAGTAATTATTGAGCTTTCTGACAGAACCGGTTGAACAGAAATGACAAATCAACATATGTCAAAAAAGGCAATACCCTCACCGACTTGACAATTAGAGAAATTAATTTGAAACATCAGGTTGGATTAGTATTTTTTTTCCAAATTATGGTGTGGAATGTTTGCATGTACTAGGTTTGTTTTAGCAACATTTAACCGTATGGGAATTGGTATGAAGCAGTCAGAGGCATGCGCTAGATGAATATTGGGGAGCAAAATTCATTTTGCGCATGCCTCTGACTGCTTCAAACGGTCAAATGTGTTGCTAGAACAAACCTGATATCCCTAGTGCTTGAATTATTTCTCGCAATTTTTTTTTGCTCACGAATATTGTGAGAAAATTATTACTTTTCGAAATATCCGTGATCTCGGAAAAAATCAAACACTAGTGGTAGGTACTGTACTACAAGTGAAAATCTATTTGGAAAGATTCTGAAGGATTACTGTTTTATGTGAAGGCAGGTTTGTATGAAACTTAATGTGCAAATATTTCTGGAAGTGATTCACTGGCTTTGAAATTCGTGAATTTCATGGTTGGCAGATCTTTATTGAAATATTACGCCACCAATTTATCTGAATTGATAATTCAATACCGTCATCTACTCTCCCAAACAATATTGGACCATGATCGACAATTGAGTTTGAAAGTGACTTTTAAAGGCGGGGGAATAGCTTTTCCTTGTGTCCCTTTGGCTATTATGAGTGAGCACAGGAAAATGTTATATTTGATGGTTTGCTGTAAAAACTGTCCTGAGGCTGTGTTTTGGCAGAATTTGGCTTACTTCATCAGTGACTCCCTGAATGGAGGAAGGAAAGCTTTCTAGCGTTCAGTCGGATCAAGTTGCGGAAAACAAGTTTGCTGGCGTTGAGAGGTTCTCTGGATCGGGAGGGGGGGGGAATAATCGTTTTGGAGAAGGGCGGATTTGAGCGTTTTCAGATAACTGAGTCCATAGTGTTTTTTTTTACAGCAAATTTCCAAATATCCTCTAACCTGCGCTTGCACCCTAAGATGTAATTGATACCCAACGAATCACAAGGAATATATGAAATTTCTTGCCGTGACTGTCAGAGAGCATACATACGACAGACGGACTAGTATCGAACAAATCATACGATCACATACCATTCTGAAGTCATTCTCATTGACTCATTCACTGAAAAGTACAAAAGTTGATGTTTACGTGAACTTTGTCGAAATTTGAAAATCTAATCTCGTTCCAAAGTCCGCACTATTCATATACTGCATAACCAACGTATGCGAAAACTCATAACGTCTTAATGAAGATTTTCAATAACGCAGATATGGCTTGTTTATGAAATTTTGAGAGTCTTTATAAATTTCCACCCATGCATATTTGATTATATCAGGGATTCAAGCATGTTCAGACCGGTAATCCCAGATAGTCCCAATTTGTTTCCGCTTTCCGATTTCGAGCAATATTACGATATATAACGAATGAAATTTTAATAAAATAGCATCAGAATAATGTTGCCTTTTCTTCGAAATACGCCAAAAAACCCTTATATTGGTCATAATATATTTTGTGATTATTGTCAAGTGGAATATTTCATTAAAATATTTCAGTTACCTTTCCGTTTCATAACCCACTTACATCGGCAATAAAAAAAGGCTTCGGAACCTTTTTCGATATAGCGATGAATATGAGCTAACAGCCCGAAGGTGATATCAAATCCTCACAAGAGTCACGGACGGAAAATATAATTTGATCGAGCAAAAGGAAACTCGAGAAGGATCTTTTGACAACTCACCGTGATGAATCAACAAGCCTTGATGTTTTTCCAGCAAGAAATATAACGTTCGAAATCACCTGGAGGAATTTTCTCGTTCCACTGAGGATTTTGAGGCATATTGAGTTAACAAGTAACATGAATCACCTCCCAAATATATGAATTTTTCAAAGCTCCTATTGTTGTTGTATCAACAGAAATGTAGATGGGTTATTGACATTTATTCATGCGATATTTACACGGAAGTCAAAATAATAAACAGGAAACATATACCCTATAAGAAGATGAAAACTAAATAAATTAAGTCTCACAGTATAGAAAATTGAGAATAAGAAACAAATGTAATCATTTCCAAATCATATCATTATAGTACTTGTTCCATAGTTTTCTGGGTTTGTAACTCACCACAATCTGAAAATAAAAGAATTAATATCGGAATCTAAACAGGTGTAGAAGGGCAGATTTCTAATCTACCCCAAAAAAATGCCGCGTCCATTGAAAAACAGTTCTTTCTGGATAGAACAAGTCCAATCAGTCAGCAACTTCTCGTTTTCACAAATTTTGCCTATCACAAAAATTCAAATATATATGAAAATGCCTAATATATATATATATATATATATATATATATATATATATATATATATATATATATATATATATATATATACATATATATATATATAAAATTTATAGAAGTTTCGAGTGTATATATGATACAGAGGTTTTTTTATTGGGCTTTGCACTCAAATGAAAATAGCAACCGTAGACACGTGTTTCTGGGTCATTGCCCTTCTTCAGCACGGTGTAGCCAAGTGCAAGGATGGACAACACTTGAAGAAACATCACAAATGAACGGAGTCATCAACAGAAGCCAGCCGCAGGTCAGAAGACCTTGTTATCACAAGGCATCAACTGACGTCACCACGGAGGCAGCTATAGCCACCTGCGTGACATCCATGCCCAGGAGATACATTATAAAATTTATAGAAGTTTCGAGTGGATATATGATACAGAGGTTTTTTTATTGGGCTTTGCACTCAAATGAAAATAGCAACCGTAGACACGTGTTTCTGGGTCATTTTCCATCCTTGCACTTGGCTACACCGTGCTGAAGAAGGGCAATGACCCAGAAACACGTGTCTACGGTTGCTATTTTCATTTGAGTGCAAAGCCCAATAAAAAAACATCTGTATATATATATATATATATATATATATATATATATATATATATATATATATCGGGTTTTGGCTGATGATTCAGAGCCAGTTTCTATAAGCATGATGATCTTTACGGTCACTTAACGACAACTATTTTATTTATTGAGTTGAATGCTGGACCACTTCTTATAAAACATATGTTGATCTCAAAAATCCATGTCTTAGATCTAACTTTCAGGTGACCAGATATTATGAAACTAGGCTTAGTGATGTACCACACCAATGAATTCTCCAGCTAAAAACCTTCCCTGATTTTCCACATAGCTTTATAGTGAATCTGAATCCTTCAATTAACCCCTGAAAACGAAATATAAGGTCCATTTTCACAATATCTGGTCACCTCATGGTTAGATCTGAACAATGGGTAGATGTTTCCATCAGATATGGCAAGTATTTAGCTCAACAGAACAGTTGACAACTAAAGAGCTGTTGGTTAAGTGGCCATTGAGATCAGCATACTTTGCGAAACAGGCTCTATGACAACTTTCAGGTGAACTGTTCTGTTGGTCTAAATGCTTGACCATATCTAGTGAAAGACAAATTTTATATCTGACTCAAAGGTTACCAGATATTATGAATCTAACCCTAAGAGATTCAACTCTGGAGTTGGGCTAGCCAATAAAGATTTATATTAATTTCCAACTGGGGACCTGTAATATCTTCAATAAATATTTTGAATTATGTAGCAGCAGGACAAAAAACGTCCTGCAAATTCAATTTCCTGAGTATTGTTTTTCTTTAATCTGTATTTTTTGTATATACAATCTTATAAAGCCTCCAAATTCTGTGAAACAAATCTTCTTTCAGGATTTTTGGAACCAACTATTTTGTTCCCAAGTATCATTCTGTAAAAAAGCGATGAATGCTAAAAGTTTTCCCGCTCCATTTCCTTTATTTACTCTCTCCGAGTTTTGATGTGAAGAAAATGAAAACAAAAATAACGATTTAATGGTAATATTTCTGAATCATTCTTTTTGTTTCAGTTGATGAAAGCTCCGGAAGGATTCCAGTTCAGCCGTTGGCTCCAAAACACGAGAATCATATCCTGCTCACAACCACTCTGAAATCAACGTCACCCGCCGTGGTAAGTAATCCATATTTGATGGGCGATTGAATAGAGGATTGCCAATCAAAAACTCCTTTGCCGTCAACCATCACCGGAATTTTCCTCAGAAATATAATTCATAACCTTTTCTCCGACGAAAAAACCGAAAGATTATTGGATTTACGCCTGGAGAAAACTGAATAAAGAGTTTGCGATTTTTCCTAAGCACGTAATCAATTTTTTTAATACGATGCGGATTATAATTATTCAAAACGGATTCGAAGAACTGATACTGACGTTCAGTAATTTCTAATTCCATGAAAATTCTTAATAAACGCATTTATCAAGAATTTCGCGTCAGTACGTATATTGGTTGAAGTTGAGTGAAAGCTAAGTTTTATATTTTGTGGATTATGATTATGAAGTTACAAAATCTTAAATAGCCCTCTTGTTGTTGTTCTCTTTTGATGACTGACGACATTTGTTTAGGGAAGTCCTCCTCGATAAAAATGAAATTCTTTACAGAGAGGAGAAACTGTTATTCTCGGTTCTTTACTTTTGCTCAGGACTGACGATTTCCAGAGCCAGTAATCACTTACAAAGATAATAACTATAAGAATATGTATATTCGTCAAATCGTCCATGAACCTGAATAAAAGTAAATGTATAAATAATTAACGGGGTCATACTATCCGAGATGGACATTCACTGATCTTATCCATAAGCGGTGCTTTCGAAAAACATTTCTAATGATTCGTTTCAGGAAGAAAAAACGGCAGCGACGACTTTGGACTACTCCCGAGTACACACCTATATGGTTCCATCCATTTCCATCCTAGCTATCAGTTTTGTTATTATCATATCTCTCATTGTACTTTCCAAAAGGAGGAATCGACGGTCAGAAGCTGGGGTAAGTTAACACTTTCAAAAGAGGGACTTCTGGGGTGAGGCGAACCTAACCTAACCTAAGGGGAAGATTTGCCACGTATAATTCAGGGCAGCCTTTATGTAAGGTTGGGCTCGGATGTTTAAACATCAATTCATTATTGGTATTTTATCAATTTTTTGGGAATCAATATGATTTTCGTGCACTTTTTCCAACTTGAAGAAATATTTCTGGTTGATTTCTTTCTCTTTGCACTATAATCTCTCTCAACGTTTATCCTTTATTTTTCACTGATCCTGATTTTTATCATTTCTATTTCAAATTGATGAATTCAGCTTTTCAACAGGTTTACTACCTGAAAATTGGCAAATCATCAGGGAAGAAAGGGATTCTGAAAAATTTGAAAAGGATATAATTGTAGATTTGAATTGACTTTTTTTGTAGTTTGTAATTGTTATTCTGAGTAATTCAACCTAGCACAATCTGAAAGAAAAAGATTCAAGTTGGTATCTGCAAAAGAGTAGAGGGACATACTTCTATCTTACTCCGGGAAGTTGCTACGGTAGAGAAAATTGTAAAACTCAAACATTGTTTTTATATCATATATTATTACCATTTTCAAACATGAAAGAGTGCTGACTTCCATAAAACGTAATAATCTATATATTTGACGTCTCAAAAGCCAAATCTGCTTCCGCTTTCGAAACTTCATTATTCAAATTGTACTAGCATATATTAGCTAGAGAACTACAAACATTTGACCACAACAAAGATATGACTTTCATACAATAATCTAAATTCACCTACGTAACTACAGCAGTTTGATGAGCTTAAACCCGTCAGAAAACAACTACTCTTCTGACAAATACTGAGAAAGGCGTTGGATTACATCAGAAATATATCAGTATAGGAATCTTCAATCTAGTAATATTTCCCACATTCATTTGTTCAATAAAGTAGCCGGCATTATTTTTATATTATCAACAAATTACGGTTTCGACCTGTTAGTATTACTTTGAAAAATCCTAGCATATTCAATGATCACAGCATCAAGCATCTTCTGTAATAAAACTTGAGCTCTATATCGACTACATCTAATTTCGGTATGTTAACAGGTCACAAAATGTTTGTCATCAGCAATTCTGCAAATTGAAATTGGATACATATTTAAACTGGAGCATCAGAAAATTATATCAAATTAATGTATGACAAATTTTTTTTTAATATTTCTTTCCCATATCGGTTTTAGATTTAGACATTCATTCACTCGAAACTTTATTTATTCGAGGTTTATTTTGAAATTGAACAGTGATCAGCTCAATAATTCAATACTGTAGAAATAATAGTATAGAAACGAAGAAGGTGCATTTTGTTGGAATCCAAAAAAGCGATAAACTTGAAATATTTCTGGAAGATTTCTTTGTCTAATGTTTCCTTATATTCATTCGATTTTTCTTCTATGATTTCATACATTTTCTCATTCATATTTTTCGTAATATATAACAGAGCTGTACACATTTCTTTCTTGAGAAATGACCCATTTATATAATTATTATCAGATGACGCATTCACCAAAATATAGCTTTGGATCAGGCAAATACAAACAGAAAAACGACCATCGAATTTTCTTAATAATTCCTGTTGCACTCTGGTCAATCAATATTTTCAGGCTTTTTATGTTTCTCAACTCAGACACATTCTCCCAGTTAACTAATTCAACCTAATCATCTACCGATAGAAGTATTGAAAAACCAAATCCAGGATTTTTTCGCAGTTATCAATAAATTTCAGTTATTTCATTTCTTAGAGAATATTGAATTTTATAGACTTTGTCTAAAATTTTGAACTATTTGCTTCGAGCTGTTGATTACGAAAGATGTTAGACCCAGTTTACAAAGTTGGTAACGATACAAAAAAATTGTTTATACAATTTCAAAATGCCCAAGTTCCTAATTGTCGAAAAAAACTCGGAAACTATAAATTGTTTCTCGCGGTATTCTGAAATTTTGAGGAATATGCAAATAATCTTTTCCCCAAAGTTATATGGCGTTAAAATGTTCCATTGGTTAGATGGAATCGGGAAACGAAACTTCTGTAATAACGTACACAAAGAAGATATTTGATTATAATTAAAACTTTTTGATGCATCAAATTTTCAAGGTTTCCAGGTGGGCTCCATTGTTTCCCATATTCACGTGTATGAAAATGTTGGGGGATTGAAAGTTAGCCAGATCGAAGAAAAAGTGTGGTCGATAGATTCCAAAGTCCAAAACGAACATAATAATAATAATAGCGTCTTTATTGATTTGACAGGAATATATAAAAAAAGCTCAAATATGACATTCGGCCTAAGCCGCTCTTCCATACTGATATGGAATTCTATTGATCAACCGAATGATTCTGAATAACCCCAATTAATAAAAAAATTGTCACTGACATATTCGTAACTGATTATAAAACACTAGAATAATCGAAAGTTTTCTCCGCAAAAATTATGCGAAATAGGGTTCAGCTGAAGGAATCCTAATAGTACTTTTTCAGAGTTCCTGAACTTGGCCACATTCAAAATCTCTCGTAAGGAGAGAGAAAGGCGAGTCAATATTTTTTATTTCGAATATAAGTGAAACTGAGAAAGACTTTTTTTCGGTCGTTGAGGAATCACGATTAAAATCAAGCACGTGTATCTTTTTTTGTACTACAAAAATTATCAGTTGTTGATGAAGAAGATTGGGAGTTCGATGAAAGCCAATTTTGATACGTAACTATGAAAAATTAGTAGTTCACCTAACAAGAGCAAAAAATGATACTTTGCCGCACTCGATTGCAGATGGCCGGAAATAACCAAAAAGTTAACATTAAGAAACATTTATTATTAAATAAATATCAACAAATCAATTATTATTGATATTGAACGTGCAATTTGTTGCATCCTACAAATTGATAGCAGAGGCTGAAATGTTTTTTTCAATGGAGTCAGATTTTGGTTTCAAACTGCTTTGTCAACACTGATGTTTTTTTGCCTTAGTGCGGAAAAGTGACTCTTTCCACGCTATAATTGGAAGGGAAAAGTAGACTTTTGTGTATATTGAGTTGCCTGACTATTCTGACGTTCTAACGTTTCATTTGTGAAAGTCTTTTTTCAAAGCCTACTGAGCTCATTAGAGTAAAAAGTACTATCTGCACGAGTGGGAATAAAGGTCACTTTCCATGGGGGTAGAGAGTGCGATATGTGTTATTTTTCTATGTGGTAATAATAATAATAATAATAACGTTTATTCATCTCAACAAGGTCCGGTACATAATAATAAATATACGTTACATGAATAAACAGACAGAAGGGTTACTGTTCGTAACTGTTACTGTGGCTCGTGGCATGATTGTAATATAATATAATATTCATGTGGCGAAACAGTTATGCTCATTGAGGACCATGAAGGTTGCGCATGAGCAAAATACGTTTCGCTTATATTCAAGATAATTACTATATGTTCGTAATATCACCAAAATCATATTACAACTAGTATGATATAGATCGTTTTATCTAATAATAAGATGTAACTGATTTCTATCAGTGGCAAATAAAAAGGTTTTTATATTTTTTCACATAGATTTTTTGAATTGATATTTAAAATAGATGTTTTATAATCTATTGTGGTCTCGGTAGTGTAGTGGTTAGCATATCTGCCTATCAAGCGGAAGGCCGGGGTTCGAATCCTCGCCGGGCCACCGTGCTGGGTAATCGCACGTTAAAAGGTAAGGCCTCGTTATCCCTTTCTCGCACAGTTTCGCTTCTGGGGGGTGGCGGTCGTCGCGGGGAAGAATAATAATATAATGATAATAATATATAATTATTATTATATAATATATTATAAAATTTATATCATTCTATAATAATAATATATAATAATATATAATATTATTATATATGATAGATGGTCGTTATAAAAAATCTGTATCATAATGGATCTCATCTTTCTCATAATGTTTATCATTATGAAATGACATATCGACATCTTCAATAAGTTCTGTCGATGCATTCCTCGAAGATGACGACTCACGGGTTTGTTAGCCATGGTCTGTTACCTTGGGTTTCAGTGTCACACTGATAACTACAATCGAATTACTCGAAATTTTCATTATGAACGTTACACAGAACGAATAATTCTTACTTATCATCTTTCAATTTCACTTTGTACTTTCTGTTCCAGGCGTCACCAATAAACCTCAAGCAGGGATTTTTAGTGGCTGAAAGGTACGCGCCAAATCCACAGTATTCCGCTTGTTCTGCGTCAGGAGTGCCAATTCTGAGAAAAGAAACGCTTTCTTTCCTGAAAGAAGTCGGAGAAGGGTGTTTTGGAAAAGTTTTCAAAGGTAAGTAAAAATGCTCAGTACATGGATAACAAACATTTTGGAGTACAATTTGAATAGTTGTCATCATTTTCCATTATGCAAGATGGAGAATGATTATTATATTCGATAATACAAATTTTATGATCAACATGAATGGATCGAAGATTAACGAGTGTTTTTCCTAACTCAGCTTCGTGCGTAAACTTCATTCAGTTTTTGTATGGAAAAGTTTTCGAAACATTTGATGTCATTTTATATTTGGTGAATGCGCCAGGGTTGACCTCAACTAATTCCGGAAAAAATACCTATGTTGTTTCTAATACGGAGGAGCTTCTTACATGTTCGATATTTCAGAAACAGCCGTTTTGCGCCAATTCACAGAATGACAATTTTTCAGCTTGAAACAATTCTGTGGAACTGACATTTCAATTACGAACTATGTATCTATTAAACTATCAAAGTGTTAGATATGAATATTTCAGTAAGGAAAATAATCGATACTTGAATTGTGTATTTCTTTTGATGGATTATCTCCCAGATGACTAGTTATCTGGGAAAGACCGAAACTTGACTTTGGATGACGCATTTTAAGCATCATGATTTTTTTTTTTTGTTTAGGGTATTTTGGAATAAAGAATATCTCAAGGAAAAGTTATTTTTTGTTCAATTATACTTTCCTCTATAGATTGTATGGAGCACTCATCTAAACGCGAAATGTTTTTCTATTTTTGAAGTCTATCTGATATTTATTTGTGTTGTTTACTGACGTCTAGCGATACGGTTTCAAATGTGTTGTTATGGTGACTTGATACAATGCAATTACCGCTGTAACTTTACGATAATTGCAATGCTCTTATGGGACATTTTCTATGTGAAGGAAATATTCCGTCAGATTTTGCCGATGAGACCGTCGGTATCGAAATACTATCGTGAGCTGTCGCTTGATTTGAATTGCAGCTTTGAAAAATCGCATTTGCATCACCACCCACCCTCAAAAAATGTAAGCTTTTGCTATGAATCCTCAGATCGATAGGAATAGACTAAACAAAAGCATATCTGTCAAACGCACCAGGGTTTTGATGCATCTTGGTACAGTTTTAGAAAATAGCCTCAGAAATGTCTCCAGCAAAATCCAGAATTCCCAAATAAACAACATTAACTAACCTATTTTTGATTTTGAAATCAGTTAATCTGTTATGTCGAATTAAAACAACTGTTAACAACTTTGAGATTTTTGTTCTCTACTTGAAGTGACCTTATCATTATTATAATTATCAAAATAACAAAAAGGTTAACGCTTTCGCGGCCGAGGTTTTCGGTATCACTACTTTGGTTCGGGTTTGAAGGCCGTCGTTTTTTGGAATTTCTTCCTGACGTTTCGCTGACGCGAGTGGCTAGCTTCTTCAAAGGCTCATACATCTTGAGTTCCGAAGCCGAATCAAAGAAGTGATACTGATTATCAAAATGAAACACAAACATATACAATGTTTGATTTCCAAGCAGTACCTCTGTTACCTAGAATATTTTCATGATCCAATTTGAGAACCCTAATAAACTCGATTGGACTTGAATTTCGTTTGCTTGTTACCCATCAATTTATGTAAATCATGGTAACCAAATTGGAATTCAAATTCAATTCGTCTCTCGGAATACACCAGGATTTTTCATAATCCGTTCATTAGCTGTACATGGCACGAGATATCAATATCTGCTTGGATAACATCGGAAAATGAAAGATTTATCAAGAATATTCAATTGGCTCTCACAATTCCCAGCGATTGAAAATTAGTTGAGATTATTTTTCCCATTTTGGGCGAAGTATGTGCTGGTTATCATTGGGAGATTTCATGAGAATTACATTCTGGGTATAGTCATTTATTGCTACAATTGTAATTTGTTGTAATTTGTTACATCATTTCTCATTAACGTTATTTCTCAATTTAGCACTAGCCTTAATCATATGCATACTGACAGCATCCATACTATTTTTATATTCCAAGGATTCTGTGACATCCTCTCAGCGTCAGTAGTCCGTACAAAATCGCGTTGATCCATATTTCTTGGACCCACGCGAGTCTGTTGATAACTCGTTGATTATATTTTCAAACATTTCCGCTACCATTTGGAGATGCGACTGTGTCTGATGACGTTCAAAGCGTTGCATTTTAAAATAAATTTATTGCCTTTCGACGATGTTTCTTTTCTCCGAAATATATTCCTTATAGCGATTTCTACCCTGTTCATTAGGATATTTTTTTTCAACTAGCTTTTTCAACATGAGCAACTCTCAGAAGTCTTTGAGAAGCTTGTGCGAGCTCTGGGTCTAGACTTTGTGACTAACTCTCTGAGCTATTTCTCAGAAACAGCATTGTTATCAGCGGTATTGTCAACCAACGTAACAGAGTCATTTCTCAATTCAACAAAGAAATCATTGCAGGAAAGTATCTGCACCACCGTGGGATCGAACCCAAGACCTCTTTGTCTTAAGTTAGCGCCTAATCAATGCGACAATTCCATGTGGTCCTAGAACATTTGACTCGAAGTTCTAGTCTAGAAAATTGCATCAACTTCCTCATAATTCCATTCTCTCTGCAAAAATAGTCATGTTTTTTCATCCAAATCCGAAAAAACATCGATAAGTGACAGAGTTGATAATCAATTTTATGAACCAATCAGTCTGAAATTGATGAGAACCCAGTTGTAATTCCAAATTGAATCAACCAGGCATTCACATCATTATTTTCACTATCCGTTCAATAAACGTGGTCCCGAAAAGGAAATCCTCAAATATTTTTCCGGGAAATTGGAGATTTGGTGGGATTATCTTCCGTTCGTTGACGAAGTGGGAATTAACTACCTTTTCCAACTAACTTGAGAAGATATACGTAGGGGAGTATAGAGTCTTGAAATCAATATCACTAAATTTGATCGTAATTATAAATACTATTTTAGTGCTTATGGTGTATCTTCTCTGTTTATTAACTGAAATAATCATGAGAAAAAAAGGTTATTTATCTGGTCAGTTGACGTTCTATTTCTAGTTAATGAAAGAAAAATAACGGATAGTATCAATTCAGATGAGAACTAAGAAATTGACTTTCGCACTGTTTAATCAGGAATCTGTCTCATTTCTCAATAATGAGCATTGAGTTGGCACAGTAGTCGAATGTTCGACTCTCAATCGAAGAGAATCGGTTTTCTAGATGATCGGAAAAACAATCCGGACAATTTCTGAAGAATATTATAAAATTACTCACGTTCATCAGTTAGTGGGACTGAAAACCATCATTTTGTTCTTGAAAAATACGAAGGAAGCTAGTAACATACCCTAGACTATAATTAGCACAACTCTCACATTCTTAGGGTCATAGCTAGGACGGTCAGTAGTCTACACAAAATCACGTTGATCCATCTGTCTTACTAATTAAATCCATCAATATGCTCGAAATCATTTGACCATGATGTTGACTCCCATACCTTTTTTTTTCATTTTTCATCTTCTGGGGATATATTTCTATGATTTGTATTTCCTATGATGCCCATGACAACCCAATGTGCATATTCGACCCATTCTCAGTGCTTTCGGTTCTCCATCATAAAACCTTGCTCAACACCTCACAAATACTCTCTAGCCCCTAGCAGAACAGTCCTCGCCATACGTACAAGAATCATTCCGTCCTCGAAAACATCAATATTCAACAGGCTGGCATCCTTGTGAGTTTCGACGTAGTGTCTTTATTCACGAATATTCCTGTATCAGATACATTGAAAGTTCTCGAAACTGAACACCAAATTTCCAAAGACACCCCCAGCCTCACTAAACACTCTAAGTCCAGTACATACTTTCTCTTCCAAGTTACTAGTCCAAGAACCAGGTACTTTTTTTCTGCAATCTTCTACAGAATTGATATTCTTGTTGGAAAATGTTCGGGGGTGTCCCCTGAATGTAAATTCAAGTTGGCGGGACGGGGGGGTGAGCTTCAGCCGCCATCTTGGAAAACACGTTTTATCGAATATCTCGTGAACCGTGCATCGTACGATAAAAACAGTAGGGATCGTTTTTGTAGATAATGAAATTCTCTTGAAATTTTTTTTTGTATAAAGCATAGGTTTTTATTTATGGTGCGCCAAAATACTGCCATTTATACTGTTTCATCAACCGTTCACTATATATTTAGCAATAACCATGCTGGGAACAGTTTGGCGCGCTATAAATGAAAACCTATGCACTATACGGAAAAAAGTTTCGAATAAAAGTTGAAGAGAATTTTATTATCTACGAAAATGATCCCCACTGTTTTTGTCGTACGATGCACGGTTCACGAGATATTTGATAAAACGTGTTTTCCAAGATGGCGGCTGAAGCTCAACCCCCCTGTCCCGCCAACTTGAATTCATATTCAGGGGACACCCCCAAACATTTTCCAACAACGAAATCAATTCTGTAGAAGATTGCATTATGAACCTACTTTTTTTGCTCTGGCTCTTGGCGTATACGTTCTACAAACAAGTAAAGGGCGCCCCTATGGGGTCTCTTCTTTGACCAGTCCTTGCAAATCTTTCTATGGAAGACTTCGAAACCCAGGCCAGAGTTATTCCCCAATACGACAGAGAGAAATTCTCAAATAAAAGTCTCTGCCCGTTTTCAATTTCATACAAATCTTCCTATAATTCAGAGAGACCCACTGGAATTTCAAATCGAGTAAACCAATGAAATATTCCTCAGAATATTAATTTCATTTCCCATTTGTGATTTGTGCATAAAGCCCGAGATTTCAATTCCTTTGAGGAGATTCGAACTCTGGATTGTGCTTCAATTTAAAAAATTCAGACAGATTGAGGGATTAATTGAGGACGTGCGGGAGTTCGATATGCTCTGCTTGATATGCTTCTTAAATTTTTTACGGAGTATTGGGGACGGTGGATATATTTTCCCGATCGTGGAGCGGTTTGCGTCATGAATACCTTTCATTGGTGTTCATAATTCTGGTCTGGAAGGTTTCGGCCTAGGCAATGGTTTTTGTGTTATTGAAATCTATTTTGAGTCCTGTTTCTAGATGATGTTGAAACAATGCTGAGGTTGTGTCAAAATTGCGGACTGCTAGTTCATGGTCATGTGCTCTACTGGACACTCGTCGGTTTGTCTGACCGATGTATGTTCTGGGACAGTTAGAACATGGTATTTCATATATACCTCATTAGGACGTCGTCTTCGTGTTGGCTCCGATAGGTAGATGACGCGGTCTTTGCTTGTACCAAAAGTTAACTGTTGACTGACATGTTACGCTACGTAGCGGTCATTGCTGAAACTGAAGTAAACCCCGCGAGCACGAATTCAAAATTGCTATTTACTGTGAAAACAAATATTAATTTTCTAATAAGTTGAGGAGATTTATTTCATTGTTATTGAAAATGAAACCATTGTTGATTCCGAACATTTAATATAACGTTCCAGAAGCGGAAAAAGAAGTTTAATTATCATTTTCGTATTTGAAATCGAGTGATTTATACTCTCACATGTCGGAGATCAAGAAGAGAAAGAAAGTCCAAGATGCAATTGCACATATCCATAAAAATGTATTGTATGAAAGTCGTTGAAACATTTTTTCATGTTTTTCCTAATTTCATGGCTTTGATCCGGAAAAATTATTGCACAGTGATCACGAAGAAAATGCAGTTTTATATATGTATTGTTACGATATATCCCTGGGTTCGTCGATTAAAACACCAAACAACACTAAACTACTTTTATTATAATTCTCTATCACAATACAATACAATTACTTAAATCGCTCCGATAACTTTCCAATGCTCGCTCGCTACTAAAACTCTCTGAACTAACAATTCTACACACTTCTTGCACTTAGCAATAACAAATAAAAGCTCTTTCCACTTAGATCTCAATAACTCTCGCCACTTAGCTCTACTAATCTCGCTTCACTTAGCTCCGAATAAAAACTTCTCTGTAATACAATTCTTCTCGCAGCGAAACCTGTCGCGTATATATATCTGCGTGCCAATCGAGAATCGTCGAGAGAAGCCCCGATGACGCGTCTCGAATTCTCCAGGCGGTTTACGCCGGGTTCCAGGAAAATGACGTTCGTTACGACGCGCTCCCTCGCCTTGCGTTTACGATATGGTCAGGGCCGGCGCTAGGACGTAACATTATCCCCCTCTCAATTTTGATCGTCCCGATCAAATAACATCTCGTTATGCCCACTGTAACATTTTAGTCCCTTTAGGTGTACGACTCTCCTGTTTGTTCTAGGCTTACGTTGAACACTGTACACCACATCATTCATCCAACGACGGGGGTTATACAGCCACACTCGATCTCCTTCTTGAAATCCGCCAGTATTTACCTTCCGATAGTGCCGCGCCTTCCTCCTGTAAATGCGCTCCAGCATCTCTTGTCGCTTAGGGAATGGAACTCTACTTGATAGTTGATGAATAGAGTGGACTTGGCCATTGTTGACTTTCTGTTTGACCAAGTCAGCCCTTCCAGTTGTTTTCATCTCATATATGTCACTGGTACCTCCAACGCGACACCTGGCGGCTCTCACGGGGATGGCTTTTTCTGTCTTCACCTGGACTCGTCCGAAATCCGATGAGTGGACGCTGCATTCAGGGACATTATTCTCTATGACACGAGTTTCTTCCTTCGGCAGTGCAGAGATTCTCGCAGTTTTCAATAATCGCAGTTTGACAGGTTTCGTCCTTTCCGTTGGAGTTGTAAGGGCAAATTCTTCTTCTCCGAACCTTATGATCTTTTGCTCATTGTCGAATGAAATTCCATGGTCACTGATTAAGTCCATTCCGAGTATGACTTCATCTTCTATATCTGCGACGTAAACAGTACCTGTGATAGTGAGTCGCCCAAGAATCAACGTAATCTCAGCCTCTCCTCGAATAGGTGCGTTTTCACCAGTGACTGTCCGAATCAAGACGTTGGATAAAATAGGCTTTACGTTTCCAGGCCGAAGGATGTCGCTGCGTACCAAGGAAACTGCAGCACCGGTGTCTATGGTGCATATAACGTCGATTTTATTCAATTTTCCTGGAATGGTAAGGCTCTCGGATGTTCTTTTTAGCCTGTTAACACAGATGACCCTCGGTGACCTTGACCTCGCAGGTGCTCGCGAACTTGTCGGCGTCCTGGCAGGTGACTTGGATTTTGGTGGCATTCTCACCTTACAATCTTTCATGAAATGCCCTGATCTTCCACATCTATAACATTTACTTTGTGTCATTCTCTTCCAGCAGTCTTTTATGAAATGCCCCGGCCTCCTACATCTATAGCAAATCCTCTGCGGCATCTTCACCCAACAGTCTTTGATAAGGTGTCCCAGTTTTTCACATCGGTAGCACGCTCTTTTCTTCTGGGTGCTCATTCCACTTATCAACAATTTGATCTCCTCCAGAAATTTCTCAAATGAACCACTCGTAGCGTCAGATCTATGTTCGGGATCGTCAATTGTTACCGCTCGCACTTTCGGCCTCGAGGTGTTGAAGGCCGCCTCCACTTCTAGCGAACGTACCAAGGCATCGCTACTCCTTTTGAAACTTGTAAGTCGCAGAGTTCTTTGGATTTCTGGGTCTTTAAGTCCGTCAATAAATATCTGCACAGCCAACTGCTCCTTGAAATCTCCGGGTGCATCTGGGTACGCCAGCTGGATTAGGCGTCGAACATCTGCCTCAAATTCTTGCAGACTCTCACCTGATTTTTGTGTGCGAGTCTTCATTTGGGCCCGGTACAGCTGTTCTCGGTGTTGATCGCCATACCTCAACTCCAGTGCAGAAATCAGGTCCTGATATTGCTTCTGCTGTTCTATGGGTATCGTTTGTAATATACCCAAAGCTGGCCCTCGTCGCCCCATCCATTAGTTTCTGCCGCAGCCTCAAATTGTCGACGATACATGGACCAAGACGACTGTCCATCAAAAGTCGGCGGTTTTACGGAAATTCCTGATGTGGCAACCCTGTCTTGACGATCTTGGTTCTTGAGAAGAGCTATCTGTTTTTCTAGACCTCTCATTTCATTTTTTATTTCATTTCTCATCTCATTTCTCATCTCATCTCGCACTATATCCACTTTCTTATTGACATCTTCCTTCAGTTCTACCTTTAGGTCTTCTTTCAGTTCTACCTTTAGGCTTTCTTTCAGTTCTTCCATTTGAACTTTGGTTTCATGTGAAACATGCTCGAAGAACTTTTCCTGATTTTCTAGAACTTTCTGGAAGTCTTCTTTTTGTTGTTTTTCTATTTGCTCTAATTCATTCTTTTGTTGTTCTAGAATTTTCTGGAGGTCTTCTCGTTTTTTTCTCTGTTGTTCTAGAATTTTCTGGAGTGCTTCTTCTCTATCTCTCCTTTCATCTTCACGTTCTTTCTTTTCATTTTCGGTAATTTTCTGGAGTCCTTCTTCTCGTTCTTTCTTTTCATTTTCGAGAATTTTCCTGAGCGATTCTTCTCTTTCTTGTTTTTCCTCCTGCCGTCGCTTTTCCGCCAATTCATTTTCCTCCAGTCGTCGCTTTTCATCTTCCTGTCGTCGCTTTTCCTCTAATTCTTTCTCCTCCAGCCGACGCTTTTCATCTTCCTGTCGTCGTCTTTCCCAATCCGCAAATTGGTTTTGCATAAATTTCAACATATCCTCCATCGTATCGTAAGATGTACTTCTCGTATTAACCATAAATTGTTTTTATTTACCAGCAAAAATTCCACTTCCGACACCACTGTTACGATATATCCTTGGGTTCGTCGATTAAAACACCAAACAACACTAAACTACTTGAGGGTTGAATGGAAGAGCAGGATTTCACATCCTCGGTGCGAAAGACTGAATTCCGCCCTTTCACCAAAATTTGTTAATTTCTGGTGAATAAAGACATTATTATTATTATTATTATTATTATTATTACTTTTATTATAATTCTCTATCACAATACAATACAATTACTTAAATCGCTCCGATAACTTGCCAATGCTCGCTCGCTACTAAAACTCTCTGAACTAACAATTCTACACACTTCTTGCACTTAGCAATAACAAATAAAAGCTCTTTCCACTTAGATCTCAATAACTCTCGCCACTTAGCTCTACTAATCTCGCTTCACTTAGCCCGAATAAAAACTTCTCTGTAATACCAATTCTTCTCGCAGCGAAACCTGTCGCGTATATATATCTGCGTGCCAATCGAGAATCGTCGAGAGAAGCCCCGATGACGCGTCTCGAATTCTCCAGGCGGCTTACGCCGGGTTTCAGGAAAATGACGTTCGTTACGAAGCGATCCCTCGCCTTGCGTTTACGATATGGTCAGGGCCGGCGCTAGGACGTAACAGTATTATTTCCAAAACTTTCGATTAATTAGGAGGAAAATAATTGTAATCATCAAAATGGGCACTGCAGACGTAAGTATTATATGAATTTTTTCCATTATTTGCGGATGTAATCATTATAATTTGATAATCCGTGAAAAACTATTCCAATATCGGATGACGTTCTTCTACAAATGAATTCAGTACATATATAATGATTTTTAAATTTTTCTCTATTAGCTGTTCCATGACAGTAATTGTCGAATTTGAATACTGACAACGCGCTCGCGCGATTCTCTTTAATTCAAGTGATGACTACGGCACGGCGTTACCTGTCGAATTCGGGGTCTGCTCTAATTTGAGCAATTACCGCTACGTCGCGCGACATGAGACAGAATACTTCAAGTATAACCTCTAAGCGACTTCCTCAATGTAGCAGCACAGAGACAGAGGCCAGATTCTATTTCAGGAATTCGATTATCGAATTGTTTAGAATATGCTTATATTTTCAGTACAGCGCCTGGTACAGTCACAGTCTGAGCTACTCGACAATCGAGTTCGTGAAATAGAATCTGGCCTCAGAACTAAACAGAAGCGAGGGAAAGCCACATTGCTCGATCGCAGCCGCCATTTAATATGAATGATACTTGGCACTGTCACTTATGAAATTTAGTTGTGTTGATTACTTTACCAAGAAGGTAAGGGTATTTTATTTATTAGTGATGATTGGATAACTTGTAGAAAAATATGGAATACCTCTTCAAATTATTCATCAAAACATTCAATCGTTTATACCTTCATGTACTGATGTTATTTTGAATCAATTTTCTGTGTGTAACAAGTTTTATATTTCAGTGATGACCATAGTTACTTTTCTCAGTGTTCGAAGCATCATTTCACTCAACATATGATTTCAAGGTTACTAAAATTTGCTTCCTCAACATCAAAGGTCGACTTCACTTTCGCTTCTGTGTAGTTCTGATATTCTGTGGTAGCAGATAACGGGAGGTTATAAGAGTAAATCAAGTATATAATCATCATTCTGTCCTTCACAATATCACTTCAGAGTTCGTTCAATGTACATATCATTTCTCTCATATTCAACATGACGACTTGTAACAGAGCTTTTAGTTAGATATCTCGTAACCAATTCAACGTCAAAAATTGAAAAAACTACTTCATGTCATTAATGTTGTAAAATGCATTCGGAAGAGCTTTTCAACTTTCAATCATAATCATGATGAATATTGAGCATCCATAGAAAGTTTCATCACATGTCACCATCTGCAGTTGATAAGCACGTGTACCAATTCGAACTTTGATAACCCAGGCATGTTTCCAAGAATATAATAATTCCATTTTTCAATATTGCCTTGTTGTGCACAGAAAGACAGCTCATACCAGGCAGTTAGTCTTCATTTTAATAATTTCATTTGTTTTTATCTATCTTTTTAATTTCGAGAACTCCTTCGTTATTATTGTTGAAATGATTTTGTCTGCAATATGAGAAAAAAAATCATCAAACGTACCTTACTTCCGAATCATAACCTTATCAGAACATCCTGATTCTCTATCTTCTATGCAGATAATAAAACTATAAATTGAAAACGTGCAAGATTGGGAATCAATAGATCATACAATCAGTATAAAAAAGGGCACCGGTAAAAAAAATTTAAAAAATTGCCCCTTGTTTGAAAAGAGATGATAAAAAAAAGATAATTCATTTAAATTATGAATGAAAGAGGCCCCAAAAACGATTCCTGAGGTAAACCATATTTGATTTTTATTGTATTTAATTTCTCGCGAATCTGACAAGCATGAAACGTGGCAAAATAATTCCCACATAATCCCGATACAACAAAGAAATTTTCAAGACAAAAATATCTGTCTCTTCGAGGAATCGAACCCACGACCTCTCGATCATGTGCAGGGCACACAACCAACTGCGCTTACTCACTCCATGTTTTCCTCTGATACCCTTGATATATTATTTCTCGGTAATAAAAGAAACCATAAACAATAATTGACTGAACAAAAATTTCTTTTTATTTTCACTCGCCTCAGAGTTCCGGTCATGTTTTTCGGACAGCTGGTAGCATTGTTCAAAGATAACATGGTTTGCCATTGCCAATGCCTATGTAAAAATGATTTGTAGCGTTTTTGTTGCGCCATGTACAACAAAGTTTCCTTTTCTGAGGGGTAAAGATGCAGATTTCTGTTCGTTAATTTGGCTGAACTGTTGACAGAAGCTCATGAAGCTTGAATATAAAGTTGAAAAAGAAACAGAAGTTAGTACAGTGAATGGAAGTTCAGGAACTGAAATAATGTTCAAAATATGAATCGTCTACAACATTATAAAAAATGCCACGTTTGATTCTGGAATGATTGCCATCTATCGGCATTAAGTATAAGTAATGAAGAAAAAGTGTGATTCAGGCTACGACGTCCGTAGAAAAAAACGAAAGAAAAGACAAGAAAACGATATCACTATTGCCTTCTACCCGCAGTATCCTTCCCAAAGGTTGACTAACTATTTCTTTATAAACAATGGTTAAACGTTCGTAAGAAAAATGTAAGGAAAGACATGACCATTGTATCAGACAATGACATGACTTGGAAACGAACATCCTAATGCCATCTATGCGTGGTATCCATCCCTTCCAGATCATATTTTCATATGGTGGGTTAACTATCCTACATTTTTATAAACAATGGCTTCATTTTCTCGTATTTTAAGTATTATTGAAGCATCGTTCATGAATGAATAGGTTAGTTAACCAATGTCTTTGTAAAAATTTGAAGCATTTTTTTGTTACGCCATCTACACTATATTGTCGATATTTCTGTTCACTTGACAATGCACGAGAAAATTTCCTTCTCTAGAAGAAAAATAAGATTCAGATTCCTGTTTGTCAGTTTGACTGAAATGTTAAAAGAGAGATAATGCAGCTTCCAAATAGAGTTGACGATAGAAAGTTATACACGAAATGAATGTTCAAGCAATATAATCTTTAGAATATAAATGGAACAAGACATTGACAAAAAAATCCACTTCCCTTTCTGAATTAATTGCACTCTAATGGCATTTTGTATAAGAACTCAAGAAAATGTTCGAATAAAGCTGCGACGTCCCTAAGAAAAATGAAAGAATTGACATGACTCGGAAACGAAATCACTAGTGTCATCTACCCCTAGTATCTATCCACATCTTCAAATGATGTTTCCATAAATTTGTCTGACTATATATCTCTATAAACAATGATGAATAAGATTGCAGTTTCAAGAGTAATCTTCCACAATTCCACAAAATTGAAATTCATCCCAAACTATATTTGCTTAAGAGACTTACCTAAGATGCCTAGAAGTCCTGGTGACTCAACTGATTAGATTTTGTTTAGATTTTTGTGGCGAAAAAAACAATCGACGCTTTCGAAGGTTTCCCCTATTTTTTCGGTAGAGGGCGTTATGTTCCCATTTTTCAAATTTGATGACAAGTGTCAAGTTAATTGTCATATTGTCATGTCAGTTTGAAATTTTGATGTATACGATGTTTTTATCGTGTTCATTTGTTGATTTCATTGCTTTTAAATATCGAAACGTTGTTACTGGTATCTCATTGTCCACCCATTATCCTTTAGGTTGCGATCTCTTCTCGCTAGCCAATCAAATAAAAGTGGAAAAACCCGACTGCACATTATTTTCACTTAGTGCAAATTTAGCTTCAGACAAGACTGGCAAGAGCGTGTTGGCGACATCTGTACATATTGTACGGAAACCTCCAAAAGCTCAATTATCCACCAAAAATCAAGCAATCCAGATTTCGCCACTTTTATCCCAAACTTCTACAGGTATAACTAAACACACCAGGGTTTCCAGGCATCTTAGACTTACCGCAATAACACCTGATTTAATGTAACATTGAAACATAACTCATAAGTCTTCTCGGTAGTTGAAGTAACTGAAAATCTTCCTGTTCACCGTGAGAAAATCACTTAATAGTTCGAAATTAAAATTTCCTTCTCTAATTTAGTTCTCGAAGTAAATCTCGGCTCAGCCCTTTGAAATTATCTCGATCTCGATTCACAAATCGTAATGACTTTATTTGTATTGAAACCCTCTGAGACACTCCATAAGGACCGATATCGCTTTGGGACAATTTTTCTCTAAGTGGTTGTGTATCTGAAGGGTTTGAGAATGTGAATCGTATAAAGAGCTAGGTGGTACAGGAATCTGCAATACTTTCGACTGCATATCTTATACGCAGCATTCACTAGAAAAAAAAGGTTTAATATTGGGTGTCCAAGAATCTTGTTTTTCTCGAATATTGTTTTTGATCAGTTCTATTAATCTTATAATTGCACACAGATTAGACAACGCTAATTCTTACGTATTATTTTTGTCAACAGGCTATTCCGGTATCTCAGTTCTCATAATAATAAAATTATTTAATTTCATTTCGAAAATACCGTATTGGATCGATATAATTTTTGAATTTTGATGCGTACAACACATATCCGAAATCCAAAATCGGCACAGTCCCTTGTCCCTTCGTTCGGAAGTTATCGTCCTTCAAAAAAGCATATTATTTTTGTAAAATGTCGCAATGAATGCATATTAGTTGTTTTTTTTCGGACTCACAAATCGTATCGGGAATTCAAATTTGTTTTATAGTGAAAAATGGTTATAATTACGTAAAAAGTATTGTGGAAGGTGGGTTGAGCCCCTTGACGAATCAACACCTGTATGTTCCGGTCGTGTTATGGTGTAAAAAAGAAAACAAAATTTGCTGTTCTTAAATCTTCGAAGGGTCGTCACTTCCAAAGGAAGGGAGAACGCTATCGATTCAAGTTCAGCAGTTCAAAATATTCAACTTAGTCCAAACATTTTTTTCTCTTTTTATTGACAATGAAGAAATCGAAATTGTTTCGGAATTCAAATATATAGGTATGTTGGATAATTCACTGAATTCTAATAAACATCTCACATAAGTATATTTCAGGTCAAATTGCTAGAAAAACTGCATTACTATCAAGGATTGGAAAACACCCAACAAATGAAACAAAATTCAAAATATTTAGATCTATCATAGAACCTCATTTTCAATATTGTTCAACAATATTATTCACACTGAATGAAGATGGAAATTTTACAGAAATTGTAGAACAAGACTTCGAGAGTAGGTTTGAATAAATATATCTATACCAAAATATTATAGATGCATGAGTCCCTCAACATTTTGAGTGTTAAACAGAGATTGTATCTGAATACTCACATATTTTCATATAAATTGAGAAATGACATGCTTCCCAAATACCTGAAAGACAACTCAGAACTTTCAAGCTATAATACAAATTATAATACAAGGAATTCCACTGATATCGAATTGAAAAGGTATAATACAAGTTTTGGACGAAACAACTTTTTTATAAAGGCTTGAAAATTTTTAATAAATTGCCATTAGAAATAAAAAAATTGCGAAAGTTCAACAAATTTCCGAAAAATATGTACAAATTTTGTTAATACGAACATTGACTTCTGAAAATTTTGATTTATTGTCTTTAGAATACATGAATCATTGATTGAAATAATGATCTTTACATTTTTTGAATAATTTGATTGAATTTTATTTGAAGTGAACTTGTGAAAATGATATATTTCAATTTACTTTTTATAAGCAAAATATTATACATTAGATGTTATAAGATAATTGTAATAAGTAGCTTCATAGATAAATTAACTCATTATTATTATTATTTCTTTACCATGATCACAATTGTATGAAGGTGTAGGGAAGGGCCACATTCAATTTCATTTGTAATCTCACCCTTTTTTTCGAGATCTCGCCTCTTTCCGCAAGATCGAAAAATTCGAAATCTCTAGGAAAGACATAATTGACTCCACCTGTATTTGCACAACAAGGACTTATCGCTAATAGTACAGGTAACAGGGAGCCAGCTACTCGTGTCAAAAATGCATAATTAGGCAGGAGTTATTTTATTGCATGGATAGTTGCAGTCTGACGTACTCAACCTAAAAACACAAAATACTTACAAAAATGGCGAACGGAAGAGCCGCCATTTTGTGAAAAACCGTTTGGGCCAGTATCTCCGTAACCGTGCACTTTAGGCCCAGAACTATCGGGACCTCTTTATAGATAATTAAATTTCCTATCTTTTTTATCCAATAATTTTTCTTGTAGCACTTACCGTTCACGACTTATTTTATTATTACTTTTTGTTTATTCACTTTTTTACCGATATCTCTTTAAATAAATGTTCAAACAATAAATTGTTTATAATAAAACTTTTGAATCGATGAATTTTCTACAACTTTTATTCAGAACTTTTTTCTCTAAAGTTAATATTTTCGAAGTTACAACGCGTTAATTTCAATCGTCTTGTATGTGGGAGATCAACTAGAGTGCATTTCATGCAAATGCAGAACTGGCTGTGGCAGAGCCTGTGGGTGCCAAAAAGCAGGATTGGACTGTACGGTAATCTGTGAGAACTGCACAGGGAAAACGTGCACTAATCAGCTGAATGTAATCGTCAACAACACAGAATTGTGCGACATTGATGAAGATATTGGTGATGATTCTAACGACAAATTAATAGAGGCGTTACAATCTTTATATGTCACTGGCGAAGATAACGAAGAGGAAGAGGAGAATGTAACCAACATCTAAAATTCACCACCCTCGAAGCGCCAAAGAGTCAGAGAAGACATATGATTCATTTTGGTGTACATTTGTAAAAATAAATTTCACATATATTCTTCAATAAATATTCCATTTTTTTATTTGCGTGTGTAATTATGGTAGTAGTTTTTAAATTAGTTATAGTAATATTAAATTGTATAAAAAAAAATACAAAGAAAAATTTTAATGGGTATTCGCTATTTCTTGCAGGTAAGAACTTGAATTATTATTTATTTATTAAATCAAAAAAATTCTAAAATCAATTTTTTTGTATTATGTATCGGATTCGCTACATCATTACGCTATGCATACTTCGTTCTTAATAACCTTGTACTCTGTAGAACGACATTGAACGTGTTGTAACTTCAAAAATATTAACTTTAGAGAAAAAAGTTTTGAATAAAACTTGTGGAAAATCAATCGATTTAAAAGTTTTATTTTGAACAATTTATTGTTTAAACAATTATTTAAAGAGATATCGGTAAAATAGTGAATAAACAAAAAGTAATAACAATATAAGTCGTGAACGGTAAGTGCTACGAAGAAAATTATTGGATAAAAAAGATAGGAAATTTAATTATCTATAAAAAAGGTCCTGATAATTGTTCGCCTAAAGTGCACGGTTACGGAGATACAGGCCCAAACGGTTTTTCACAAAATGGCGGCACTTCCGTTCGCAATTTTTGTAAGTATTTTGTGTTTTTAGGTTGAGTACGTCAGACTGCAACTATCCATGCAATAAAATAACTCCTGCCTAATTTTGCAAAGCAAAATTCTCTATTACCTGTATTATAACTATTTATCTGTATAAGTTCGTTCTAGCACAAATATGGATTTTTTCAAAGATAATAATCAATGAAATCTCATGAAATGCGACCAATATAAATAACAAATAAAAGATATAAATCTGAATCACAGTTGGTGATTTCTGAACCACAACTGAAAAAGTTGTACGGTAACTATTATTGTCCAGTTTTCAGTTTCGATAGATATTATTTTAATATCCTACTGGGTACGTTCATTTAGACATGTCCTCAAATCTATTTTCGATCAGTCATAAGTGCTTCAGCTTTCAGTTGATAAAAATAACAGTTTCTCTGGAAGTATATCATCACTTCACCATCATAATCCTTATGAAATCAGCTCAACCTTTGATTGTCTTGAACTTGAACCTCATCGGTTGTGACGGGATCGTTATCATCTGCAAAACGTCATCAACCTTGCCCTCATTGCAATTCTCCATTTCAAACTTGCCGATTATTTTGCCGAGAGCACCTTGTAACTGATACTCCGCAATTTTTTTACCTATACACGATCTGGAACCGAATCCGAAAGGCAGACTAGCCTGATGAAGGGCCGTAGTGGTCTCGAGATTTTTTCTGTCCCAGCGGCTGGGTTGAAATATGTCCGGATTGCTGAAGTATTTTTCGCTCCTACCGCTCGTGTAAATCGACATAACCAACAAAGTGTTAGCAGGTATAACGTAGTCGCAAACTGTGACACTCTCAGGTAAAAACCTCGTTATAAACGGAGCAACTGGATATAGCCTCAGAGTCTCTCTCACCACGTTCTTCAAAAGAGGAGTTTTTTTGTTCTGTAGCAGTTGATTGCGGAGATCTATTTGTATACTCTCGTTTTTCGACAAGACGTACAGATTCCATAGCAAGCTGTAGGCTGTAGTATCCCCAGCGCCCAGAATCAAGTCGACGATGATCCTGTTCAGATCATTCTTGCCGATTCTTTCGTCGGCCATTTTAGCCAGCAAGCCGTCCGTGTCCTTGTAGTTGGCGGTGATATAATCCACCATGCTGTAAGCAGATTCCAAACCGTCCTTCACAGAGCCTTCGAATCGTTTCCAGTAGCCCAGTTGGTACTTCTCAGCAAACTTAGCTGGTATCAACTGTAGCTTACTCGTGGCTTTGAAAATCTCCGACACCTTCGAAGCCAGTTCGTACACCATGCCATCTAGGTCCTTGTGGTGCTGCGCGAATGTCTTCTTCCCTACCAGAACCGAAACTATCACGTCCATGGACCATTTGTACATTTCCTGTTCCAGATTAGGTACCTCCGTGTTGTTGAAGCTGCCCAATTTGTTAACTAGCACCTCGTTCGCAGCATCGCAGGATTCCTCCAGCCAAGAGAGGTCGCCTTTCAGGAGCAACGTGTTCATGGTTCTGCGAAATGTTAGCCACTCTTCCCCGTACATGAAGAAGAGGCCTCTAGTTTGGCCGTGCTTCTCGTTGTATAGAAGCCAAGACTCCGGTTTGATGTGAATCGGGTATTTTCCTGAAAAATACAAAGATCGTGATGGAAAAACCATTTTTTAAGAATACTATCAGGTCATATCAGAAAATGTTTACATATTTAACAGGAACCATTGAAAACATAGAATGAAATGACATAACAGATATAAACAAAATGAAATAATCGTGTATAAATAAAATACTCAGACATATAATCAAAATATGTGATGTAAATCATCTTTCACGTCGTATGGTTCATTATCTATTAATATCTTTTTCATTGCTCTCTTGAGTTTATGGATACCATGAAGGGTTTTTATTTCATCGGGTAATTCGTTGAAAAATGATAGCACTTTTTTGAATTACAAATATCTTTTGAATATTCGAGATACTTTCCCAAAAAAGAATTCCATATTTTGTGATTGATTCGAAATAAGCTTGATGAATTCATTGAATTGGGGTTTACGTATCTATTCAGGGTTCTGATGGCAAAAACCATTGTTGAATTTTGTACAAAACTTCTCTGTGTGTTCAGACCAGCTTAAAAACTCGTTGATGAAAAACATACAAGAATTTTGTACTTTCAAATATTTCTGTGATTAAATTGATGGTCGTAGGACATTTTAATTGAAGTTGTCTTGTGCGAAACAGAATTGTGTTGGTTCTTGAATCATCGAGCAAGAGCTTATTATATTGGAAGATTTTTTTTATTCTGTTGAAAAGATCATTGGCATTCTGTACCATTTCAGGAAAATCTTCTCAACCACATAAGAGGTTTGTGTCGTCTGCATAATTTGTTATTAATTGTTGTTTCTTGATATAAGCTACACACAAATCATTCATGAATATGATGAAAAAGATAGGACCAACAATGCTGCCTTATGGTATTCCAATATTAGACGGTAAAATCTCTGACTTATAGAGATTTCCTTGGTTTTTGTTACAGACCCTTCGGGTACGTTCTGTGAGGTACAGTTTAACCAATCCATCTTGGCACAGAACTAATAACGTTTATGCCCAGCAATTTCTCTTAAGTATTCTAAGATAAAAAAAACACTTATAATATGTGCTCAATGTGTTGTAATTCATTCCTAGAAGGTGTTTTTTCTTTCGTCATAGTCTACACTACAAGTGTGCAACTGGAAAAATATCTGAGTTTGTTGTAAGTTTCGGCCCATTTTCAGGCATTTCCTCTAACACCATATATTTTCAATTTGATTAGTAAAAGGTTTATGTCTAAGCAGTCGTATGCTTTAGAAAGATACAAGAAGATTTCTTAAGCTAGTTGCTTACTTTCCATGAAGTATAAAATATTTCGAATGAACTGAAAAATTGCTGACATTGTTGAACGTATGAATAAGATTAAAATTTTTGTATATTTTTCTATATCGATATGAGAAGGAAACATGAAATATCTGCAGAAAACAAGTAATATTATTAATGAAAAACAATCTTAAGCTATGCATGTGTAGCAGCCACAGATGGTTATTTCTCACATAATGGGAACCATTATCAAACTGAAGACGATTCTCGTTCGCGACGGGTCCATTGTTATAGCTTGGTTGTACGATGATCACGTTGTTGATATCTCCAGCAGTTGGTGTCTGGAGTTTGAGTCATCCAGTAGATCGCATTTTACATTCACAATAAAAACCTTCTGCATCAGAGTTCATATTTTCTCTCATAGGGAATGGACGATTCTGAATGCATTGTATTCGCCAGCCCTGCCCAGTACTACTGATGAGACCCAATGTGAATCGAAACAGCTGTATAGCCTTGGCATATCGAAATCAGAGCAGCTATTTGTCTATATGACTCGACAGGCGTTTGATAACAGTTTTTCTCGCGAAAATGGCACATCAAACAGATTTTCTCCTAATTATGTAATCATTTCATTTGATTAATTAACCTCCTATTTTTCTATACCATCTCCATGCTTGCTTCTTATCGAGTCCGAATAATTATTAACCCTTTTGTAATACTTGAGAAAGTTATCGCTGAATTCCATCAGAACTTTGGTACATAGGATTAATAGAAAATAATTGAGGGTAGTTGAGTTTCGTCCTGAGGACCATGAAACTTCGAAAACAGCCTCATTGAAAAACAAATTGTAAAGTCTCGAAAGCTTTCTGTGAAGTTATAGAAACCTGTTCAAAACTCTTTTCAATATTCACATCTGCCAATGCGATGAAAACATCGAATACCGATGAATAAGAAGTGAGGATGTTTCAGGAATTGATTTTTCCGAATCCTCAAAAGTTGTTGTATAACAACACCCACGAGGCTCTCTTTTATTTTGTGTTTTTTTTTATTTTAACATTAGTGGATAGGAAAAGTTGGTAGTTAGAAACTTTGATTCGGAGAAGGGAGCAAAAAATAATTCCCCGAAGTTTTGGTAGTTCATTCACTGTGGATTATTTTTCTAATACGAATATCGTGTACCAGTTCAATCTGAAATCTAAGGAGTAGGCAGACTGGGAGAGAACTCGTGACGAGACCTGAGGAGTAGACAGATTGAGGTCCAAGCGTGAAGTCACAAATCCTTTCCCTGTGACAACACCTGATGGGTGATGACGAGCGTCGTAGACATTTTTGCGAATGGTACACAAGAATGTGTGATAGCGATGCAAATTCTCTTTTCAGAATGATCTGGTCGGATTAAGCTATGGGTAACAATACAGTATTTTTAATAGGCGCAATTAAAATAAATTGAGCTGTTGTTTCAGGTACTCCAGTCGTGTCTTTAATTTCTCTAGTTGAACTTTCTGAGTTTTCAATGGCTGATTTAAAACTAGGTTTTTTGTCGAGATAGCATAGGTCTTTTAAATAAACCATAATTTTTAAAATTATGTATTGAACACCTAAAAGTGGTCTTTCCAGGTTGTTTTCGCTTCGGATATTTGTTCGGATTCTACAAAATTTATTTGGTATAGAATGTAGAGGACAGCCTATCGAACTTTTCTTAGTTCGTAAAATTACCTCCCTACATTTCAATGTAGAAAAATATTCACCCGATGCACATTTTGCCAACTGAGTTTACATCCTCATTGAATATACCGATATGTTCTGTTCTTTTTTTCGAAATCAAATAAACTGTCAACATACCTGGTTGAATCGGTTGACTACCCATTGTTGATATTGGTGAGTTACCGATCATTCGTGAATTTTATTTTAGACATTGTGAACAATATAAATTTCATTTTAATTCAGATTGAAATATAGCGATCGATCATAATTTATTTGCATTTTCCATAATTTCCATCAGTTCATGGAGACTACGACTGAAGAAAAAAAAAATTTTGATTTCAATTGGTAACTAGTCACTCTTGTCACGCCCATAGACTTCTGGAAGCTAGCAAGATGGAATTTTTACTCTTCAATCACTGCAATACTTCGAACCTATCGGATTTGACAGAAATCGAAGTTTTTGCTTTTTCCTATCAATAAATATATCAGAAATCCGTACAGGATGTTGGTAGATATATTAATAACATTAATAACTAACTGTATCCTCAGAGTATTTTCGAAATACGCACTATAGTGTAGCCGCTGAAAAGATAGAATGATCACGTGAACGGCACGCACTCTTTGAATGTTCCTCTCCCCAATGTTACAAGTCCGATTTACACCACTCAACAAAAACGTCGCCGCGTCGTCCACCCATCAACTCTTGGGATGCTTTTTTATAAGTATTCATTATTACACCTTCTTCCTCTACAGTTAAATGTCTTTTTTTTGATCTTTTTCTTGGAGGTGAAAGAGTGTTTCCATCCATATTTATTAATTAACGTAACACACGTAAATACAAAGCACAAATGAGTACAGTACAGTGTAAACAGTTCTTCATTTATTTCAGTTTAGAAGGCGTGGCTATGCAGGCATTTACTGTTCACGCGTCCTTGAATTCTATCTTTTGAGCAGCCCGACTATAGTTGAGTAACGTTTTGTGTCTGACACGAAAGGAAAAATAATCAAAAAATTATGTTGCACGGTTTCACGAGAAGTTTTTACCTTTACTGACTAGACCTCACCACTATACACGTATTTGCCGGAAGACCACTACTACCCTGACTATGTGCCACGAAAAATCAATGACGTTCATTTAGGAGTATCCTATGAAGTATTGAATATGGTTATAATAAGGAACTCATGTATTTTTCTGGGGAGAATGAAGTTTGAGGATAGTTTTGGGTTTCCTCCTCTCTGAAACTCAAATAAGGAAATCACAACTTCTATGAGAATAGTAAAATGAAAAGAATTACAAAAACTCCCTGTTCATCAAAAAATCATCCATGGACGATTAATGAACGAAATTTCCACAAACTTTCAAATAGTAGGTAGTTGGAAGCTGCTGGAGTAGAATTGGAACTTTTTGTAGAGATTAATTACCCTAACACCAAACGGATATTACCTGTACTCGACGCCCATTTTGCTAACTAGGTTAGCATCTTCAGGAGAAGAAAATTGATAATGAATCTGAAGATTAGGGTCAGCTGTCAGTTGGAAGCTACTGTAGTAAAATTGGAACTTTTTGTAGAGATTAATTACCCTAACACCAAACGGATATTACCTGTACTCGACGCCCATTTTGCTAACTAGGTTAGCATCTTCAGGAGAAGAAAATTGATAATGAATCTGAAGATTAGGGTCAGCTGTCAGTTGGAAGCTACTGGAGTAAAATTGGAACTTTTTGTAGAGATTAATTACCCTAACACCAAACGGATATTACCTGTACTCGACGCCCATTTTGCTAACTAGGTTAGCATCTTCAGGAGAAGAAAATTGATAATGAATCTGAAGATTAGGGTCAGCTGTCAGTTGGAAGCTACTGGAGTAAAATTGGAACTTTTTGTAGAGATTAATTACCCTAACACCAAACGGATATTACCTGTACTCGACGCCCATTTTGCTAACTAGGTTAGCATCTTCAGGAGAAGAAAATTGATAATGAATCTGAAGATTAGGGTCAGCTGTCAGTTGGAAGCTACTGGAGTAAAATTGGAACTTTTTGTAGAGATTAATTACCCTAACACCAAACGGATATTACCTGTACTCGACGCCCATTTTGCTAACTAGGTTAGCATCTTCAGGAGAAGAAAATTGATAATGAATCTGAAGATTAGGGTCAGCTGTCAGTTGGAAGCTACTGAAGTAAAATTGGAACTTTTTGTAGAGATTAATTACTCTAACACCAAACGGATATTACCTGTACTCGACGCCCATTTTGTTAACTAGGTTAGAATCTTCAGGAGAAGAAAATTTATAATGAATCTGAAGATTAGTGTTAGCTGTTTATATACTTTACAATCTAAGGTAGTGCAAAAACTACCTGCGAAGTTTTTTGGTCCGATTTGAACTTCTTCTGTTAATACTAATTATTCTGAGTGATTCCTTAACAAGAAACTTACAAGCAGGCTGAAAGGGATCGGCACTTTGTCACCATTTATACTATTTTTACGTTTTGCTATTTCTAGACTCTCGAATGCATCGAGTAGCCTTGTATCATGCATTCGCTTTGAAATGGGTTTTTCACAGCTAGACGGCTCTGGGCAATGTATTATTTCAATCTTGACAACTGATTTCGTAAATTCTCGTCACCTATGTTCTATTTAATTAACCCCTTCCTCTGGACTCTGATCACAGAATTGGTGAATGCAATTTGAAACTGATTGGGGTCGTGCATGACACAAAGCTACTCGATGCATTTGAGAGTCTAGAAATAGCAAAATGTTAAAATAGGATGAATGGTGACAGAGGGGCCTATTACTTTCAGCCCGCTTCTTGGTTCAATCTTGAGATATCAATCATAATAATTAGTAGTGTAACCGAACGTACCCTCGTCTTATATGTACGGTTAAAATACTGCCACTTGGAATCGTCATGTTTATCTGCTTCTTGATCACGATGTCGGCTTCCCACAGGAAACCGGCACCAGCCTGGTATCAGAAAGACACCCCATCGTACCACCTTAAGAAGCTAAGAGTTTTATTTTTATAAATTCACGACCTAATTTTTTCACGTTGTGTTTTTTTTATGAGTTCGTTTCAGGTGTTTCGGATTTAATGACCTCAAACCAATTTCATCTCGCGATAAAAATTTTATTTTATTTTATTTTTCTTCTCCTATAATAATGCAAGAGGCGCTACGCCACTGTTGTTCAGTCCATCGCAGCAGACAAGAATTAGAGTCAAAACGTACACTATTCCAATGATTGTCCGCCGAAAAAGAGTGTGTGTTGGTGCATTCTGATCTTTTACGAATATACTTTAGTGCTCGCATAATTTCCTCGAGGAACTCAATCTAATCACCGCAGGCGAAAGGAAGGGCAGATTCGAACGATGCAGCAGGAACTTAGTGGTAAGTCTCTTGCATAACAAAAAATACAGTCCATTTCAATTTGTTCGAACATCAGGATACAAAGTTCTGTCAGCTGTAGAGAAATGAAATGCAAAAAATTGATCAACAGATTCATTGACTTCCTTGAAACAACTAAACAATGCATGTGAGCTAGAAACTTCTGATATAACATTTACTGTAATCTTATTTTTAAATAAGAAAGTCCATCTGATTTGGAAAAGCAAATACCTATCTTAGGAAAATATTCATTGTAGAAATAATTGATAATGGAAATCTCCAAAATGTAAAAGTTTTAGTAATTATCAGAGTTCGTTAAAAGTTGTTTTGTCGCCAATTGTGTAAATGTGCATCTAGTACACCTATACCCCCACAACCATGGAGTTTGCCAGGTTTTGTCTCAGTGAGATTCATCTTTTTGGGGGCACACCATCTGGCAATTAACCCGATACCGATACCGTCCTCCCCATCTTTTTGACTTATTCCTGCACAGCAAAATGTTGGTAGTTCATTTCATACTCTTTTTGATTTCCGATAGTGAGGGAGGTACCATATCTAGTGTATGAGTAACATTGCAGTGAATATAAACGTACTCAGTTCAACCATTTCACCATTTGGCGGCAGTTCATTAACATAACCCGCATTACTAATTTCTGCAATCATTTTCAAATCTTACACACTGGAGACGTTACTTCAATATAGTTCTTTATTACTTAGCAATTGGATATTTCCCCATTGACAATCTCTAAGTTTTTAAATTCTGAAAGAAGTAAATGTGTGAGACTTCTGGATACTTGGTTCCCATTTCTTACGGACCTGTGCTTCCTTGTTCCAATTCTAATGGTGTTTCATCCGATCTTGTCGGGGACTCCATCCTCACAAAGCCTGCTACCGGGGAAGAATTCAGGTCCAATGGAAGAGTTGTTGCCTGGTTGAAGGTTCAAGACGAACTGCCTTTCCCTGGAAATCGGTCTGGTATTTATAGGAGAAAGGTTGTTTCCATAGATACCGTCTTTTCCCATAGAATTTTGCCGAAAAATCCCAATCTAGCTGCTAACTCACGCGAACCAAGGATCATGCAATATGTTCTGAGGTAACCTGTCTTTCAGCATGACCATCCCGGCAAAACGAGTGATGCCCCATTTTCTCACAAAACATCCCGAAAGTTAAAGTTGTTTGGGTTGTTGCCAGCTACAGGACATGTGTTCGGAAAAAACCCTTGGGTGCCCTTTTGGTTACCGGAGAGTTGCTGATAATGGTGTCAGTTTTGAGAGAAAAGAATCTACTACAACTCCCACAGAGGAATTTGTATGTCCAGCTGATCACAAATCCCCAATATCCCTACGACGTTGAGGTGCTGTACTAACAGCACTCAGAATAGCCAAAACTTGCTCATTGTACGGAAACTTCACTTATTTTTTTAGAAGAGAGTGTTGTTGAATATAAGGGATGTATATGCTGTCCTCTGGTTGTTCCATTACCTGAATTCTATTCTTTCGTTGATAGGATTCTCACCACTAAGAAGGAAAATGTGCAGGTTCTCCTTTTCTTTTCAGGTATGCTTATCGTCGAGCCTTGTATACTTACCGATTTATCGTCTTATTCAGGTCGAATCCTAGAATTTATAAAAAACAAACAACACCCCGGGGCGTACTATCTCTGTAGTAACAGGCGAAGCCCATATCAAACTTTGCAGATAGTTTTTGCACAACCTCAGGTAGATAGATAAATATATAAATAGCTTACCCTAGTTTTCAGATTCAGTATCAATTTTCTTCTCCTGAAGATGCTCTACTTGTTAGCGAAACGCGCGTCGAGTGCCAATAATATCAGTTTGGTGTTAGGGTGATTTATCTCGACTTGATCACCGTCACTTTATTCGTTGTTCCGACACTGAGAAACCGTAGTTAACCATAACCATAGACAATATTATATTACAAGTGAAAGAGTGCTAGGGTTAACGGTTTCTGTAACCTTGAACCGTTCAAATCTCTGTTTGATTTTCACGTCAGACTGTGGTATATAGAATATAGTACTGCTCTGAAATGTACATATTCACCTCGATTTCTACTGCATAAATGAATTATAGGTCTAACAATACTCTTGGAAATTTTCGTTGAAAACAAAAGCATGATGATGGTCCAATTATTTTGAAATAGTTGTTATTGACATCTCATTTTTCGAATTGAAGTCTGGAAACATATGGTATAATACCGGTGTAGAATGAAGACAAAATTTTTGAGTCAGGGCTCTACTAGTGAAATTCAATGATACATGTTCTGAAATGTGTATGAAGTTAGCAAAGAATTTGCCAGAAACATTTTTTTTTAATTCGTTGCCAGCAACGATTTCGTAGGGCGGCTTTCATGCAGTTGAAAATTATGTATTGTATTTCTTGAGGTGAACATTCTTTCAAACAGATTTTGAAATGAATGTACCTAATACGTTGGCAACCATTATTTAAGCTTCTATGGAAAAAATGTACAATTCGGAGGAAATATCGAAAACTGATGAAAATCCAGTTTAGATTTTTTTTCTGATATCAACACATATATCGTATATCTCAAGAACAAGGAATAGTGAAAAAAAACGGATTTTGGCTATTTTCCGATTTTCTTTCCAGAATTGAAAGATTTTCTCGACCATAACTGGAAAGAATCACATAGTCTTCCATATTACTATTGAATTTCATGGTGGCACCATTTCTTGTTCATCAGATATACGCGTTGAAATCAGAAAAAAACAATAAATACGAAATTTATATTATTTTTTGATTTTATTTCCGGAATTGAAAAATTCTCTTGACCATGGCTGGAAAGAACACATCATTTTCCATACTACTGTTGAATTTCACGGTGGCACCATTCCTTGTCTCAAAATAGAATTAAATTTTGTGAACAGCAAATTTCCCAAACATTTATCAAAGTTGTACGAAGTAAAAATATATAAAACGTCTGCTGCTGGAATCGGCCGACACTTGAAGAAAAATGTAATTGAAAGATGCATTTTTACTACAAAATTGATAATGGAATGGGGTTGAATTCGTCATATGTATAACTTGAGAAAATGAAAAAATTTGATTATTTGCCATGGTAATTTTGAAAGACGCCCGTCTTTTCATATCTTGATTTGAACACTCTGAAGCGTTATCAGATCTGCTGGTTTTCTATCTGCATCTCTCGTAAAACGGTATTTTGTATGTATGAACATTATATAGAGATAACATTTAACGTTGAGCGTTACTATAACCCTCTTTATTTAATTTCGCATTTCGAATATTCATATCATGCTCATATTTTTGAAGTTTACCTAAAACTGATTACAATGTCGTCGTACTTAGCTAGTGGATACAGCTCCTAAACAGTGCAGATATGCTGTTTCTATTGATTCTGTGGGCCCCTTTTTGCGAAAAAAAAATCATTTTCAAACGCAATAGAGGCGAGACTCAATTCACACGCTCTGTGAGCAAGTAAGCAGTGCGACCCTGAGTTTATACAGCAAATAAGATAAAATAAGAAATAAAATAAGGAATCAGACAAAATCAGACCTGTTGATACAGATGAAATAAGGAATAAATATCAACCAATGAAATCACGCCTTTTTTGACAATGACGTTCAAATATTTTTCTGCACATGCGCACTTCCATTTTCAAACAAAAATAAGATAAGAGTTGAAAGTTGGTCAACTCTAATCTTATTTCTCATTTCCTATTTTATTTCAGTAGGTGTATAAAAGTTCCCATTGAATTACGTGTGTTTAACTCTCCTATATTATTTCTTATTTTATCTTATTTGGTGTAACCCAGGGTAACAAATATTCAATTAGTAGTAATAAAATGAGACGTGGTCACTTATTTTTGTAATGCTGCACTCTTTATTAGGAGATAATAACAGTGTAAGAAAATATGTTTTTTGTGTGAATAATGTAAAAAATGTCAACAAAAAAATACTTCGGAATTTGGACTCCAAAAAAGTAATTTTACAGTTTCATCGAAATTTCTACACCATTTTCTCTACAAATTAATGTTTTTTCCAATTCGAACTGTATATTAAACACTAATTATTGTCATAGGAAGAGTATACTATTCTGCCCACGAAATATGGTCAGTACTTACTCGAATAAATTCAATGAACTCTTTCTCGCGAATGAAAAGCATCATTTATCCCTCATTTAATAATATTCGCAACCATATTTGTTGATAAAGTAACTCACCCTCTTTTGAAAAAACATGCCTCATTCCATCCGGATCCGCAAGAAAAACACAGTTGACAGGTCCAACGTTATCCTTGAAGATTGCCCCCAGTTGTTTGTGTCTCTTGTCGATATACTTGTGGAGATTTTTCGCACCCCCCGCGGCCAATAAAGACAGGGTAGTTCCGATCAGGGGCAGCTTCTTCGGCGAAGGAAGTTCATCAAAACTCAACACACCAATAGAACTAGAACTTCTCTTTTGAAACTTGCAGAGCAACAGTCTCGCCTGTCGACTTAGCATCTTTTTCACTTCTGTTGAATATTCTCCAGCTGAGAGGTTCAGATGCGTTCAAGCATTTTTTAAGATAACGGGAACACTTCGAGTACCTACCTATTGGGTCGAAGAACACAAAGGGATGCTGCGGCGGTACACTATGCTATGGACTAGGAAGCCGGTTACGGCACAGATGAAGAAAAACGTACTACTCTGTGGCTGCGATGGGTACTTGTTGTCGGGGTCATGCAACTTTGCCTGCTCGGGTTTATCGCACCATTTGTTGTATTATAATCCGAGTTCAAGATGTGAATTTGTTGGTACATGCGCGCTGATCAAATAATAAAAAAGGCGACGTCGCGACAAACCAACGCATAGAACGACACGCGCGAAGTTTTGGATTACGGAAACGTGTTATTACATCATCGAATTTGCTTGATGATGAGTCAGTGGCGTGCTGAAAATTAATTAGGTGGCATGTCTCAGTAGAGGAAGAGATACTATATGTGAAATCAAGGATAAGGAACTTGGAAGATTCGGACCTGAAAAAGATCTATTGGTACACTGAAACACAGTTCAGACTGAATAGTGGTGGGCACTTAGAGGTTAATTTTTGATTTTGTGTATGTTTCTTATACAGTGCGTTCATAAAGTGTGGAAACGCTTTATTATCTTACGAGTTGATCATTTTTGGAGGAAAATCTCCGATAGGTCGATTTTGAATTTTAGTTTCCCACCTTTTTTTTACAAAAAAATGATTTTTCCCCCACCACCTTACAAGATATGACGTCATCGATATTTTTTTTGAATTGAAAGGGTATATTTTTATATCAAAAATTGAAAGCCAATATTTTTCTGAGTTCAACCATACCATATACGTCATATCTAACATTTCAAGTTACAGTATACTGAGTATAAAAGAAACCAGTATTCATATTTCTCAACATTCATTTAATTATTTATTTGCAATGAAAATATCATAAGAAGTAGTGAAAATAAACAAATAACAAATCTACAGCAAATGCTCGAACTGACTGAAATAAATGTTTCTTCAAAAAAGAATATTATTTGTAACAGTTTCTGAATTTTCTGACAAGGGGTGGGGAAAAATTCCGATAACTCAACTTTGATCTTATCCAAAAAATTATCATTGAGCAAAACTCCTTCGTTTATCCATAAAAACGTAGAAATGAGTAGAACATCCAATTGGTATCCATTATGACCCATTACTATATGGAAATGGACATCCATTCGATACCATCTTACGATCAAATCATAGATATTATTTTATGGGCATGTGAAAGATGCCTGAAATATATCCATAAGTAAAGTGCCCATTACATGTCTCTATAGTCATGGACATGAAAAGGATGTCTCTTACCAATCACATTATGGGTGCGATAAAAGGAGTTCTATTGAAAATTCATCTGTTGAATGTCCATCGTCGTACAGCTTATCCAATCCATCCTGGCACAAACTCAGGTTTCTAGTTGCACACTGGTAGCTCAGACCATAACTAAAGAAAAAGCTTCTTCTAGGAATAAATTTCAAAACAGTGAACACATATTATAGGCATTTTTTTTATCTAATTATACTTCACAGAGATTGCTGGGCATATACGTCATTAGTTCTTTGCCAAGATGGATTGGATGAGCTGTACGTACGATGGATATCAAGTGGATATACACCATACTTTTTTGTTCCTTTACTATTGATTCTGGCACATTCTTGAGTGTCTTTTTTTGCCTCCAATTTATTAGCATATGAGTTTCATCATATGGCCATAGCAGCACCATTGTACGTCCAGAAGGTTCAAGAGACGTTATCATCACCTCCAGTTTATTACCTAAATAAGGCCGGTTTCACAAAATCATGGTTAGGTCTGATCCATGGATTGAGGAATTGGCGTGTGTTTCACTGGATGTGGTCGAGCGTTCAACTCTATAGAATACTTGAACATAAAGATGATAGATCACGATACTTTGTGAAACTGGCCCTAAGTCTGCAATACACGGATGTCCATTGTGCTCCTGTTCTCGTATAAAAGGCGCTTCAACTTCGTCGCGTTTTTTTCAATCTGTGCCATTAACTGATAATCTAAGATCCCGGGGTAGAATCACTTAGATAATAATCAAACTCAGATATCCCTATAGGCTTATGAGTAGGCAATTGCATCGAATATTTCCCTCATATATGAAATGTCCCATAAGAGCAATGCAATTATCGAAAACTCACAGCGTTAATTGCATTGTATCAAGTCACCATAACAACACATTTGAAACCGCATCGCTAGGCGTCAGTAAACAACACAAACAAATGTCAGATAGACTTCAAAAATAGAAAAACATTTCGCGTTCAGGTAAGTACTCCATACAATCTATAGAGGAAAGTATAAATGAACAAAAGATAACATTTCCTAGAGAATTTCTTTATTCGTGAAATATTCCAATGAATTACATTCGTGCATAAAAATTACCAGATAATTTTGCATTCAAGCGTGATATCTTATACAAATTGTATTCGGTTATTTTCATATTTTGTAAAGAGCCCTCGTCCTTCGGACTCAGGCACTTTGGCCAAAATATTAAAATAAACTTGCAATTTTTAGATATCACGCTTTCTTGCAAAATTATCGGTAATTTTTATGCACTCGTGCAATTATAACCGATAACAGGGTGCCAGTCTAGAAGTACCCGCAAATATTTTTATTTGAAATAATGTTAAATAATTCTCCACAAAAATTTTCATTCACTCCGTGCTTGAACGAAATATTATTTACATCACAGCAAAGCATGTAGAAAATTCAAAAAGCCGTGGTTGCTGATGCAAAATCGGCAGCCAGTATACAGTATACAGGTAATACTTCATTATTATTTCAAGTTCATGACGTATTTTCATGTTTCCTCATCAAATCGAAGCTTTATTTTTTTTCAATATGATCATATACCGCTGCCTGTGAAAAAGTGGCCGCAAGTGAGGGTTGCTAGCCGTAAAAAACGCTAGATATTGAAGATAAAGTAAAAGAGAGTGATCGCATTCGACTCATATTTTGCCATGCTGGAAATCTTCTAAACAAAAAATGTTACGCATGCTTTTTGTCATTTGGATTTTGCTCAATGCCACCGAGTCCGATCGTATAAAGTTCAGCGCGGAAAATAATGACTGGCTACTTTTAGATGGTTTCCGGAAGCTTCTAAAAAAGCTCACTCCAAAACAAGTTGAAAATGTGTTATTGAATTCCAATTTCAAATCTTCAGACATTGAAGAAGAGTCTGATATTTGCGAATATTTCCATCGTATGTTGAAAATCCCATATGAAGCGGAACATTTTCGATCAATTACAGCGATAAATTCCCGGCGGGACATTTTCGGGCTGGTAAATACCCGGTAGGTATCGAAAAATACCCGCTCGGTACGTGTATCTATAGTAACGATTGTTAAAATGTACATTTGTCATCTGGACAAGCATAAGTACTGAATTTCAAACGTCGTTGTTTTAACTCTGGAAATATTCTACCAAATTACACTCGTGCATCAAAATAAACCTGATAATTTTCCATTCATGCATGTTGTCAGTAAAAAAACTGCATTCGGTTATTTTCATATTTTGCTTATCGGAGTCGGGCTCTCTCGACAAAATATGAAAATAAACTCATGCAGTTTTTAGACAACATGCTTTCATGGAAAATTATCGGTAACTTTGAAGCACTTGTGTAATTACTCCCGATAATGATAGTGACAGCTCCGATGATAGTGAAAGCAACAAGGAATCGGACTTTGTTTAAATAATAAGATAATATTTTTTTTTTCATTTCTTCCATTCGAAAACAATGTTGTATTTTTTGTTTTTTACTAATATTCATTGACTGAAGGTGATTGAAACTCCAATAAAATCGAATATTTTTTCAAATGATTTTTTGTAATATTAAAGAACGAATTTCTATTTCTTTTAATAATCTTTTTCAACTGTATCAATACCGGGTCGATTGGTGTCATCGATCAAGATATTCCACCGTCCAGAATTTGTATCTAGTCAATTAACACTTGACAACATGGTTAAGGCTTTCGCGGCCGAGATTTTCAGTATTACTGCTTTTCTTCCGGTTTGAAAGCCGTCGTTCTTTGGAATTTCTTCCAAAGAACGACGGCTTTCAAACCCGAAGAAAATTAGTAATATCATATAACACTTGCCTTTCTCTCCGAGTCAGACAGAAAATGTCTACCAGCTCGGATACTAACAACTATAGCCTTTGTTTCATGGTTTTTGTTTTTCATTAAGATGATCCGTGTAAAAAGATCCAATGGAAAAACTCCGTTAACGTTTTTTTTTCTTTCCAGGAGAACTTCTTTCCGACGATAGTGATCAAGTGCGCGTGGTGGCGATAAAAGTTTTGAAAGACACCGCCAACAAAGAAGCAGAGGAAGACTTCCTTCGAGAAGTCGAGATAATGAGTGCGTTCCGACATCCCAACATACTTTCTTTGCTCGGAGTAGTTCTCAAAGGTAATGGGGTTTGATGGAAAAGCTTGTTGAATAGGAAAAATACCGTAGGCGGAAATTCCTTCTCGAACTTGTACGCAGATATTCTGTTATTGAAATGTTTGCGTTGAAAAGTGAATATTGACTTTTATACAGAAGAACCTCGAGTTCTTGGGTACGATTGAGAAGCATAAGAAAATGGCTTGGAAAATAGATACAAAAACGTTGAAAATTATGTCGGTTGCAATTGGTGTTAGTAGTATCAAAATATTTGAATTTTGGAAATAAAAACTTGGTATACAACGCACATATTTAATGAAATTTCAGATATCTCTCAATCATTTGGGGTGACTGTGAAAGTACTATAAAAAGTTAAAAGATTGCAAAAAAGATCAATTGAAATTTTATTTCAAATGACAGTTTGAACTCACTCAAATGAAATTTTTGCACAAACTAAACTATGCCCTATCCAAGATATACTTAAACTAGAGCAAAGAAAAATATATAAAAAATTTAAAAAACAAGATTCTTATGTTGAATTGCTGACTTGACTGTGATTGAAATTCTGTATATTTTTTTACTTATCAGTTCCATATTAATATTCTCATGGGCTGAAGGTTAATCAATTAATTGGTAATATCTTTCACTCTATGCCAAATCAGTGCCTATGTGTGAAACTTAAAGGTTACTTTAAGTGTTCGTGGGGATTCGAAAAACCAAACAATATACCGGGCAAGCTATCAAAAAATAGAACTCAAATTATTGCTCATTGCTCCTAAATTTATCAAAAAAAATCCAAAAATGTTCTTAAGGAGTACTCCAATTTGCAACCTCTTGCGTTAAACGGAAAATATATTTTTGCAATAAGTTGTTTAATGTAATCAAGACAAGTTGCGAAATTTTCACAAAAGTTTTATATACGGAGTGCAAATGAAGAAGTTTTCACATACAACATTTTCATTGATTTGCAACTACGTCTGCAATACGGAAATGAGGGGATAATCAAAATGAAAAATATTATGATATTTTTTCTCTACCAAAAAAAGTGAAGTGTGGAGAAATAGCTGTTTACATCTTCTGATAAATTTGCAAACATTCAAAAAGAACGGAACTGTTAGTTCAAAAGAGAATGTTATCAATTCAAATATTTCGAAAAAAAATCCGAGTTCTGCAAAATTTGGAAAAATAACCAGAATCCATTTGTTGGCAAGTACTTCAATTTGCAGCTTCTTGCGTCAAACGGAAAACATATTTGCGCAATTTATCGTTCGTTTTGATTGAAACAAGTGTCGAAATTTTTACAGAAGTTTTAGATAAAAGTTGAAAATGGAGAAATCCTCCTGTCGAACGTTTTCGTTGATTTGCAACCACGTCCGTAACACGGCAATAAAAAATAAAAACAAAAGAAAGATAATTTTGTATTTGTACTCTTTCAAAAAGAGAAAAAGTTCTGCAAACCAGTGAAGTGTTGAAAACTTGTAGTTAATAAAGTATACCACACACAACAAAACAATATCAAACACCGATACCTACTAACAGAGGAATTCAGATCCAATAAACCAATACAATATGTAATAGGCATAACCCGAATGATAATTTAGCTGGATAACTGTGATGTAAGTCTTTTCCTGGGGTTGTAAAAATGCGATTAGTATTTATTGAATAATTAAGGTTCCGTTTTAAGCTCGAGGTTGCAAAGTTTCATATCCACTGAGACCGATTTTATCTCCATTTGCAACCACGTATAAAAACTTTTGTAATAATCTCAATACTTGTGTGTACTGGACATGGCGGCGTTGAGAGAACAAATTTAATAAATACATATTCCGTTTTCCAGAAATGGTTGCAATTGTAAGATACCATGTTGAACAATTTTTTCATTCACTTATGAATTTTGCGGAACTTTTGTAATTTTTGTTGTGAATTCGGAAACCTATCGAACCTATCTCCTGTCCCTTGATTCACGCGGTGTTCTCTGAACATTACAGGGCTCTCCTTTCGTGTGAATCTGCATTTAAAAAAAAAATAGACAAACATAAGGTTCCGTAACTGTAACAAGGTTGCGAAACTAATGCATGTTGTGAAACAATATTATCAGCGGTATTCCTAGTATGCAGAACTTTTGCATTTTGTGCGAAAATGAAGCATTAAAACGTTTTTGTCATTCAAACAATGTTCCGTTTATCGCAGGCTTATGCAAAATTTTATAGTTTGTTTTCACTCACGCACTAACATACCGGCGAAGTTTGAAAACTTTTGGAATTATTGTGAATTTATTGTCTATATTGTTACGATATATCCTTGGGTTCGATGATTAAAACACCAAACAACACTAAACTACTTTTATTATAACTCACTATCGCAATACAATACAACACAATCACTTAAATCGCTCCGATAACTTTCCAATGCTCGCTACTAAACTCTCTGTACTAAAAATTCTGCCTTCCGCGTGAACGGCTTCCGCTTATATATACGACCCATACAGTGGAGAACCATCTAGACGAATCTAGACAATCGAATAATCTAGGCGAGCCGCGATCACGCCGGTATGATCTTTCCTGGAACGGTCGAACCAATTCGCATTCATAGCCGGCAGGGCCGGCGCCAGCACATTTCGTTACAATATCTACTGGCCTATTATTGTTTTTCGACCTTTCCAGACGAAAACGTGAACCCCATGATGGTGTTTGAATTCATGCCGCTAGGCGATCTGGCGGAACTGTTGCGTTTCCAGAGAAGGACCTTCAGCTGCGAGAAGGAAGCTACCCAGCTGACGAAGAAGGATCTCCTGTCCGTTGCCCTCCAGATCGCTAGGGGGATGAAATACCTAGCGTCGCAGAGGTTCGTGCACAGGGATCTAGCGTGCCGGAACTGTTTGGTGGCCGAGGGGCCGGTGGTCAAGATCGCCGATTTCGGAATGAGCAGGGACGTTTATACGTGTGACTATTACAAGGTCAGTACGATGATGACACTTTCATGATAGTGTTTCGATATTTTCTTTGGGTTCGTTTATCAAAACTCCAAACAACACTTCACTACTTTTATTACAACTCACATATATATATATATATATATATATATATATATATATATACACATATATATATATATATATATATATATATATATATATATATATACAGTGTGTCCCTAGACGAGTCGGGACAGTTGAATATCTTTTGAACCAATAGGAATTTTCAAAATATTATAAGTTCACATTATATCGCATTGTGAGAGCTAACTTCAGGAATTACTATTTTTTATACGAGGGGCGCAAGAAAGGTTCACAAAATCGAACATCAATTTTTTCAAATGGAACAACCCATATATTTCCATATCATCTGAACTCTCATAGGATCCTACGGGCCAATTATTGTTTTTTTATTTTTGAAAATCCGACAAGGCGTCGCCAAGTTATACCAGTGGTTCAACGAGAGGATGCAGACATTTTTTCTAGAGGGCAAACCCATTATCTCATCCTACGAAGAATTTCTGGAATCATTCAAGACTGTTGGTAGTCGGTAGCATATTCTATAATATGGAATAACTCATACAGGGTGGTCAGAAATCGTTATATGATTTTCACGAAATCCTTAAACTTTCTTCACATCAATTTTTCAAATAGTGCACCCAACAAGTATGAAATTATTTTATAGCCGGCATTATTGAATTTCATCATCAGAAAATGCGAAAAAAAATCATCAAACTACGTACTAGTGTAACTAACTACATAAGAGTCCCTACAAGAAACTACCTCCTTTACGAATATCTAGGCACGAGAGTCACCAGTGATGTCTAACACCGCCATACATATAAGCAATCAAATCACCAATGGGCTATAAAATAATTCATATTGTAGGGTATACTATTTGAAAAATTTATGTGAAGAAAGTTCCGAATTTCGTGAAAATCATATAATATTTCTGACCACCCTGTATAACTCTCGAAGAAGATGAGTAGGTATTCCATATTATAGAATATGCTACCGACTACCAACAGTCTTGAATGATTCCAGAAATTCTTCGTAGGATGAATAATGGGTTTGTCTAAAAAAATGTCTGCATTTCATGAACCACTGGTATAACTTGGCAACGCCTTGTCGGATTTTCAAAAATAAAAAAACAATAATTCTGCCCAAAGGAATGAGAGTTTCAGATATATGGAAATATATGGGTTGTTCCATTTGAAAAAATTGATGTTCAATTTTGTGAACCTTTCTTGCGCCCCTCGTATAAAAAATAGTAATTTCTGAAGTTAGCTCTCACAATGCGATATAATGTGAACTTATAATATTTTGAAAATTCCTAGGAAAATAGTTGGGTAAGCAACATGCAGGAAGTATACACTTATAACACGAATTCCAATATTTCGACAATGTTTATTGTTATCCTCAGGGAAAGCTACAATATTATATAATTTGTCAATTTGCAAGGTAAAAGTGCGAAAAAACTACTTACAGTGTCCACGAGATTGAGTGCAAAAAAGGTTGTTAACAATTTAAAACATGTATGAAACATATGTCACAAACATTACAACTTTCAATTAAAATATTCAATTTTGTCAACATTACACAATTTAAAATTTATATCAAAATTTATGACTGGACGTCCATTTGTATGTCGAACGCCGGCATGGAATGATAGAAAATGTTAGGTTAAAAGTTCCATCCTGCATGGATGTCCGGAACTACGTAATATATGCGGAAATATCGGTAGGTCGACGCATGGTACAATGGTACAATTATACAAGGTATGTTCTTGCGCAGGTAGTGGTATGGTGGGAGAATCAGGGAGAGTACTCTCTCTCTCTCACTCATAGAGTTTTTCTCTCTCGCTCTTTCCACCCGAGGCCGCCATATTAGCTGTTTATGTTCACATCTGTCCACGCCTGTTGACATCTGTCAAATGCTGATGAGCCAGGTTAAGTGCAAAAGTTATTGCAAAAAATGTCTGTGTGTCAAGTGGAAACGTGAAAAAATCATTCGAAAAAAAGAATCTCTCGACATTTGCACTATTTTAGTCAATCTTTGTAGCGATTGAGCAGAACTCAACCAATTCAATTCAAAGTACATTTGAATTTACAAGCGGGAAAAAGTAAATATGGCGGCGACGGGTGGAATGCGCAGAACGAGCCTAAACTCGTCCGTCCGTGGAACATACCTTGTATAATAATTATACAGGGTTGCTGAAGGCCTTATAAAATTAAAACCCTGGCAACATTGTCTATTCTCTACTCATCTATAAATTTCAAAAATTCGCGGACTCACTCTGAGGATGCGTCGACCTACCGATATTTCAGCATATATTACGTAGTTCCGGACATCCATACAGGATGGAACTTTTAACCTAACATTTTCTATCATTCCATGCCGGCGTTCGACATGCAACTGGACGTCCAGTCATAAATTTTGATATAAATTTTAAATTGTGTAATGTTGACAAAATTGAATATTTTAATTGAAAGTTGTAATGTTTGTGACATATGTTTCATACATGTTTTAAATTGTTAACAACCTTTTTTGCACTCAATCTCCTGGACACTGTAAGTAGTTTTTTCGCACTTTTACCTTGCAAATTGACAAATAATATAATATTGTAGCTTTCCCTGAGGATGACAATAAACATTGTCGAAATATTGGAATTCGTGTTATAAGAGTATACTTCCTGCATGCTGCTTACCCAACTATTTTCCTAGTTTTCAGCAAAGACTACCCATCTCCTTATATATATATATATATATATATATATATATATATATATATATATATATATATATATATATATATATGTATATATCACAATACAATACAATCACTGAAACTGCCCCGCTAACTATCAAACACTCTGTACTAAACACTCTGATGAACTCTGTCATAGAAATTCTCCACATCGACTTTCGCACTTAGCAATAACAAAACTCTCTCCACTTAGCTCTGAATAATTCTGCTCTGCGAATAAACTGTCTCTAACTAACTGTCTGTTCCGCGATGATGCCTCTCCTTTTATACCTGCGCACGCCTATGGAGAATCTTCGAGAGAGGCCTCGATGATGTGTATCGAATTCTCCACGCGAATTACGGGTTCCTGGAAAAATGACGTTCGCTCTTCGTCCCCTCATATTATTCTGCGTTTATGACCGACAGAGCCGGCATTAGGACATTTGGTAACAATAGTTATTCAACATGTGCGGAAATAGTACTGTTTGAATGACGTATGTCGGAATTTGAATGAAATTCAATAACTTTTCTGGTATTTGCCAGGGCAGTAGTTGTTTTCTGAGATATTACCCCAGCAACGTACTGTGTAGGTATTCGCGACTAACTTGGACTTATGGTATTGGTTCGGACTTCCATTTAATAAATAAATAAATCTATTGAAACCTGTAACAAAAAGCATATGAGATGGAAAAAATTAAATCAAAACAATAGATTACAATGGCTGAATGCGCCTTGGAGGAAGCAAAGGCCAATAACATATAGTTCCCAACGAGACGGCCCAAAAACTAGGTGCCATTTTATTACTCTAGAGACCGTGTAAAAAGTATGGGGAACGACGTAACTAAGACTTTTGGACCACTGCCGTCAATTTCTGGTGGCCCGATTTTCCGCCATAATTAAATAAACATTGCATCTGGAAACGTCATAGGAAACAGTAGTAGTTAAAAATTAAATTTAAACTTATTGCCGTCAAAAAAAAATGGCACCGGAAGTCAGGAAAAATTTTGAAAATTTGAAAGTTGAGTATCCATTTTAGTATCAAATCATTATTGACGGCAATAGCATAATTTATTATACTTTTTGATGTTATTTTGTGTTTTATCAATGCCGTCAAAATTTATTTTAAATTATTATTGACGGCAGTTGTAAAATTTATTTTATTTTATCATGTTATTTGATTTTTTATCATCGCCGTAAAATTTGGTGGCCCGGGGGTTGAGAAAAGGGGGTGGACGGCCGCCTTTGATGCTTGCAGCCTGAAATATTAAACTAAAAATTCGGAAAAAACGAAAAAGTCAGGAAGACGGCCTTTTTCTAAGTAAATTAGTTAAAGAAATTGCGTAGATTAAGAATCTAGGAATCTGAACACCTACCGAGGGGTGCTATTATTTATAAATAAACTAATTCTAACAAAAATAATTTTTTTTATAATTTTTTTTTTCATTTTTAATCTGCAGACTTCTACAAGTTTATTCTTCCAATTTAATCTCTTCTGAAAATGCCATCAATCCAGCATTAATAAATGCTTTTGTTTACAAATAGCCTGACTCAAAGAACCAACGTCTCTAAAGGTGAAAAGTAAAAAACTAAAACGTTTTAAAGTCAAAAATTTTAGGAAAACATCTCACTCAAATCTCTACATGGAGAGAAGAATTTTTTTTCAGCACCTACAAAACTTTTTCTACACATAAATCCATTTATAGGTTTCTTTTTTTTCAAAAACATCAAAATTTTTAATTTTTTTTAACGATACTGTCAATTATTAAAAAATAGTTTAATTTCTGTCGTGAACATGTGGTTTCTGTTTTTTATAACTTTTCTTTTAAATATTTCAAGTGCCATAAAAATATTTTTGACGGCGTATCACGTCTTGTACGCTATAAACTTTTTTTAATTTTAATAGCCGTCGGTGCCATCAAAAATTGACGGCAAAATAATTGATAATATTGTATTCTCAAGTAGTTTAATAATATTAAAAAAAAATTGTAATGAAATAATACTAAAACCCTATTCAATGTAAGGGGTTACCACCACCTTTTTTCAACCCAGGTGCCAGTAAATTTTGACGGCATTAATAGAACACGAAATAACATCACAAAGTATAATAAATTATGCTATTGCCGTCAATAATGATTTGATACTAAAATGGATACTCAACTTTCAAATTTTCAAAATTTTTCCTGACTTCCGGTGCCATTTTTTTTTGACGGCAAAAAGTTTAAATTTAATTTTTAACTACTACTGTCAATATAAACAGTATGCCGTCAGTAATAATTTTATACAAAATGACGTTTCCAGATGCAATGTTTATTTAATTATGGCGGAAAATCGGGCCACCAGAAATTGACGGCAGTGGTCCAAAAGTCTTAGTTACGTCGTTCCCCATACTTTTTACACGGTCTCTAGAGTAATAAAATGGCACCTAGTTTTTGGGCCATCTCGTTGGGAACTAATAAAGAGAGAGCGTTGGGAACTAATAAAGAGAGAGAATAGATTACAAATAATGGAATTGAAATACTGGGTGAAACAATCAAATAGATAGCTCTCAAACTTTGAAAATGAATGATCAGATGTTAGTGCAAAAATAAGATTGAAAAATCTTGTCAAATAAATGGGTCAAAAAAATCAAACGAGGCACTCAAATTCAAACTAACACATTGAAATGGCTTTTGGCCAAAGAATAAAAATTAAACCATTAATTGATCAAAGAATTAATAATGTTCCAAAAATTTGAATATTGAATATGAAATAGTAAAATCGAGCAATTTAAATGAAGGAAGGAATCAATATAAACAAATGTTGAAACCGAGTTTCAAGTTGAGAGCTCTCACGACGTTTCGATCGCTGCTATCCACAATCGTCTTCAGGTGATGACTGACATTTCAAGTTAAAGTCGAAATAAACGGTATAGTGCAACCTACTTTCTGACAGTCCCCTTCAGTAGTACGGAAGCTAATGCATTTTGTGAATAAATAATTATTTTTGATTGTATGATAATTCCAGTACCGATAAGGTATATGAGAGCAATTTTCTCATGGGAAAAGAAATGGGAAGTGGTGAATCAGAGGAGTGGGCAAAGAATTGGAAATGGTTGGAAACAAAAATAAACAAAATATTCCACATATATAATTTCAGTTAATTCCGATGTTGCTTGTAATTGTAAACTGTTTTTCTCGATAGCAAACTCATGGTGCAGAATCTCATATACATTGAAACATACCCTTTGTGTTTCAGTATTCAAATACATTCGATTCTTATGCCGGCTGGTATTTCTTTTTCGGATTGTTCACAATCACTATTGAAATCACTAAACTGAACAACTTCAGCGTTGGTATATTTCTAAATAATCATGACTAGGGACCCATGAAATAAAACATAATCAATCTAAAATTTCAACACATAAATCGCGATCAGTTCCTGCACTTTTTTTATTACCATTGATAGTGCCGCCAACTTTAATTGTGCACAATATCGTTTGCTCCGACTATATGGTCGGTTAGAAGGACCAACATTCACCAGATGGAAATGGATGTATTGGCGCGAGATTCTCGTTTGTTGAGCCGACGTTGGTACATCTTTTGGATGAGGGTTCACCACACATTTCAGAGTTTTACGCTGTGGTGACTGAATGTATCATTGTAAAGATATGAATTTTCTTTCGAACCAATTATCCATGTGTATGACCTCGGCTTTAAACCATTTGTTGTTGTGTTGGTTTGCTCGAACGTGCTATTCTCGATTTCGTGATTTCTCCTCGTTCTGAATTCTTCTTATGTTTGCACATTCTCACTTCCAACGGTCTTCTGGTTTGTCCTCCGTAGGATTTGCCACAATCGTATGGTACCCGGTGAACGCAGTTGTTGGTGTCGCTGTCAACTTGGTTATTACAATAATTGACAGTTATTACGGATCAAGGCTTTTTTATTGAGAATGTATATATTATGTTATTCGCGCCTACTTATTATAAAAATTTGCATTCATATATATTCTCTCTCTTAGTTCCCTTCTTCATCATATCAGCTCCTCCATCTTCTAAAATCGTATATATTTCATCTAAAACAGTTATCGTTTGAATCCTTCTATCGGTGATTTCTTTCTTTTCGAAATTATTGTCATTTGACTCCGATAAAATATCTTCCGCTATCATCATCACTATAATACTGGAAAGAAAATCGGCTACAGATTGAGATGCTGGTTTGCCAGTGAAGATGTTGAACAAAGCATTTTCATCTATATTCGGATCGAAGGGATTTATTGAGTGTTGTATTACCATTTCGTTTAAATCGAGTTTATCTTCGACATAGTTTTGCACTCTTGATATGATTTATCTTTGAATTCAATTACTTACTTCAAGTACTGTAGCACAAAAACACGCCTTCTTCACCCAAAACTGACTAAGAAATTCTTCACTCCAAAACAAAAAGAACATACTGAAGAATACGTCTTCATAAATTGCATCTACTATGCTGTGTCCTTGTTTAGAACCCAAAGCAGAGAAATCAATTGAAATGATGGCAACCCCTGCTCGCAGCACTTATTTTACAGGCAACCATGTGTTATAGTGAGGAGAAATAAATAATCTCCAATTTGTTGTATAACCCACTCAAAACAAAACATATTAGTGTAAATAGTTTACAATTATATAGCTTTTTACCTGGCAATCCATAAATTGCGTTATACTGAGACCTGGCAACCATTTTTTTCTATTTCCCACATCATTTTGTTTCGAATGACGTTATATCCGTTTGAAAACCATCTATCTGGAGTTTATCAATAGAAACTAGTAACAATATATTTGAATAAATGTTATTGCTGCTAAATTCTGCCAGGCAACCTCGCTGTGATCTATTGATTATCTACCATTGATTATTCATAAGAATTGAGTTTCATAAAAAAACCTGTAGATTCAGGCAGACCAAGACTGTTGGGACAGAGTCTTGGTCTCGGTCTCGAGAAAAAAATAACGAACTTAAATTTACTCAATATTAAAAAAAACTTGTGGAAAATGTTATTGCAATTTATTACAATTACTTATTTTTCACATGGTAGGTTTTTGATTTTTGTTCTTGGGGCAGAGTCTTGGTCTAGGTGTTGGTCTTGACCAAGACAAGAACAAGACTAGTCTCTTGGTCTCGCGAAGCCCTAATCGAGATTCATTTTTTCAGATCGGCGGATCTCGTCTCCTACCCGTCCGCTGGATGTCCCCCGAGAGCGTCGTCTACGGAAGATTCACCCTGGAATCGGACATCTGGTCCTTCGGCGTCGTTCTCTGGGAGATCTACAGCTTCGGCAAGCAGCCCTACTACGGCCACACCAACGAGGAAGTGGTGAAGCTCGTCCTCGACGGCATCATGCTCATTCCGCCCGAAGACTGCCCCACCCTCATCTGCGACCTGATGAAGAACTGCTGGAAAACGGAGCCGAGGCATCGGATAGTCTTCTCCAGCATCTGCGACAGGCTCGAGGTCGCCTACGAAAACGAAAAGAAGCTCGCCGAATTTTCCTGCGAAAACGAAACCAAGATGAAGCCCGGTGGTAACAAGAGTTTGCCGCGGCCTCCTCCCCTACCGGTGCTGGGTCACTTTGACCTGCTCGACACTCAGGGGTATTTGATACCCAACGAAGTGAAGGAGCCCGCCAAGTACTTAGAGACGATATGCGACTGACAAGAGGGGTCGAATTTGTACCTTGAGTTTCTCGGCGGCAGTGTCAGAAGTACGTGGCGCAGTACGTTAAGTCCGGACTCTCAACTGTAAGTTATTGTGTGGTCCTTCACTCGTGTGTCGAGCTGTAGTTGGAGTACGTAGACTCGGTCTATCACCAGATGTTCTTCGGTGTCGATCGTTGCAATCTTGGGAGATTGATTCAAAAACAAGAGATTGAATTTGTGATTGAGCAAGTTGTTAACTTCATCGAAACATTTACGATGAATTCCGTCAACCAATGGGAACAACAGTACGTTTCGATAAACCAATAGGGAAATCCATCGAATCAATACGATCACCAATGAAATCAAAATCTGTCCGTTGTATGATTTTAATTTGAAATTTTATAATTGAGTAGTGGAATTGGCATTGCAAAGTTACAAGGGGGTTGTCTGTTTTAACGACACCCTTATAATGAATGAGTTATAAGGAGTTGGATTCGATTGTTTAATTCAATTTTTTATATACCTACCCACAAGTTCCATTTCATGAACAATTATGCATGATGATCAAATATTGTAGGCACAAAAATCTTTTCCTAAAATCAAGAATCTGATATAAAAGAAATATAAATAGTTACACCCAATACCTGGGTAGAGATATCAAAAAGTTAAAGAACAATTGAAGAAAATATTAATGGCAATTATGAATATCAATGAAATAGGAAATGGGGAATCAATATTAATTTCAATTGTGAAGATACTTCGTTCATCAGAAATACCAACTTTTTCATCTTAGATAGTTCATTTTTCAGTTGACAAAAACTTATTGTTAATACTTTAACGAATACAATATAAAATTTGAAGCTGCCAGCCTTAGTACAAAAGCGAAAAATATTGACTGAGATTTTCTATGAAAGCGAAACAAAGCTGAAGCCTGAAGGTATCAAAATTCTGGAGAGGCCTGCTCCACTACCGGTGCTGCGTCCGTTTGACCTCCTCAACATTCAGGGGTATCCGATACTCAACAAAGTGAAGGAACCCACCAGGTACTTGCGGAGGCGATGTGAGACTACCAAGAGGGTTCGAATATGTACCTCATGTTTCGTGGAGGCAGTGTCAGGAGTACTTGGCGCAGTGCGTTGTGTCCAGGAATTCAACTGTGAGATATTGTATGGTGCTTCAACGGATTGTCATTCTCCGATGAAAGGTTTATGAACTTCCACAAGAAGTTCCTGTTGAGAGTTCATTGATATAATCTCAGAGGCTGGATTCGAAACAAACTCAAAGAAATTCAATTCAAATCAGTTTCATTTCAATGTGGAGTGTTCTAGATGAGAAGTGGAATTGGCAGTCCATATTACACAACCTCACTTTTTCTGAACCCGAGGTGGTTTTGAAGTACTTTCAATATTTGACAGAGGTGACACCATTACATCAATTTAATTTGAAAAAAAAAATATGTTTTCGAATGATTTAAAATCATTTTAGATCAGGGTTACAGTTACACCATATAGACTTTTCATTTTTCACCACGTCCCTTTAATCCCTACCAATAATTCACTCGTCTTCGAAATATCGTTTTTCGGAGTAACTTGAAACTGACGACACCCTTTTGTACCCTTCACTGTAGGCTTTCTGGCTTCCTAATAACGGATATTCCCCACAGAACTTGAGACAGAGTGCACTCTCGATACAATATATTGAAATTTGACACAATACTTTGATCACATAACTCTGCAGAATTTTCACTTCCAAAAGATTTTGAAGATACTTAGCGAGTTTATTCTTGGCAAGATAAACAATCACACAAACTCTTGAACTTTGTTGGAGTGAAGAGCCGATTAATTATGTCTGTTACAAATATCAGTCGTGCCAAAAATCCTAAACAACGAAGGCTATTTGAAAATCAAAATGACGATCGAACATTCAAGTGTTACTTTTTGTAGGGATCAATTACCCCCTACACTAAACTGATTATTATTTGAAAATTGTATTGACTCGGTGCTATTGAATCTGTATGTCTAGTATAAAGTTTCTTGATGCTTCAATTTATCATTATCAAGAAACCTTTTCGTAATGGCATGATACGAAAAACCCATCCTTAGAAGTCTCATCCGAAAACAAACAGACAATCCTCTTGCCGATTAACTTTGCTTGCCATGTCGAACGGTTTATTTTGTGTTATATTCATTCTGAACATCATGAATACATCAGTAAATAAGTGTTTGTAGGTTTCAAATTGCAATGTTGAATGAAAATGTACCTAGTCAAGCAATAATTGCTCACTATGCTCGAATTATTTTAGGTGAATCATTGAAAACTGGTTTTCGCTGACAAATGATTTTGACTCAGCATTTTAATTCAGATCATTATGTGCCTTGATTTCAACAGTGTTATTGATATACAGGTAGGGATATGACTTTCCTGGAGCCAACAGGGTTAAAAGCAATGGCGTATCCATAGCCTCCCATATTTATTTTTCATGGGATATCGATAGTTGTAGAATACGATAGTCAGTTTCAACAATACTTTCTACCTAAGGAATATTTTTCAAGCATTTGTGTGCCACTAGCTGTTATCTGGATTGGGCCTGAGAGGTAGGTACAGAAAGATTATTGGCCTCTTCATTTAAGAAAAGTTTGATTTTGTCTTATTTCTGCAACCTCGCAAAATATCCCGATTTCAACAAAATTGAATTTTCTAACTTGTCTTGATGGTCCCAACGATGCACCTTGTTGAATCAACTTTTTTGGGGAAAAAAATATTAAATAATCTCGATGAAATTATGAAAATTTTGTATAAAGCCGATTAGTAAATTAAATTGTTTGATACTGGCGCAAAATTCAACTTTTCGTAACAGGCCTTGGTGCACAAATAGCTAACTGGATGTTGAAATACAACTTACTATTTGACAGGGTGAATAATGTTTTATCAAAAAATTGTAGAAAATGAAGAAATTTGTTGAATTATGTATTTTTGTATTCGTTTCGATTCTCTTATTGTTGTCCATATTAATTTTTTCATAACACCATTCAGACTGCAAGAAAGGCCTAACATTATACAGGGTGATAGTATACGACCCATGGATGTGTTTCATTCAATAGAGAATAATAATTAGAATCAGTGTTTCGATTTTTGTAATGTGGGTCAACACAATATTTATATGAGAACAGAAGCGGGAATTTCTGATCATATTTCGATACTATCTACTTTTTCACTAACGGGGTTTCTCAAGCAAAATATCCCAGCCTAAAAAATGACAATTTTTTCAAGTGGCAACATTCCATTTGTGACATGATGTGAAAGACCTCATCATCAAGTGATATTCAAACAAAATTGTGGATGATATGATTTACCCTAATCAAAATGTCGAAGTTAGGTTAGGTTAGGTTGCATTGCATTCAAGATGTCTAGAAAGGATGGTGTACTGAGTTATACCTGGGCATGTTTGGGGTATACTTGGCGACACATGCCTACTATGATAATAAGCATCATGGCTTTTCGACATCAAATCAATTCAGATGGCGTTTGCAACGAAAAGAATCACAAATTTCCTAGGAAATGTATAAACGACCGACCTGACGGTTGGCTATAATTTTACTTTTGGACGCTGACTGATCAACAACCTATATTATTTGTTCAGAATACTGGCCAACTTCCCTATAATTGTGTTCCTTTCATTCGATTTTGTTTTTTATGAGTATGACATTAGATTTTGCTCATTTTGTTGAATGCTCGAATCAAAGAATATAGTTTTCGATCGATCGGTTGACTATGCACTTCCAATTAGCGTCAACTAGCGATGAAATTGAGAAACACACCACGATACGTAAAAATGACACTTATGACAATATAGCATCGGTCCCAGCATCGTCCTTCTAGACATCTTAATTGCATTATACATAATCAACCATATGGAAATATCATTTGAAGGGATGGATATGGCTGGTAGATGGCACTAGTGATTTCGTTTCCGAATCGTCTTCTCTTCCATTTTTCTCACAGACGTCGTAGCTTGAATTTCATATTTTCTTGATTACTTATATATAATACCAAGAGATCGTATTATTCAATTAATTCAAAAAAATAAGTGGAATTTTTTGTAAATATCGCAGATCATTCATATTTTGAAAACATTTCAATGTTAAAACTTTCATTATCTGTATGAACTTATATTGTCGACTCTATTTTGAAGCTTCATCACCTTTCTTTCAATATTTCAGTCTAACTGACTCACATAAGTCTGCATCACTCTTCAGAGTGGAAAACTTTGTCGTGCATTGACACATAAACGCAAATATCGAAATTATATTGTAGATGGCGCGGCGTAACAAAAACGCTTCAAATCCTTCATACACAAACATTGCCTAAAATTACCTCTATAAACAATTTTAGTGGATCAAGTGTATTTCTGAAACAAATGAAATTTCCAGATGAATGCGAATACCAGTAGCTTGCTTATTTATATACTTTCAGTAAATGACCTTGCGATTTTCAAATTTACATTTATTTCGGAAATATTCGGGAGTAATTACACAAGTGCTTCAAAATTACCGATAATTTTCCATGAAAGCATGTTGTCTAAAAACTGCATGAGTTTATTTTCATATTTTGTCGAAAGAGCCCGACTTCGAAGGAGGAGGGCTCTTTTAGCAAAATATGAAAATAACCGAATGCAGTTTTTTTACTGACAACGTTCTTGAATGGAAAATTATCAGGTTTATTTTGATGCACGAGTTTAATTCGGTAGAATATTTCCGGAGTTGAAACAACGACGTTTAAAATTCAGTATTTATGCCTGTCCAGATGACAAATGTACATTTTAACAATCGTTACTATAGATACACGGACCGAGAGGGTATTTTTTGATACCTACCGGGTATTTACCAGCCCGAAAATGTCCCGCCGGGAATTTATCGCTGTATTAATCGAAAATGTCCAGCTTCATATGGGATTTTTAACATACGATGGAAATATTCAGGGTAAATTTCCTACTGAATCTCAAACAGCTCTCACTATTCGATTCGAGCAATTCTAATAGACCGAACGGAACGAAAAATTCTTGGGGCAGTTTTATGATTTGTCTTGGCAAAGGAGATACTGGGAGCAGAAACAAAAATGCAAAATTCAAAAAAAAAATACGCACTACAGACGTATCAATTTTGACAATAATATTGATGAATGCCTTTTCACGAGCTATCTTGTATCAGTTGACGCTCAAACGATACAAGATGACATACAACTTGCACGATTGTGATGCGTAATTTTTTGTAAAATATTAGTTTCTTCAGAGGCTTATTCATCTCCGATGACTAAACATGTTCGAAAATGCAACACTGATTGCCCCCAACCAGGGTTACCATAGCCGACTGGTACGGGAGGCAATAGAGATCCAAAAACATGCGGACAAAATATTAGTTGTTTCAGCTTCAAGTATTTCCTCTGTCAAAGGAAATCTATATTAGAGATAATAATGTTATTTCAGAAAAATATTTAAGTTGAGATTCATCATGCAGGTGATATAGTTGCCTTTTGAAAAAGTTCTTAGGTGCGCTGTCCTAAAAAACTTTAGGAAAACATTCGGCATGTGAGATTTTCATTGAGAAACACTACATCAATTGTCACATAAAAGGAATGTTGTAAGCGTTTGTCACCTAATAAAATATAATCCGTTGAGACAAAACATAACATTTCGTTGCTATAAACATAGCCAAATGTTGAAATATTTTCGTTATTTGAACTCGTTCTAGGCCCAACCCTAGTAGAAATTTCAATAACTGTCACTTATACATTTGTGTTGACCCCGTGGTAGATAAATTTATTCACAGTTGCTAATATTGTACATATAAGTAAATATATATGATGATCCATTGTTACTGTAAGAAGATAATTTTGGAAATTATAAAGTTCACAAAAGACTAATATTTGTGTATATTAAATGTAAAGATGAATAACTGTTGGAATAATTATTTATATATTTCAACGAATTGTTGAAAAAGTATCAGAGGAATGAGCAATCAAATAAAGTTGGGGCACATGCAGTGTACCATCGACGTCAAGCCAAAATGATAGATACTGGTGATTGTTGATACCGATTGTAATAAGTCTACATTCTTGGTTCAATGTTAATGGTTTTTCGAATTGATGCTTCGAGCTAAAAACCAATCAGTCAGGAAATCATGTCGGTAAAGGCAAATTTGCGATTGAAGGATGGGGTAACAGAGCCTGCTTCTCTCCCCTCAATCTGTACTTTTTGTTTTGAAAAAAATGTGTCATTATAACAGTACGTAATCATCTCGTGTGAATTCCTTGAACACTTTTTCCCATACGTGACAACTTTTCAATTTGAAGTCGAGTTTTCAAGTGACTGAAGATATGCGAAAATATTTATTACATAAAGAGTATAGTCGAAATAATCAGTATAGTGCAACCTACCTTCTGACAGTACCCCTTTAAGGATATAGTACGGGAGATAATGTATTTTGTGAATCAATGATTATTTCTGATCGTATAATAATCACAACAACGATAAGGTATATAAGAGCCATTTTCTCATCGGGAAAGAAGTGGAAAGTGGTGAATCAGGGGAGTGGGCAATGGATTGGAAATGGTTGGGAACAAAAGAAACAAAATGTTCCACATATATAATTTCAGTTGAATCTGATGTTGTTTGTATTATTGAGCCGTTTATCTCGATTCCAATGACATTACTCATCCAAGGACGCCACATTTCATACAGATAACAAAAATTTGGAAATAATAGTGTCTAGGGACCTACGAAATGAAACAGAATCAATCTGAAATATCAACACCCCTCCCTTTTTTATTGGTCACCGTGAAAATACCTCCAATTCAATTTGATTCCTCTTCAGCCAATCATGAGAACCGTTAGAGGACATCATCCGATGCGAAACGCCAATTCGACAGTCCACGTGGACTAGTTCTGAGTCCGTTCATTTTTACGACTCATTTATCAACACTGAGATTGCCGCCAATTGTGCACAATATGAACAATATCGTTTGCTTCGACTGTACCTATAGTTACGAGCTATATTTTTTCAAATTGCTGTCTAACGGAACCAAATGATTGTTTTATAACCAGGAAAAATAGCAAATCCGAATAAATGAAAAAATTTTCAGCACATGTGTTACACTAGTTTGCGTTTCCACGCGGTTAATGAAATCACATCGAATAAAATATTAATCACCATCTCCGAGATTACTTTCAGCTTCCCAAATTTCCTTAATCCAGGGAATGCATTTTTGTGCCTCTAGAAATTATTAAGCCTGAAATTTTTCACCCCTCTACTTATATGCAGAAAATTATGGTTGCACCAAGTTTTTCCTTCTAAAGATACTCCAATATCGACTGTTGTGTCCCAAAATTGACATAATGGGGTTCATAGAGAAGAAAAGTTTTTTGGCATCGTTTCAATGAATGGTGCACTTGAAATAATTGGAGAGTTATCCTGACCTACAGCTTATCAAATCAACTTGGTAGGCATCATTTTGGTGCAAACATGAAATGGATGAACTGTACAAATATATAATTCTCCGAAAGTGTTTTCCACTAGTTTGACCAGTTTCAGCGCGATTCGATTTTGCATGCACCCAAATACCAAAGATACTGGGATATCATGAGTTAAACCTGTAGATTTGTAATTGTTATCTATCAATGTTATTTTGTATAAACGTAAATTATTGTAAAATAAAGAGCTCTTTCATTATTATTTCTGCTTTTTCTTGCCGCGTTAATTGAAAACAGTTCCTTACCTACGTCCTATTAATCAACAAATTCTCGCATAATTCAAATTCGACCATCAATAAAATACAAAAACTGAAATTTATAATCACAAGTAATCGTCAAATACTAATGTCTTTTTAGAAAGTTACTTATCATTATTGTGATGTGACAACTAGAATTCATTACAATTTTTTTTTCTTGAAAATTAGTTCCTTGGACCACACTTACCCATAGTTTTGGGACAAGTGTGAATGCAGTACTTCTCTCTAAGGTATTCACTTGCACTAGGAAAATGATGCAAGTGTGAAAAATATGTATGCCTACAAAATGTTTTCGATTTTGAAAAGTTCAAATATCTTCATTGGTGAAAAAGTTTTGAATTTTGGAAAGATCAAAAATTAAAGTCAACCAGAATGTCTTGAAAATACAATTTTCTCTTTTCTATAATTGGTTCAGGAAGTATTTTAACAATGTCTTGGTCCGTTAAAATACCTGAGTCTTCGATTTCTGGCCATGAGAGTTTATTTTTTCCATATTTCAGAATTATATTCTGCTCATTATTTGCTCGGTAAATGATCATCGTACTCCTTTTTATTTCTTCTATTGCGTTGTCAAGGTATGGTTGGGAATAATTTGAGGCCCTTTATTCGGCTTTAACAGTTTTACAGCGATTAAATGCACAAGACCGATTAAAATGATCAAAATGAACCATGCGTTTGGCTCACTTTTCAGGTACTACCTCTGTTCGATGTTGATTTTTCTGAGTTTACAGTTTTTCTGGAAATAATTACGAGTACTCATCTTCAACGTGAATAGATTATAATCTTTGTATATAGACTATAGTCTATATACAAAGTTATGATTATTGATCAGCCATCTTTTGAGGAAAAGCCCAACTAAATTATAAATGTCATGTCACATTATTCTGCAAATCAAAGAATCGGTTTCCGGTCACAAACTTCTTAATCCTCCCAACAGATGTTGATTAGAGTATTGCAAAATACAATGAATGAAGTTACCACATTTCTGAAAATATCAAAAGAGTTCAAATCGAAAAAGTAAGAACCAATCAACGTTTTTATATCGACCAATGTTCGAATATGGGGAACATGCGCAGACCTTTCGAAATTGTGGAGGAATTTTCATCTTCGTAACTGATTTTTGTTTTTCGTTACTTGGGTAGCGACTCAATTTTTCATAAATTTGGTAAATCCACCAACATTTTTATTGAATTTTCTCTAATTACCATCTGTTGGGGGTTTATGGAGTTCGCGACCGAAATGACGGACACTAAATCCTTGATTTAAAGAGAATCATAGCCCCAATGCGCCTACTCTAGAAAGCAACGGCCAATAAACAAAAAAAAAGAATCATGTGACATGATATATTTCATTTAGTTGGGCTTTCCCTCAAGAGGTGGCTGATCAATAATCGTAAAATTCAGGTCATCAGTAGATCTGAGCTTTGCTCCTTCAACTGAGAAAACAGACTGACAAAATACCAATATTGCAAAAACATAAAATGCATGCTCAATTGACATAATTTTTAAAATAATACCTTGTCTTTACCATAAATCAATCTGCTTAAGTATATAGTTAGAGTTAGTTACTCGTGAGTTTAATTTTATTGCAAATATATACTACAAAATTTGTTAATATGTAAATCCAAAACTTATAATGGTGCACTGTTTTCATTTCGGAAATGATCAGCAACTTTGAAAAGTGGTGGATCCGTGGGATATGGATGAAATCCACTCTTTCGACAGTTTGCAACGAATTGTAAACCATGGGTTGGGGTTAATGTAAAAAAGCCAGTTTCATTTTATTTTGGAGAGCATAACTATTGTATTAGCTTCGGGCATCATGCAGTAACTGATAAGAACAATGAGTGTGAACATCCACCCTTGAAAGAAATGCTGTTTGCTTTGGATGAGTGTGAATCCACCCTATTGTTATTAAATTATGTTGATCTTAGTAATAAAATATTGAGTGCAGCCTAATCGAATCCTTACACAGGAAAGAATGATGCGCGTTCTATTGTTTTGCTAACCTCGAATTCCTATGACGATTTATTTTTTGAATATTTTGTTCAGGAGACCGAAATACGTGAGTACATAAAAACAATTTTTTTTCTTAGGTGTGGAGTCGGGTTAATAGAATTTTACTAATATAATTTTACCCTACATTATTCTCAAATTGAGGAACCTACCAACTGTTTCTGCTTGGAATATAAACAAAAATACATAAAATAATTATAATTTCACATAAGTAACAATAATAATGTATCCTTACTGCTACAAATACATACAAGTAGCTGTTCTGGAGTGTCAAAAAATAATTTCACTTTTTCCTACTTCTACTTATTGGATAAGTAACAATAATGTCCTCACTGCTAGAAATACAAGCGAAAAATAATTTTACTTTGTCCAACTAATATTCAAATCATACCATCTAAGCAAATATATATTTCGGAATGAAATCGAAAGAATTATCAGCATTGGTAACTGAGTAGGATGTTATCTAGTGTTTTCCATACCAATGATTACTTTCTTGTGCGGAGAGGAGCTTGAAGCCACATTCGTGGATGGTTACCTCCAGATTTCGGAAAGAAAGAACCAGTCTGCCTCAACCTCTTCACAAGGGCAGTCATTGTTCTAGCAACGGGAACTTTGCGACCTGGATGCTTCTCCTGGTAAATACGTACAGCAGCAGCAGCTTTGCCTTGGGCTTCTCCCATGGCCAAAATCATGTCGGTATATTCTTCGCTCGTATACCCTTCAGCTGACATGGTTAAGTCGAGAGTAGTATTTGTGATAAAATTAATGAACTAGGGGGGTAAATAGAGACGTTACAGTGAATACGGAAACGTCGGAAACTAAGCTTGTATTGTAATGGCCTCTCACCCTCACCTGTCTTTCGTTAGTCTTCAATGTTTTTGTTTTTCTTGATCTTGATGTTTCCTTTCACCTCTCACTCACTTTGTCAGTTTTACCAATTACCAGTGTTGCCAATAAAATATCTACAAAATACCCAAACCATTCAACCAAAATACCCGATTGAAAGCGCACACTTTTTCAAAATACCCGCATTTAATCCCCTTCTCATGCTGAGGGTTTCAAAACATTTTTTTCTCTACAAACACTCGTTATTTGTCTAGAGGGAATGAAAGAATATGGAGTGTAACATTGATAAAAAGATACTACAAAAATAAAGTTTTATTTCACAACAAGAATATACTAGGCATACTTCGACATTTTCAAGTACATTAAACAAATATTGAAATGAAAAAGGAAAAACAAGATGAAAATTATCTCAAGTTAACACAAAAATACATATTTCAGATCATTCCAAATAAAATATTTCATGGAAAATGATATAAACAAGGAAAAAACAATATTAACTATCATACGTAACACAAAATTAAATATCAACATATATGTTCCAAGTTGGAAATTTGAGACACAGAGTTACAGAGAGGTCGATTTCTATTTTCTATATTTGATTTTATCTACTTTCCTCTATCCTCGCACCTCAGAACAATGTAGATAACAGAAACCACAACATGCTCCTGGTAGGGACACGG